>JANRMT010062815.1:17650449-17718117 GCA_026402145.1 Polypterus bichir lapradei | reverse complement strand
TACATCCTTTTCTGATGAGGGACAATGCAACAGCACCTTGCATCTGCTTGAGGACATCAGCTATATAGACATACATAGTAAATGCTTTCTCTATACACTTGTGGCCCCCATGTCCCCCTGCACTGTGCCCAAAATTCAGTGAGACAATGTTTTACAGTCCTAAAAGTCATCTTTGAAAATACCTGTTCACAGAAAGTCTGGCAAAATTTGAAGCTTTGTATTTGTTTGTCATTTTTATTTTTTCCAAATGCTAATGTGTATAAACAAAATACTATTTCCCTTTCTCACTGGCATTTAGGGAAGCAGAAAGCACAGCAAAAAAAAAAGATTGGTTAGGATTTGAAAATGAGATGGGTCAAAAGCTTTCCTGTTATTTAGAATAGCTGAGCTGTTACAAATTAAAAATTTCTTTTTTCACCTTCAAGTTATATCATAAACCAAATCAAATTTGATCATGTACAGTTACGCAGATTACAGTATGCAGTGAAATACGAAATTGCTGAACTCCAAGACTGCATTAGAAAGAAGAATGTAAAAAATTGAATAATAAATACTCTGTAAATATTTATATAATGAAAGCAGTAGTGTGCATTAAATCATTATTGTGAAAATGCATATAAATATATTAAAACAAAAATGTACAATATAAGCATACATACACTTTTTCCTAAATAAAAAATGACACACCAGAATCCAAGGAAAAGTGAATGTTTTAGAAGTGCGCAAGGGATAAAACAAATGGTATGACAGCTCAGTCATTGTTACGTCTTTAGCTTCAACTTTGCTGACACTGTATTCTTGACAATCGTACATCATGTAGCCCTCGGCACTGTCTTCATTTAGGATTTGGAATGATTGTGGAGAGATGCTCCTCCTCGGTCTTCAGGCAGAGGTAGTGTTTTCCTGACAGTAGTGCAGAGAAGAGGAAAGGCTGATATCGCTCATGATTTTGTTTGTCTTTGTCCAACACTTCTCGATGTAGATGTCCTGGAAGTTAAAAGTGCCACACCTAGTCATGCATTCAGCTGACTGCCCCAGTCTCTGCAGAGCCTTGCGGCTCTCAACTGTTTGCTATTTGTTATGCCACTGATAAAGACACCATGTCAGCTACAGGAGAGCAGTGGCATAAATAAGACAAAATGTTTTATTTGTGAAGCCGAGAAACACTTGGTGAACATAATAAGTGTATTAGTGTTCACATTAGAGTTGAAAGTAAAAGTTATTATGTATTACTGCCATTTCTCTCAATGAGTACCACCAGTTCGTGATCCACCCCTCATACTGTGGGTGAAGACCAGATTCCAGCTGTTGTATGTCATCTGCATTCTGGAATGGATCAATTCATAGGCATCCATTGAATATTTTAATTGAATTCAAAACATCTGAAGCAGAATTTTTGACAACATAACCACTCTAAGACAGACCAAGTTCCACCAGGGATTCAGAGAAGAGAAAGTAAATGGGGCTTTGTAATCGCTAATGAAAACAGTTGCTCCTATTAATATACAACACAAGAGCGTGCCATGCTAAATTATGAAGGACTGGTAGGTAGATTGGTCTTTCTCGGTACCCTCTACATGGAGTTTGCAAGTTTGCTCCATGTCCGGATGGGTTTCTATATGGAAGTTATGTGAACTGGTGATGCTAAATTTGCATATGTGTGTGTGTGTGTGTGTTCACCCCACCATGGCCTGGCACACTGTCCAGGGATTGGGCCTGATACTTGATGGTATAGTCTCCAGCTTCCCCGTGGCCCTGCTCTGGATAAGCAGGTTTGGAAGATTAATGGTAGGTTGATCATTCCAGAATTTGTATGTCCCATATCTATAAAGGCTCTGTCTCTTGCATTACTTTTATATTTAAGAAACAGTTACATCAATTAGAAACCTTAAGGCAAAAAAAATGTAATTATTAACACTTTTGGCCATTTATGGAAATTATTAATTAATAAAAAAATATTGAGGGAAAAAACAAAAATAATCGACTCATGTTAGCTTTAAGAGTAGGATGATTATGTGACCAGTCAATCTGTCTGTTGCAGTCATTTTCACTTCTAGTGTCACTTTTTTGAATAAAGGAGCTCACATGATAGACAGATTCCTTGCCTTTTAATACAGCACCAATTTTGCATTCACCTTCTGATTGTAATAATCATTGCTAGAGTTGTGCGCCCAGCCACCCATCTGTTGCATAACCAATTTGTCCAGTTGAGGATCATTAGGAGTATGTTGATGGGGGACCATCTTTGCATGTGCCAATCTACAAAAGTGACAAAATGAGCTGCTCAGTATTTTCAATGCAAACTCCTCATCATTCAGTTAGCATTTCAGATTTAGGGAAAGTCGCTAAGAACTGGCAATGTGTTACTCTCGGAGACAGAGTTAGTGGGGCTGCTAAAACAAATTACGTAAATTAAATTGTAAATTTAATTTACAATTAAATTTATTGTAAATTTAATAATTTACAAATTATTAAAATGCACCAAACATAGAGAAAGCAAACTACACGTCTGGATGGATGGTTGAGTAGTTATTGCTGTCCAATTCTGAGACAAAGTCTGGATTGTTAAACAGACATAAGCAATAGTAGAGTGATTAGCTATTTGAAATGGCTTGAATACAGAAAGAACAAAGGCAGTTTTACTCGAGTTTTGAAATGGTAATCTCTAATTGTCAAGTTTGATTTAATGAAAGAGTTTGTGACATTTTAATATTTGACTTGTCTGTTAAATATTAAGCATCCCAAATCTGAATAAGAGAAGCAGCTTTAAAGAATTTTTGGGTAACACTTTACATTAGGTGTCCATAATTACACTGTAAATACTATGTAATTACCTGTATAAGTACAGTGTAACTGTGAGTTATTACTCCATACTTACTGTGTAATACAAAAGTAACGCTATAGTTAATTACTTGGTTGTCATTGTTATTCCACAGTTTATATAATTACAATGTAACAATTTATCACTGAACCAAAAACAAGTGTACTTACATAGTTATAATGTATCTGTACTTTCAAAATGTAATAAAAACATCAGGGTATGTAACTACAACTGTGTAACAGATGTTCCATGGTCTGGGCAATTACAATGGAGAATTGCAGTTATAACTGCATAGGTTTTCGATTATCTTTCAAGATCTTTTTCAAAAGTTGGTGAAAACACCTCTAAGAAATGGTTCACGCTTTTTCCTCACGGATCCAATATCCTGAGATGGAATTCTAAAAAGATCTTGAAATATCATCAAAAACCTATGCAGTTATCCTTATATAAACTGTGGAATAACAATGACAATCAAGTAATTAACTATAACGTTACTTTGTATTGCACAGTAAGTATGGAGTAATAACTCGTAGTTACACGTTACTTATACAGATAATTACATAGTAGTTAGAGTGTAATTAATGTAAAGTGTTACCAATTTTTGTGAATGAAAATATCTTAAAAAAAATCTTGGTTTTGATTAATTCATAAGACAATGACATAGTAGTGATTGAATTTGTTAGTGTTACTATGGTGCCGTGTTTATTATTGATTAATACACAGAAACTGTTAAGTGGATAAATTTAATACGGTATGTGATAAGAAACATCATAGCATTGTTTAGAAATACTCTGTTAAAATCCCTCAGGCCACACTTGAAATTTAACCTACAGACTGTTTATTTTCTGTAAGTCAGAAGTATGGAATTTTAGACTTTTAAATTTGTATTCATTTCAAAGCACGGTAATGCTGATACATTTAAAATATCAAATTCAAAAAACCACAGATCTGTAAAACAAAAGTGAACACAACAACCTGCACACTATAATAGTTTTTTTTAAAAACTCTCCCTAAAACATATTTTGGGTAAAGAAATAGTGCCTTTAACGGAGTGTTCATTATGGAACAATTTAAAACAACTAACGGGGATACTTGTAAACATGTTGGACTTTTACATGGGCTGGGTTTGGCCATAGCGTCCTGATGTCGGTTGCTCCAAGAAGTACTTCAGATTTCTACCTGAGAATTCCTGCACGTTGTGGGCTCCAGGTATTGGTTTGCACTGTTGTGCCTCTTTATTTGTCGTCCATTGCTTGTTTGTATCGGGTGGTAGCGTTGTTATCGGGTCAGTCAGCAAGATGATTTCACTTGGTGATCCTGGGCAGTGTGACATTTCTAGCAGTTTCATTTAAGCTTCAGATCATTCAACTGCTTCCTCTTGTGCTTTATATAAAATGTCTTTTTTTTTTTTTTTTGTCCCCCCCTCCCCCCCCCGGGGGCGCCAGATTCCTCACTTATTGTCCTGCCAAAAGAATCAATGCAGAGGAAGGGCTGAAACATGAATATTTTCGTGAGACACCTCAACCCCTCGATCCTTCTATGTTTCCAACATGGCCTGCCAAGAGTGAACAGCAGAGAGTAAAAAGAGGAACCAGCCCGCGCCCTCCTGAAGGTGGTCTTGGGTATAGTCAGCTGGTAAGAGATCTATGTGAAATCTTAAGCATGAGTTACCTAATGGAATTCCTAATCAAAAGCATTTTGTTCTTTCAGTAAAATTTGAAGGTTTTCTTTTTAAACTGCTTAGTAAGCTACATTTCTTGGCCAGCCCAACAGTTAAATTGGTTTTAATTTTTTCACAGGGAGATGATGATTTGAGGGACACTGGCTTCCATCTGACCACAACAAACCAGGGTGCTTCTGCAGCAGGTCCCGGCTTCAGCCTCAAGTTCTGATTATATCAGGCAGACTAGAAACATTGCCATAGACAATGAGAACGTTAACGATTTCTTGACCTTTATACTGCAGTGGCTCACGGCTACAGTTGGACTTTTGTTTTCATTCATACTGCTTACAGGTATCTGGACAGTGCAGTTGTGAGTGACAAGAGACTTTTTTGAAGAAACTGTAGTCCACTCCCAAGTACCTTTGACTTGATAAGATTTTATTGAAAAGAGTGCTGTGGACGGCTGGAGTCTGTTTTTAAATTTACCTGCCAATGGCCTCGTCTCAATACACTTGTTGGACAGTGAACTGTGTGACACGGAGAGTCCTGGACAAAGAGAAAAATTGAAAATGTAAAGCTAATATTTTATTCTGGAATTCCTATATATTAGGCACTGTGTTCAGTTATAGATAAGTATACTTTATTTTTAGTCTTTATGCAGTTTATTTTCTGTGAGAAAAGAAAAATAAATTTCCTTTTGCATGGATTTTTTTTGTCTGCGGATGATAAACCGTGGAGTGTAACTGCTTAATGATGTGAGACATAAATGGTGTGTCCTGATCAGTGAGAATCTTTCAAGGGATACCAATATTGTGTGAACATAACAGAGATTGCTTTTGAGATAGTCCGGGCGTCCGGGCATTGCGGCACTGCTACTTCTGGGTATCTTGTGGTGTAATCGATTAACACAGGCACATACTGAAAGCTACTTTTGGGAAGCTGGCCAACAATATCTAATCCCACCCTCTCAAAGGGGACGTCTAAAATAGGCATCGGTACCAGGTGTGCCTTGTGGGGTCTGTGAGCAGAAACTATTTGACAGTCGGGACAAACCTTACAAAATCGTTCCACATCCTGGCCCATACTCAACCAATAAAAGCGTTTCGAAATGCATTCCCTTGTCTTGTCCGTGCTGGGGTGATGTACCCCAAATGTGACTGTGAGCAATTTTTAAAACCTTCTCCCTATGCTCATTTGGTACTACCAACTGTTCGGATACGTCCATGACCCATGCAATCGGAAATCACCCGACACCGAAAGCCATCCTTAAGTAAAAAATGTGTTTTTTTTTTTAAATTCGGGTCCTCTCTCTCCAGATAGTAAGAGTCATTTGCGACATGGGCTTGTCTGAATGCAAAATCCAGGTTGTTATCGGCTCGTTGCTGGTGAGCAAACTCCGTCTGGATGGCAGTCCCTCCTTTCTCTGTGTTTGATGTATTGCCCTCCACTGCTATTTTGTGTTCGTCCGGCTCTGTATTGTCTCTGGTTTGTGGAGGCTGTTGGTGCGTGCGACAGCACAGAAAGGTTTGCCAGCTGTCCCGCGACTTCACTTGAGGATTCGTCCCCCAGCTCGCTGGACAACTCTGGTTCAATTTTAAATCTGTTCCGTTGACTGACATTATCTGGGGCGAGCCCCCCTTCTCTCTCTCCCCACTATGGGGGTAAGTGTTCTGAAGGTGGCCAAGACCTGTGAGAAGTGGGCATTCCTTGTTGGAATGGCCAGGGTGAGTTGTTTGATATGGCAGTCCAAACCATAAAGCTCTTCTTTAAATTTCAGGGGGAGTAATATAGTCTCACATGTTTTAATGTCCCCATGGACGCAGCGATGTTCACTTTGTCTGTAGCCTTATAAGTGATCTGCTGGAACATGTCACAGTGGACTACACAGAGGTCACTACCACAGTCCAATAGTGCAGAGAATTCACGTCCGGTCAGCGTAATAATAGACCTTAAAATTGTCCTGCTTTAACATCCTAGGGAGAAACTTATGAGCCGCATACCTGAGCCAGACCAATAGCCATTGTTGGTGCAGGTGGGAGGTGACACTGATGAGTGAGGTGTCCCAGTTGATCACAGCGAAAGCAGCAGCGCTTAGTCCGCACTATGGTGTTCACCCTCTGGCGTCTTCTACTTGTGGCGCTGGCGACTCTGAAGGTCCGTGCTGGCTAAATTAAAATCGTGTCATGCCTTGATAGTCCCGTTGTTTCCAGGTAGTTTGTGCAGCCTCGAGTCTGCAGGTCAGATCAAGCAGCGAGTGGACATCGTTCTGTAGCATTTCATCACAAAGGCTCTCGTCTACCCCCGACAGAACTGCATCAATAGCAATGGCAGTTCTCTACAATGCACTCGAAAGGGTCTCGGCGGATCCAGCTTTGAATCAGGTCCACTAAGTCCTGGATCTGTCATCGTACAGGGCCATATGCCACAGCCAAAACTGGCGGCCCTTGACCACCGGACTCAACAGCCATGCGGAGGAGGATCTGTTTCTTCAGGTAGTCCTAATCGTTGAGCCTTTCGGGAGGGAAATTCCATACGGCAGGGGTGTCAAACTCCAGGTTTGGGGGGGGGGGGGGTCCCAGTGGCTGCAGGTTTTCATTCTAACCTTTTTTCTAATCAGTGACCAGTTTTCACTGCTAATTAACTCCTTTACCCTTCATTTTAATAGCCCTGTTTTTAAGGATTCAGTCCTCTGAATTGATTCCTTTCTTCATTAAATGACAGCTGAACAGAAATGAGATGTGAAATGAGCCAAAAGATGACAACATAACTGGGGCTTCAAACTCCAACCAATTTCACTCCAATCCTTTTCTTAATGAGAAGCCGATTCTTGCTGTTAATTAAACTTGTTATTTCATTCCATGGCTTGTTGCTACTCTCATTCTGCCACAGCACACATTTCCAAAACTGTTGTTTTTTCTGCTTTTTCTAAGAACGCCATCATAATGTTTTGGTGACCTCAGAAATCAGCCTTACTGAGACCTTCACTTTATTTTCCGATATTTTGTGATGGGCACAGGTGAGCTGGTCATATGGCGGCCTGTTTTGTGTCTCATTATTATTTGGCTGCTAATTAAGGAAATTTGGGGCCTTAGTCAAGTTAATTAAAAGAAATAATCAGCAGCAAAAAATGGTCACTAATTTAGAAGACCTGCAGCCAATGTGGCCCTCCAGGACTGAAGTTCGACACCCCTGCTGTACGGCTTGAAGGGCTTATCTGTTTAAAAACGGTGGTACAACGGCTATCCAGACTTCCCTGTCCCAGCGCATTAATGTTGCCATACGTTCAAAGCTGAATCGGAAACACTCGGGGTCGTCTGAGGGAGCCATCTTTGGCAGCACTTCTCTTGGCTACGCCAAGGCAGCAGGGCCACCAGAGGCTCCTCTTTCTCTGGGTTTTATTGTATTTCTTGGTGATCCATTGGTGAAAAGACCCCACTCCTTGTACCATGTGGTGTGTGAGGCCCTGTTTTGCACCCCAAAACACGAGGCTGAGTCTCAGTACTTTAGCAAAACCAACTTTATTCAGCTTGAAACGGGAACATCACAGTTATTTATTGTAGAGGGACCTACCACTCTCCTGTACACAGACACAGCAATCGGGCAGGGCCGTGGCCAGATTAATGGTCATGTAATACTATTCCCTGCAGTTACAATGTTCCTTGCATTACCCATCGACGGCAGATGCTCTTTGTGTGACCGCAATCTGTTTGGATTTGTTTTCCTGGTGAACTGCCACAGGGGTGGGAGCCCGTGGTTGCCCAGGCAGCTGACAGGCTGTCTTCCATAGACACGGCGATTGCACTTTGTGAAGCTCTTTGGCATGTCGTCCCGTTGGAGGGAGCCCTAGAAGAGTTTAGAAACCTTACAACTGAAATTCTAAAATGACTGCACTATACTATGGCCAACAAAAATAGAACAGGCCTTCACTGTGAGTTTATCACAAGATTTTCTAATTGCATGTGATGCTACTCATAAAAGACTGAGACTTAATTGTAAATCCAACACTATTTGATACTTATGCAAACATCTTCCACGGTCTTAATTTAGGAGAGTTATAAAATGTACGCCTTTCTGAGGCCAGAGCTGCATCAGAATCAGAATTTACTTTACTGGCCTAGGAATGTCTTGAGAGTATTGGTGTAACATACAATAGACCATTGCATCACACTTAAAAGACCAGTCCTCAATATAATTTAGATAACTGTAATGTAACTTTCCACTGTATGCTTTCCCAGTTCATTTCTGGGTCATACTGGAAATGCCATATTCCATCACCCATAATAACCCTTTTTAATGTGTTCATTTATAGAAAGAGAAGTCGCAAGCAACTTCAAGCCATTGCTGTTTCTATTTATCTGTGAAGATTCAAGGCACACTGGCAATACCATGTGTCTTCTAATTAAAATATTCATTTTACATAAAATATATTTTACAACGGCTACCATTCAGTAATTACTTGACTGTGACATTATTATTTATAACAATAGGGTGTAACAGTGCAGGATAAAACATTTGGTCAGTTAATCTTAGAATGTCTTGTGGGTTAAGTCACATCCTGGAGCCCTCCCTTAATTATTATAAACAGGGGATGGGCACCAAATTGGGTAGCATCTCAAGTTGGTATATTGGATTGACAACAGAGTTTTCTTTCTTTTTTTTTTTTGTGATCAAACCACCCTAGTGACTGCATAGCGTTCATCGAAAAGCAACGGATTCATTCTTAAAAGCTGCCTTGGAGAGCGCGCCTGTCCCGCATCTCAGCTCCAGCCTCCTTCCATATAATAGCAGCTAAACGATCAAACCGCAGACATCTGTGCCTCGTAAATTTCCAGTCCACCACATAAGAGACGTTGGTTGCAAAGTTGCAGATTTAGACTCTACAATGGTGATTGACTTTCTTTTTCATATTAATCTAAAAATACAAGCAGGAAACCAGCTTGAGCTTGAAACCTTGAAATTACATATTTGTTAGTTTGTGGTTAAATTAATGATAAATTGACAATTCAGGGCATGAGAAGAACATAGAGGGAAAAGTAAAATGTACTACACTACTATTATAGTTAGATAAGGCCAACTGAAACAAAAATGGAAGGACATTAAAGTGTCAAATAACGTTAAAATACTGTATGTTATGTATGTATGTTACCAATTTTTTTTTCATATGTTGAACTATTTCCCAAACCTTTTTGTATTGGAAGTCCTCGTTAATTTCATCGTTGACAATTTGTAACTTTATAGTTTTTGGTAAGGGTTTTTATACATTACTCTTTAATCCTCAACATCAAAACCCATATTTATATCCTGCCACCATCTCTGGGAAATGCACATTGAGAATGCTGGTAATAACCTTTGATTTGTGCTGGAGGCCTTTAAGGTCTACAATTTATTAATGAATGTAATTTATGGGACATTTTGTAATTGGCAAGAAGCAAAATACTGATTAAGTGGGCATAACGAATTCTAATTTTGTTACTTTTTTTATATGGTACAATACAACACATTTAGTGACTGGTTTTATGGTGTTTGACTCCATGGCCAATGAGAATTTTGATTTAACAAAAATAAAAAAACTAATGAGACAAATGATATATTTTGCATATTTCACACAGTGGCACTTGGCATCATTGGCAATTTAAATTCTCTATGCTGACCTTGGATTAAAAAATGTGAAATGAGGTCTTATTTGTCAACAACTGGCCCAGAGCTTTTTAGTCTTTCTGTCAGAATTATTAACATTTGTCAGCCCAGGACCGATGAAATCCACATAAACAGGAATTCTGCTTTTGTGCCGTTTCCAATATTTGTAGTCATTCCCCTAAAAAGTCAATGTGACTTCTGTAAAGTACACTGCAGTAAATCAAAGGCAATAAAACATAACAGGTAGCCAATACTTTCAAAATGATATAAAATCTATTTAATTTTTCAGTAGTTTGCCATATAAAGTATATCTGCAATTTGCAGTAACGATTGCCACTTATGTCATGATTTCATTACCTTTGCAACTGGACCATTCGGAGATACTGGTCCTGCTTCGCAATTAATGTTGGCACCTCTGCCATATAGGATTGCTGCTCAGTCTTTGCTTTGATCTTATTTCTTGCGCTTAGCCTGGCATTCATCAGTGAGTTCCCATGCTGCCTGGTGTCTGGAACAGTCGCTGAGAGACTGCAGGCTCTGCACTTGTTGTGTTCGTCGTCTCAGCTCTTCTTCACAGGCTGCCACCAATGAGTTTGACCTCTGCCTGTCCCAGCAAAGCAAGGAAGCAAGATTCTGTCCTCCCTCCTCGAGTACCAGCTGCAAATAAAAAGAACATGGAATTAGATCATCATTTTCCTTTATGAATACTAAATTATAGATAAAAGATTTGTTAATAAAGAGGTTTTATTTACTATGGATACAACTTTAAGATGTCCAGCCTGAACAAATGAGGATCAAGGGGACTGAGATGGTGAAGGCAGTAAAGAAAGATTAAGATACCTACGGTTTTAAATTCAATTCTGGTCACCTTCACCATAACACACTGAGACTACACTTCACTGAAGTCTCAGACACAATTGTTCAACTAGCAGCAAATTAATAAAGACATTTATTTGTTCAGCAATGTGACCCAAAAACTAGGTTTTGAACTTTAGGTTTTGAAGTAAGTGTTTCAAGAAGTCTTGCTTTTCCAGGACAAAACTGAAAAGCACAAGTCAGAGTATGGAAAGACTTTTAGAACACAAAACGTTTGACTATGCAGTCCATCAGGCTCATTTGGTTAGCGAACAGCTAAGTTTTAACCGTTTTCCAAGGTTTCTGCTTCAGCATCAATGCACTCATAATAATAAATAAAGGGACAATAATGCAACCCACACAAAAACCTGTAAACGCCACCTATGGTGAAGCTGTGACGTGTCCAGAACTAGGCCACTGCCAGCATATCCACTCCACAAGCATCTGTACCTGACCTTAAAGATAATGCGGCCGAGCAAAAGTGTCAAGAGGCTCATCTGACTGCACAGCATGTTTGTTAGGGGTGCACAGTACCGGCAGAAATTTGTCACGTGGTAAAAATAATGATATTTTTATTGCAGTTGAGCACATCAGAAAGCTAAGCTGCCTTTGTTACTTGTCCCGACACAATGAGGCAACTGTTGAGATGAGAAAGGAAGAAGACAACGACGACGGAAGTGGATGAAGCTGCCCTCAGATACACACCACAAACAAAATGAAGAGCTGGTTGTGACGGTGTGGCTCCTGCTTCATGCTCCCGCTTCTCTGCTGGGAGCCTCTCGAACCCACCACCATCGGTAATGTAACCGGATGAACTGGCAGATGGGGACAAATCATGCTTGGAGCAAGGGGATGGTGTAAAAAGTGTACAAGTGCTTTTATTAAAAACAAACCAAACTAAACCAGAATCGTGTCCATAGTGTAGTGCTTCAAAAATGTTTCAATAAATAAATAAATAACCCATAAAAACAGGGCGGTAAAAGTGGAGGTTAATAAACATTCCCATTAAAACAAGGTTAAAATCAACAGGCTGGAAGCAGTTTCTTTTTAAAAGCCCGGTGCCTTCTTTTAGCTGGCGGCTCCCCTGCTTCTCCCATATACTTTTAAGCATAAATCAAGTTATAAGTAAGCAACAATGGACATTATTTATACATCTTTTGATGCTGTCAAAATGCTATACATGCTTCCAGGAAATCAATGGAATTGAAGATGCTTTGTTTGGTCCAAACAATATTTCTTCATTCTTTTTAAAAATTGTATATATTGGAGACTCTACAACCAGCAGACATTTTAGTTTTTCTGAGGCAACAAAGACACTCCCCCGCCTTTGATTGGAAATCTAAAGAACTTATTACCTGGGGAAAAAGTGCTCAAATTTAATTTTTGTGTGGTTTTTTATGTCACTTAGCTGAAATTCTGCCTTTGGAATATTAAAAAAATCTTGTAAGATTTTCAGAAAACAGATCTTGTTAAAATTAGCCCCTCCGCCAAGCATAATGGAGTCCTTGCTAATTCATTTTAAAAAATAAAAGGTGTAATATAGAACCAGGTGAAAAGGGAGATCTGTTACAGGAACATGCGAAACCTGGGTAGCTCCCAGTGAGCCTAAGCTTGGCAGATGCAGTTTAACAAAAGCACGTGTAGCAATAAACATATTTTGTCAATTGTATGAGCTAATCGACACAGTTCCAATATTCATCTGAAAAACAGGCAATCTTCTGCAATTATGTACACTCAGCCCATGAACAAAGACCCTGACCAGGATAGCAAAAAAACCTGAGCTCATGCCACTGTGTGACAGGAATACTTACTGTGTCCTCTCTTCCCATGTTATAACATCAGTACTAAATTACTCGATTAAATCTAAATGTATATGTGTAAAATCAGGTTGGTTGAAAGAATTGATTGCATGGTACATATCTGCTTAATCTGACATAGCAAGCAAGCAATATTTCTTTAAAATAAGGCAAATGATTTTTTTCCCCAAGTGGCGTGAAAAATCATCTGCAGCTAGCTACTGTACTTATGTTTTTTATGCTACCAATTTTTGCTGATTTGACAGCTAGATATTACCATGTAATATAATAATGATTTTAATATTTTCAAATCCATCTTCAAACTTTATTTTGCAAATAACAGAGCTAATGAACAAATACTTAGAGACACAATTTTTTATAAATTAGAAGCATAGATCATTGATGCCGGTTGCTGAACTTCTCTACTTCATTTGATGTAAAGATAAAAATGCCTTTTTTTTATTCTCCCAAGTTCAACAAATCCACCAAAGGAACAGGCTGCATGTTTTTAGCAACTACTCCTTTAAGTTTGGTAAAATCTGCTACTTGCTAACAATTAGAGAGACATCCATGATGGACTAAGCCAACAAAATCCTCAGAAGAAGTCACTGGCAAGTGATGAGGCTTTTGTATTCATTCACAGTTCTGATGGATTGCTGAAAATAACCAATGAAACTCCCAGAATATGGCAGATGACTCCTAAGGCTACAGTATGGGGGACTTACATTTATGCAGGTGTGTATGTTCTTTTTTGAACTGAAATTATGACTTAACAAGAGCATGCCAACAACTGCGCACAAAAATTACCCTGGTTTCCAATCCAATATAATAAACAGACGTATCCTCTAATTATTACCTCTGCAACATTTGATCACTAGGTTAAAGTCAGAACTTTTGTCTAGCTTTTTTGGTCATTAATAATATTTTCTATTGCTCATTACAATTGGTTAATTTTATAGGTCTTAATATCCTGCAGATGCAGTTAAGCATATATTTCTTTGAATATGCCAATTATACTGTACAGTATACACCTGAGTGAATTCAAGTACTGTACTTCAGGTTATATTAGTCACCATTAGTAACAAAATTTTGGGAAAAAACACTTTAAAATAAATTGTGTTTAATGAATCAACTACAACTATTCAGTGTATGATGACAGCATTATTATTTGTTAAACAAAACTAACAGTTAAAACATACATTTTATAATATACTTACATAAAAGTATGGGAATATTACATTTAAATACTACAGATTAAGTGACAAAAGAACATTATAGGAAAGACTAATGTGTCTCACTTTACTCACCTGCAAATCCTGGTTGGATAGTCTAGTCTGTGGATTTGTTTTACCCTTGAGAACCATAAGAGTTCTCTGGCCAATCTTTGAACTCTGGCTGGGAATGTCACTTGTGGAGTTTATATCCATGTTAGTTGGTGCATCAATGGTATCTACAGTATATTAAAATAAGAGTAATTTTAATCCAAATGTTACACAATGCAGAGCTCTGTTATTGCATGACAGTTACTTACTTAGATGTAGTTCCTAAAGCCATGGTGAGTGAACACTGTTAACCATTCATACTCAGTTCCCTGACACACACACAGTAGCAAGAACATATAGTGGCCTGCAAAATTCTGGAAGATCTTCATAAACGCGAGTAAAAACTGAATATGAGTAAATACCAGTAACCAACTTGTGCTTTTCCAAAATGTGAAATATCAATACCAATTGCAATAATCACCTACAGTGATCCCTCTCTATATCACGTTTCGACTTTCGCGGCTTCACTCTATCGCGATTTTTTCTCATACACGCTTACGTCACTACGCATGCGCTTTCTGAGAACTTTTATCTAAGCCCCACGGTGGCTCCTAAACGTTCTGCTTTTTCTAAGCCTTCTAACAATAAAACTAAGCGCCGGAGGAAGATGCTTACTATCCAGGAGAAGGTGAAACTCTTGGATATGATCAAAGATGGCAATACCCTACAAAAGTCTCCTCACGCATATGAAAAGACAGCGCCAGCAACTGCTTATCAAGATGTTCTTCAGCCACGAACCCACTGCCTACTCTTAGTACTCCTTCAGCGGAAGAAGACAACGACGCACCTGCTGAAGATACTGCACCACCTGAAGACTCTCCTACTGAGGTTGTGCCTTCATAGGTTAGTGGTTGTGTGTAAGAACTGTGTGTGTGTGTAATTAAATGTACAGTACAATAATCTACTATATAAAAGCGGTCGTGATTGTCGTCCTGTCCCGTGAGTGCAAAGCGTAGCGGTATTCCGCTTATCACAGACTTACTACTTGCGGTACGAAGCGACGCGATGTGAGCAGAGTTCTGGTGCTCCCATCGTTCCCTTTTGTTGCGCGATGCGCTGGAAAAATATACAAAATTATGTCTCTGGAAATAATTAATGTTGATGGAGTACAAATGCCTCACTGTGTAGTAAATATCAGGGGAGATGTTGCTTGCTTATTCTCATCTATAGCTTATTTAGTGCATGAAACTCCGTCTTTAAAGGTACAGATTCGGGCTGACATTGTACGACTTTGGACAGGCACTCGAGGGGATAAAAAAAATGTAGGTTTTCAGGAGATGTTATGAATGGGCACTTTAATGTTCTCATTCCCTACACTTACATGCCTGATGTACACATGGAGTGCACAAAAATTGAGGATAAAAGTCGGTCGCCTTAAAAGGCGGGTGAGCCTAGTAATATGATATTTGTAACGTCTAATATGTCTTATTTACTCTTTTTTTGTCTAATATATTGGGTAATACGAGTGTAATGGTGACTAAAGGGTGTTATTTCATGTGTAGAGGGCTCTAATAATGTTAAAAAACGTATTTAGAAGGTTGTAAACAGGTTTTCTATACTCTAACTGCGAAAATATTCGATGTATAAATAAAGAATCCTATTTCGCGAAAATTCATTTATCACGGTAGAGTCTGGAACGGATTAACCGTGATAAACGAGGGTTCACTGTACTTCCAAATTATAGCTATAGTGCAACAAAGGAATTGCAATTTTCAACCATCTAAATGGAACTCCACTTTACTGGGAGGAGGTCAGTTCATTTTATAAAATAAATCATACAATTTTTACATTTTTGTAAAAGTTGTGATTTAGTAGTTTTAAGATTTGAAAAACGCTTACTCCATATTTTTATTTTAGATGGATTTTTATTTTGTCGTTTTAAAATAACTTGAGCATTGTCTATATTTACATTTGTTTGTTTGGAGAAGCAGTCTCCAGAGCAGTACTTGAAGGCAGCTTTCTCTGACCATTTAATAGTTACAGTTTATGCAAATCAGTAAGTAATTCAAACAATTTAACTGAAAAGATAGCAATATCATAATCGTAAATGCCTTTTCACTTATTTTGAAAAAAGCTTGTATTATTTAAAGCCCGTTCGACATATTTCTTGTAATTATACACAAACTAATCAATATTAGTCTCATAGTTCGGCTTTGAGGCTCTCAAAATATTATATCACAATATTTAATATCAACATTTATCAAGTACTTTTTTTCAATCCCACAGGCTCCAGACCCACTAAGCCAGAAGTAGTGAATTAGGAGTGTTAATTAGTACACCACCATGTTGCCCCAACCAAAAGCCATAGCAAACTAGATGATCTACTTTGTTAAATTTTCTTTGTATTCCTACAGCCTTTGATGACTTTCATAATCAAATGAACGAAACACCATCTTTTTCCAGCTTTCAAAAGGTTTTGTGAATTCAAGATTCCAGTGATAGTCAGCCACATTGTATAACTCTTCAAATGTACTTCACATTTCACATATTTGACTATCAAATATACAGTACATGTTTAAATATACCACAGAACATGCGACCAAAGCATGCAAGAAGTGACTGAAACTTGCTTCAATTATATCACTGAATTTAAATTTCTAATATTTGAATAAGCATAAAAGAAACTGAATGACTTTTTGCTCGTGCATCTATCCCAATGAATTGCAAAGAAAACCTATATTTTAGAAAAATTGAGTACAGGGGAATGTTTATTGTATGTTATACAAGTTTATAATTGTGAAGAACTGTAGAAACTAATGCAGTTTCTTTAGCATTAATAAAAAGGTAAAGAATAGGCAACAGTTGCTTTACTTATTTCATACCAGTTGAAGCATCTGTAGTAGAAGCTGCCGAGGTATTTTCTTGCTCTGCTGCCTTAAGGTACAGCTGTAAAATGTCCCTGGATTGCCGTTCTTCCTCTCGCCTGTCAAGAACCCTCTGCAAAGTCTCTTGCAGAAAACGTGCTCCCTCTTCCATTTGACCCATTTCTTCCGCTAGCTCATTACAATTGACATCAACTAAGGTCTGTTGATGTCAATTGTCAAAAACAAAAAACAAAAACAGTCAAGTAGAAGAACAACTTTGTTCCAGGGAATGCAGTAAAACTTGATCTGTTTAAAAGTTCCTTGCTCTAGAAACTCTAAAGTTTGCTCAGTTATGATTTAAGTCATTTTCACTTTTAAAGTGCAATGGAATTCTTCCTTCAATTGATTTTCATTATTGGATTAAAATAGAAGGTGGAACTGAGTAGCAAAAAGTTATAAAGACAATATGACAGTGAAAAACAATACACTGTTAACCGTTACAACATATATTATAGAGACTATACATTTCTCTATTAATCTTTATAATACACTTTCTCCAAATAAGGTTGGAGAACCATATTTGGAGAAAATAACCACTCTATTGCAGCAGACAAATACCAAAAAAAAAAACAGGACCAAATGAAAGTCCACCACAGAATATATGCAAATACTCATACTTATTCACATAAGGTCAATTTACAGTCACCAATCAGTATCACAGCATGTCTTTGAGCTTTGGGAGACTACAATTACATGAGGAGTACTACAGACAGGCATCAAGAGAGGGTCAAACATAATTTATTTCCACCAAAGTGTTTTATTTTGTTTTGTGCAGAACACCACAAATTGAGAATACCTAATTTATTAGTATATTAGAAGTCTTCATGTGAAGTAAATTCAGTGCCTTCTTGAGTGTTGTTCAAGAGATACAAAGACTGCCAGACATCCAAAGCAGGAAATCTTTCTCTATTAATGTTCAGTCTGACACATCCACTTAAGGCCCACATCATGTTCATTTGTCTGATTATATTCATGCCGCAAGGCATGTTGCAGGCAGGCAAGTCATTTCTATATCCTGCTTTTTTTAGATCATTCTTTCAACTTAAAAATATTTCAGACCTGATCATCAGATGTGGTCAGTAACCAAAAAGGACCTCCTGTCAAGGGTCTACAATACATTCTATGGTACTGTAGTTGACACATCAGAGACTGATGACCTGAATGTCAATACTATCTTAAAAATAACATCAATGGACATTACCTGGAGTTCTTCTTCTGACATAAGTATAATGCTGGAAAGATTCTGCTTTAGCTGGTGTGCCAGATGTTTCCACTTTTGAGCTGTGGTAACTACTCCATCAAATTCATCTGATGCTTCATTTCCAGTTAGCCAAGCAGTACCTCCATCAACTAAAAAAAGCAGAACTATAAAACACCATTGCAGAAAATGGACCACATACTAATGTTACTCACTCTGCAAGATTGTACTTATTTTTCAAAACATATTAATTATTAGTAAACAGTACCTATTCCCTTAATGTATGCATTTTCAATGTAAAACAAATATATAGTCTTCAAATACTAGCAGCATCCTTACTGTAAATCTTAGCTCAATAGTTAACAATAATAGTACCAATATTCAAAAGGCAGTTACAGCCTCAGACATTAATGAGGTCCTGTTTCCACACTTCATGTATAGAACCCAGAGTATTCATGTTTGATGCTGAAGGAGATTCAAAAGTAATTCCAACATCTATAAACATCTAATGCAGCTCCAGAACTAGTGATATAAACAACAGTTTAATAACAATCTCTGTTACTGCATTTCAAAAAAACTCAAAAATAGGGATGCAAATTAAAAATGTTTAAATGTTAAGATTATTTTAAGGTTAAAAGCCATTTAATAAATTTAAAAAAGCAACACCTAAACCCTATCGCCTTCTACCCCTTTCCCCCAATCATAATACAGTACACTTTATAGAGAAAGCAAGATTTCAGCATATGCTCCTTGACCATCTGCAGGTGAACTGCATAAATCAAATTTGCTCAACTGAATCATTCAAGTGTTATATAAAAGTGACCACTGACCATCCCTGGTAAAATGACTTCCTTGGCCAGTCCTCCTCATTTTGTGCACTCTAATGACGTGCACAATTAGAACTCATAAATACAGTAAGTGTTCCCATACTGACAGCTGCACCTTTTATAACACAGGCATGGAGGCAACACTGAGGTTATAGTGAAGCAGTGAGTAAACAAAGTAGAGAGAAACTGTACTTTAATGGGACATAGATACAAGAATGTAAAGTATTGGCACACTAAGAAAAGAAGCGTCAACACTTATCTTGGATACAGAAAACAAAATGGTTAGTATAATAAGGAATGTTTATCATCACATATTAGTTCTGGGATGTATATCATTTCAGACCAAAAACCATTTTTTATTTTTGTTATGATATGGATTTTTCTTATACTGCAACACCGGTTTAAACAGCCTAAACAATGTTCGGAATGTGGTGCAATGGGAAACTGTTTGCAGGGGGACCTTTTTCACTGCTACAACACTAAACACACATGCAATGGAGTACATGTGTTAGTGGAGGTAATGAGCAGTGAAAATGGAAAGAGAACATTCTGAATCTGAAGCTGTAGCTGACGATAAAGTTGAACATGATGACACAGAAGAAATTTTGCCGAAAAGAGGAGCCGTGTCTGTTGTCTGGAGATACTTTGGTTTTAAAAGGTCAGATGTGGACCAAACAAGTATTTACTGCAAATGCTGTCAAGCTAAAGTTGTCGCAGGAGGCAGCAACACGAGCAATTTTCTGCACCACCTTAGCCGCAAACATGCTTTTGGAGTACCATGAATGCATGGAACTAAGATTGGCACCCTCCACGTCCTCAGGTAAAACTGAAAAAGCTAGACGACTCTCGAGTCAGATGTCACTTGTAGATGCGTTTGCTAGAGGTACTGCCTACAACAAAAAAAAGCAATTGGTGGATCGAGATAACCAACGCCATTACAATCCATATAGCTAATGTGTCAGTGGACAGAGATGGTTAACATTAACAGAAACTGTAGTTGGTTTACAAAAAATATTTACTATTTATTCTAAGACATGTTCAGTGCAATACAACTTTTGAGAAGCACCTCTGGATATTTTACTAAGTCTAAACGCCTCTTTGGATGGTTGAAAATATGTTGTCAGAATTATAGTTTAAGTTTGTTCAATAAAAAGGTTCCATATTTTGACTGCAACTGTCATGCAATGTGATTCCTTTTCTTCATTACTGCCACCCCCTTGAAATCAATTTATGGGGCCATGAAAACCTGTATTAATACTTGTTTGCACATTAAAATTTTTGTTGTACAATGTACAATGCTCATGACAGTGGAATAGGTTATTCATAGCCAGTCTACTGCAGTAATTGCAGTGGAAAATGTGGTTAACAACCACTCTTGCATGGAACAAAATACTGTTGAATACCGTGATACCGGTATAATTTTGAAAAATACCATGATATAGAATTTGTCATACCACCCAGCGTTATCACATATAAATATATATAATAGCTGTCAATGTCACTAAGCACTTATATTTTCTGCTTACATATTTGTAGAGTAGTATGTTGTTCAATATTATGTTTGTTGAAAATTATGTTTGTTATTAGAACATTGCATTTGAGATCGAAAAGTTTTTTTTCTGACTGGACTACGGCTCCCCAACTATAAGCATCCAGAAGCCAATGAGTACTTTTTATGTTGTTTTAGTATTTCAGTTATTTTTTTTAATAATCTGAATCCATACTTTATTATAGTGACTTAATGTGTCCGCAGTCACTGTGATCTTAAATGTATTTTAATGGTGTGCAGGAATCCTTCCATGCCTCTTCATTTTAGAGTGCGTAGAAGTCCTCAGCATAGGAATGATCAATATTTCTAAGTGTAGTCCTTCCTTATAAGGGTCTGTTACATTTTGCCATTTGCTGTATGGGAGGTGAGTACATGTGCAAGTTAACTAATAACTGACTAACATACACTGTGTTGGGTAAATAATTCATATATAGTTGTATAAAATTCAGTCAATCCACCATTCAAATTTTTCTATTAATATACGCCCTTTTTCACGTTAACCTGAAATGTATTTAATAAAAAAAAAAAAACAACAAAAAACAGGCAAAATCAGCCGCTTTATAACCCACTTCATATTTGCTGTAGCACAGAGTAAGTGTGTGTGTGTGAGAGATGGGGGCAAGCAAAAGAAAAAGAGAAAGGAGTTCCATAGCATGCTGTACATATGAAACCCATATTCCACCTAAGTAAACATAAAATCAGTAGTAAACTGCTTAGCCTTTCTTTCACGCTAGCAAACATCCAAGAGACAGGGAGGTCTGCTTGACCTTCCAGTGCTCAGCAGAATATTCCCAAAATTAAAATTAAAATTGAAATGTGCTAGTTTTGAGTTGCAGTAATTTGATGCTAAATTCATATTTTCATTTAAACGCTGCTGATTTGTTATAAAAACCATTTACCAAATTTCTTGGACTTTAGCTTTCCTGCTGTAAAATAATTTTTTATCATGCTGGTAAACTCATAGACTTATATTGTGGGATCAGTGAAATAGGAAATAAATTATACTGCAAAATCTTTTAGATAATTTAAATATAATAATACTGAAAAGGTATATAAAGTCTTGTGAGAAAAATATTACATTTAACCATATATTTTTCAAATAACAGTGCAATTTTCTTGACCCCAATTAGAGTTAATGGAAAAATGTAAATGTGTTGTCTGTTTTGCTTTTTCACATTAAATAAAAACATCTATATGATATATCAAAGCAAAGATTATTCAAGTCACATCCTATGACTGGTTTAGTGAAAAAACATAATAGGGACAGACAAAAATAAGACACACAGGACCAACTACCCTAACTAAAAGAATACCTAGTCTTAAATACTGTACAACTTAAATTTGCTCTTTAATCTGTTATTCCTTAAAGCAAGAAGCAAAAAAAAAAAAACACTTTAATTAGAGGCAAGAGTATTTGCTTGGAACTATGATATTGAAGGAATTACTGAATCATGACTAAAGGTAAGCCATGGACATAAACATATGGTAGTGTCCGTGGCTGTACACCTTTCAGGAGAGGTAGAACAACAAACAGGATAAGTAATTTTGCTATTGCACAAGAAAACCCCAAACATCTGGTAGATTTACTTGAATGACTGTTTTTTAGATCTAACAGTTACCTGAATGATTTTTCATTCATCTTCTTAACAGTTTTCAACTCCTATCATTGGGCACCCCCATGATTGTAGGTTTAAATTCTGAGAACAGTGAATGCTAAAGAGGAACAATAACTACATGCCACATTAATTTGGCTGCTTATTTTTAAGAAGCACATCTTAATTAGTAGGCAAGTGAAAATGGCAGTGAAGTAACTATTCTACCTTTAGTACTCAATCTTATATGCACCCATCTCTGCACTGTTTATTGTTAACCATCAACATTTAAATACAGTTAAGGGAGCAAACAGGACAGGAAAGGAAACAAAACCAGATAGCAACAAAACAAAATATAAGCATTTAAAGATTTGACAAAGGATATAAATACGCATGACTTTTTTTAGAAATATTTGTAGGCCCAATAGATAAATGGTATAACTTAAAAGTGAGAATGATGCACTTAGTGTGAAATTGGCTGGAAAAAATCCTACAGGTATGGGGTTACCCGAGGACTACAGTTGAAAGCCAATTGTTTTTACACAGTATTCTAGTTGTCCGATTTACACGGTGAGCAAACGCATTTCTTCTTATTACATATCATTGAACACTAAAATTTTATCCACAGCCCTTCATTACAATTTACAAGTTATCTTCCGTCCAACTGTTAAAAACCCCACTAACTTATCCAAATAGCCATGCAAGGCATTTTAGTGGTTCAAAGGAAGAGTAAATGTCTAAATGTTGCCTAGCATACCACTGCCCTTTCATTTTAGGAGATTTCAAAACTCTAAATCATTTACAATAGCCTCACGTACAAGAATTGAATGGGCCACAATATAGTTCCTTGTATTTTATGCTCCAAAGTAAAAATGAAAATGCCAACGGTTCATACCTTTCATTTTTGGAATCCAGCTTTCATTATTTTGAAGTATCATGAACTTGGTATTTGAAGGCAAGCACATGAAATATGTCTCATCTTCAACGATTGTCCCATCATCCTCCAACACAATAGTGACAATTTCTTCACTTTTGATATCCAGAGCCTCGCACCCTGACAAAATTAGAAAAGGAGAGTAATATGATTTATATTATATTTTTCAGGATGATAAAACAAGGTTTGATAATGATAATTAAGAAGTTTTTTTTTTTTAATAACCACAGTACACAAAAATCTACTTCATTTACTTCTACTAAGTAAATTTGAAAACTGTATAATACAATAACTGTAATACAATAATATATCTTCTGCAAATATATGATTACTACTCAACATTTAATATAAAAGAGTACAGCAAAAATCGCAAGTAGAGCTTGATAATTTAACCATATTAAGCCCGGTATTTTGAATTGTTAGTTAAGTTTGTAGCTGGGTTTAAAACACACAAGATTGAATATGGATTTGCTCCACTTCAACTTACAGAACTACACAATGACTCTACTGTACACCATATAGTATTCTGCTCTAATCGAGGTTTACTTAGCATTTCCAGGATACATAAACCTAATGAAGTTGGCAGAGCTATTTACTTTCCAATTAAGTTTAAAATTCAAATTTAGATGATGAATTGTGATGTGATTTAGATGTAAGGAATTGTGGTTTTGATGCACACTTCAAATAAGTAATGATATCATAGCAATGATTTAAAAATCAAAGACCAAGTTTTCTGGAGATGTTCATGACATTAGATGCTAGCTCTAGAAGAAAAAAAAAAACAAAAAACTTACTAATTTTAAAATATAGGTTTCTTCACTATTCAATTTTTAATACTATAATCACTCATAACATGGCAATTTTTAATTTTGGGGATAGCATAATACAGTATTTAAGCAAAATATAGATTTGTAAAATAACTTATTTATTTATAAAAGCACATTTAAAGCAACAAAGGTTGTGCCAAAGTGCTGTACAATAGAGCATTTAAATAAACACAATACAAACAAGCATGCAAAAGCAGATTAATAAAACAACCAATTGTAACATCCACCACAATCCCATCATGCACAATGAAAGACAGAAGAAAACAAGAAGATCTTAAGCCGACTTTTAAAAACCTCGATCGAGGACGAAGACCTGATGTACAGAGGCAAGTCATTCCAAAGCCTAGGAGCAACAACTGAAAAAGCTAGGTCTCCCCTTGAATTCAGCCAAGATCTTGGCACTACAAGGAGCAGTCGCCCAGATGACCACAGTGCTCTTGGTGGCACATAGGGGTGAAGGAGATCACAGATATACTTTGGAGCGAGACCATGCGAGGCTTTAAAAGCAAACAACAAGATTTTAAAACCAATGTGACGCCTCACCAGTAGCCAGAGGAGAGAGGCTAAAATGAGGCAGATGTGATCCCTTTTTCTCAACCCAATTAAAAAGCTAGCTGCCGCGTTCTGAACCAGCTGAAGGTGTGACAGAGCAGATTTTGGCAGACCCACATAATAGGAATTACAATAATCTAGTCGAGATGTAATAAAGGCATGAATGACTGTTTCCAAGTCCTTCTGTGATAGAAAAGATTTTAGTTTAGAAATTTGCCTCAGTTGGTAAAAACTGGACTTTACTACCATGGAGATCTATTTTCAAAACTTAGTGGTGACTCAAAGATGATACCTAAGTTTCTGACATCATTTTGAATCATTGCTGCCAGAGGTCCTAAGATTTCAACTGCAGATGTGGTAGGACCAAAAATAATGACTTCAGTTTTATTTTCGTTTAATTGCAAGAAATTTTATATCCTCAAAGCATTTCAACAGCTTTTTTTACAGATGAAGTGATGTCAAAACTAACATTGAGGTACAGCTGCTTATCATCAGCATAACAATGATACACGACATCATGTTTGTAAAAGATGGCCCTCAAGGGGAGCAGATAAAGGGAGAACAGAAGGGGAGCCAGGATAGAACCTTGAGGGACGCCTTGTGTGAGAGGAGCTGGCTGAGAGAAATTCCCATCTATGTTAACAGACATGTTTGTATCTGCCTTTCAGGTAGGATACAAACCATTTCAGTGCACGGCCTTGAATGCCTACTTCATCCTCAAGCCGTTTTAACAAAACTCCATGGTCCACTGTGTCAAATCCAGCAAGACCAAGATTGCAGAAGAGACAGAGTCCAAAATTAATAAAAAATCATTTGTTACCTTCAGCAGAGCCGATTCAGTACTATGAAGTTTTTTAAAACCTGACTGAAACACATCACATACATTGTTATAAAATGATATCCAAACCATTTCTGTGCAACTTATATTGAGGGAGATATAACCAGTCAAAGTCATAACACACCCCCTCCCCAATAAGTTCAAACTTTGCAAGCTTAAATCTCCCTTAATATTGATCCAAGACACATGCAATTTCAGTTCCATGGGTTACTCATATGAGCAAATCAACATGCCAGGCTTCATTAAAATCTGTGATGATGAGATCCAAAAGTGTGATGATTTGACACAGGATTACCCTGGAGTGTCACAGGGACCCAGAAAACTGACATCATTTTTAATGTCACTTATTCCACTATAGTGTCACAGAAAACTGGCATAAATGGAGGCAATGTAGGAAGCAGCACAAAGCTGAAAGCCGGACCATCACAGGGCAGGGTTTTTTTTATTTAAATAATGTGCTAGTAAACATTAGGTTTAATTTATTCAGCAGTTACTCTGCAGCATAACATTGCCGTAATCAGTGGCCAGCTCCAGTCAGAAACTGCCATTTTTCAAGGATTCTGAAATACAGTTTTGCATCAGTCCAGGCACTGATACAGACTTGCTTAGAAATGGATATTATACACATGGCTTGAATGTGTAGTATGATGAAGATCACCAGCTAAACAAAGTATATCACAAAAAACAAACTAGAAAGGTTATTGGAGTTGATTAAAAATGCAGCTTCCATACTTTGTAAAGTTATTGGTTAATTATTACAATTTTTACTTTTGTGCTCTCAATGGACATTTTCAGTTTATAAACAAAATAAAATGACCATGGTTTTTACCATTATTTGTCTCTAATTCTACAGATTACACTCTATTTGTCCCCAAAGGGAAATTAAAATTTCCAGAAGCTCAAAATAAAACCTACACATATGATAAAAACAACAACCACCCCAAACAAACATAAGAGCCTCTGGCTTGGATAACAGAGTTGTTGCTGTCAATAACAGGGCTCTGGAGTCGGAGTCGGCAAAAATGTACCAACTCTGACTCCTAATAAGTTTAAATTGTAATGAAAAAAAAATACAGCAAGTTCAAATGTCCCATTTCACAAACAACAGTCATAATTAAGTACTTATCTGATGTAAGAATAAAGCCCAGTGTATAGTTGTGTTACTACTAGTGTGAAGTTCAGCTGAGCTATTATACAACCTGGCATTCACATATTGCAATCTGGATTATGGTACATTACAAAAAGTGTTTTCATTTTATTTCAGATATAATGTGTTTAACAAGTTCATTTGAGTGTAAACAAGTGTAATGATGTAGGTGGAGGTGTGTGCTATGGCCTGATGTATCTTGTCTTTGGTTTAAACTGGCCAATACGGTAGAGAGTCAGCTTACTAGCCAGTAGTTCTGTGGTTAAATGACGTGTATGTCGCCTTCCTTTAATCAACATGGAAAATACACTCGCATATTAAATACAGAGGAGTCGGGGAGCTGGAGTCAGAAGTACCAGAAACTAAGGAGTCGGAGTCAAACTCCACAGCCCTGGTTGTAGGTAAGAGTAAGATTAAGTCAGACCTGTTAAAATTGTACCATAGGTTTATCCTAAAAGGCATTAAAATCTCAAGAGAGTAGGTCCAATTTGCAGTCTTCAAGAATGTAACATGCTGATTGACATTTGGTTCCTTCCTTGAACTGAATGACATTCAAAATGATTCATCATTAACATATTCTTAGTGGGAATCATTTCTATTGCTGACTCAGCCAGAATGATGCAACTTATTTTCCTGGGCAGTAACGTGGACAAATTCAATCCACGTTTCAATGTGTGGATCACACATTTTGTTTAGAATGTTAACTGTCAAATTAAAAAAAGAAAATATAGGATAAGAAACTATAACTGGACTATGATCTTTCTTTCTACTTTAAAAAAAAAAATCAGAAGATACCATATTTTAAATTAATGTAACAAACCTGCTCAATTACAGTTCAAAGTCACTGGGAACAAGGCAGAAGACAAGTGTTCAAGTTTATCACTTGGTCCATTCATAGACAATAGCACACCAATACTTACTCTGGTGCTAATTTGTAATTGACATTTTAATCTGCCCTGCAAATCTTTGGAGATGTGAGAAGAACATCAAAGTACCTGTTGGAAAACCTACACAGACATTGGGAGAACATGGAAACTCTGTACGGAAAACATCAGGGGACAAGGTTTTAAATCAGGACACTGATCCATTAGATTGATTAGATCCAATAGATAAATAAATAACAGGTAAGTCAATAGGTATTAATAATTTGAAATAGATAGTAATGAATAATAAAAAGCAACAGTAGTAACAAGTGCATATACATAAGCTACTAGGAGCAGTTCTGAGGGCAGGGGAGCGGCACATAGTTCAGAGTCCAGGCAGCCAAGGGGTAGAAGCTGTTGCAGAACCTGGGAGAACTAGTTTGGATGCTACAGAACTTTCTGCCAGCTGGAAGGGGGGCAAAGAGACCGTGGGAGAGGTCCTTCACAATGCTATAGGCTTTGCAGATATAACGCTTTATAAGGACATCTTTAATGAAGGGCAGAGAAGTCCCAGTGATCATTCCTGATCATTCATATCCGTTGTGGGACCTTACGGTCAGAAATATTGCCCTTCCCAAACTAGATAGTGATGCAGGTGGTCAGAATTCACTCAACAGCGCCCCTGTAGGATGTGGCGAGAAGAGGGCAACGTAAGCTTTACTTCTTCAGTTGCCAAAGGAAGTGGGGAAACTACTGTGTCTTCTTGGCTACAGAAGTGATGTTAATGGACAAAGAAAGGACAGCTGCCAGGTGCACACCAAGGAACCTGGTGCTCTTGACCAATTCCACTGCAGGACCCATAATGTCCAGTAGGGTATGAACAGAATTGGCCCTCCTGAAGCCAAAAAAACATCTCTTTCATCCTGTGCATTAAGAGACAGTCTAATGCACTTAAACCTATCTGCCAATCATCTCATCCCCATTATCATATGCCCAACACCACCACTGTGTCACCTGCAAACTTAATGTTGGTGTTAGAGCTGTATAACACAACTGTACAATATTGAGTCAGCAGAGTGAACAGAAGATGGCTGAGTGCTCAGCCTTGAGGGGCACCACTGCCCAGTGTGATGGAACCAGAGATGGTGTTTCTGACACTGACTGTCTGGGGTTTCTCTGTCAGTAAGTCTAGGATCCAGTTGCGTAGCAGACCTAACTTCTTTATGAATCTGTTTATAATTTTTACTTATTTTGTATTTTATTACCGTAGCACTGTGGTTAGCTCTGCTGCTCCACAGCTTCAGAGTGCTACACGGTGCTGTGAATAAGTCCTGCCCCCTTTCTGATATCCTTTCTTTGGCATATTTTACAGAACGAATAACCTCAAACCTTTAGACACCATGATAAACTACAGAAAGGGACACAAGTGAACACACAATACAGTTTTAAACCATTGATTTATTGATTCAATGAACAAAAGTTATCCAACGCCCCCAAATTGTTCCAATACTTGGTTGCAGCAACTTTAGCCCCAATAATCACAACTAAAATGCCTGTTATAAATTGATACCAGTCTTTTAAGTTGCTGTTGAAGAACTTAGTAAACTCTTCTTAACAGAACTGCTTTAAATCAGACACACTAGTATGCTGGCAAGAACAGATTGATTGTTTTAGGTCCTGCCACTTCATTTCATTGGGTTCAAGTCAAAACTTTGATTAGGCCACTCTAAAACTTTAATTGTATTTCTTCAAAGCCTTTCAGTTGTAAACTTGCATAATTGGGTTAATCAAGACAGTGACCCATAACACAAAAGCTTCAGCTTCAGGTCATGGACAGATGATGACTAGACTGTCTTCTTAAGAATATTCAAGTGAAGTGCAGAATGTATGGTTTCTTTAATAATGGCAAGTCTTTCAGGTCACAAAGCAGCACAGCATCTCCTCAGTATTTTACGCATGATGTTATTCTGTTGACTACTGTATTAGCTTTATGCCAGACGAAGTTGGACCTGTGTCATCTATAGAGCTTCTTGACTTGTCTGTTGATAGAAGATTATTCTAAAAGACTTGGAGATGATCCGGCTATTGGACACTATTTTGTTTCAAAATGTTAGAAAATATTTATTAACCTACTGAATATTCTAAGATAGCTATCATATACAAATATGACACATATACTCCAAATTTAAAACATTCCAAGTCTGTTTTAATTTTAATTTAAATAGATTACGCTTAAATAGCAGGCAAAAATTTGATCCTTTTAACTTACAGATTTTCTTCCAGTTTTCTACAATGCAAACACATACTAAATACACAGCTAAAATCTTTCAAGCAATCACGAACACCTCGGCTATTATATTTCAGCTTTTTAAATCATTTAAAATAAAAATTTTAATAATCACTACCAAAAATACTGTAGCAATTCCACAAATACACTAAACAATTTATTTTGAATTAGAATTTAAACCAGAAGAATTTGCCTTGCTTTCTGAGCAAATGACAGTACTGCCTTAATCATTTGTTTTGAACATTATTATGTGCCTTTTTTTAAAACTGATTTACTGCGGTGGGTTGGCACCCTGCCCAGGATTGGTTCCTGCCTTGTGCCCAGTGTTGGCTGGGATTGGCTCCAGCAGACCCCCGTGACCCTGTGTTCGGATTCAGCGGGTTGGAAAATGGATGGATAAACTGATTTACTATGCGAGCTATGGAAATGTCATCTGCATCACACACTGACCATATTTCACAGTCTAGTTTAAAAAACTATTCAAATACAACTACATAATGTGATATCTATAGAATACATATTCTTCTTCCAAAATGTAACTTTTTTTCAAGCCTCAAGGAATTCTCTTCAAGAAAAACAATTCTGGGTCATGGGGGAGAAGAACCTTTCCCGGTAGCATCAGGACCTACATTTACACCAATTCAGACTCACCAGTTAATCGAATTTCCATATTTTTGGGAGAAGGAGCCATGCAAACTTGGGACTGTATGTGCAGACTCTACATAGACAAAGATAGGTACGTGATTTAGGCCCAGGATTAGAAATCAATAAAGTGGCTGTGCTAATCACTGCGCCACTCTGCTGCCTCTAAGAAAACTCAAACCTGAAAGCAAAGGCTAGACATATGAAAAGGGCTTTTTTTGTTTGTTTGTTTTTTTACACAGAAAAATATTTCAGTTAGCATCTGCACTCTGTCGACAAAAATGATCAAAATAATATATCCGCAGCTACAATCTAAAAGTAAAAATAGGCATCACGCATGTTTTTAATGACTAGTTTCACCCTTAAATTAGGTCTTTGTAATCAGTATACTGCTAGTTGGCCAGTGGTCATTTGCATACATACGACTGGCTCATAAATAGGACATTCTGTATAAAGTAAATACAGTATCGCTTTACTCGTGTTTTAAAATTATCTCGCCGTCACTACCATTTTTGACACCTTTCATTGCATTACACACTTCGACTGTAATAACATGCCGTCTTTAAAAATGGCAATATTTTCACCTATCAAAATGGAACAGAATTAACATCGTAAGTAAAACAACGTAAAGGTCGCAATTGCCACCGTAATGGGCATTCACTTACCTCTGATCTTTAGTCCGTCCAAAGAGGAGGCTACCACGCCGTAAGACTTCCGCCGTGAGAAATTACACACCTTACATGCCTTTTCAGTAGACATTGTGTGGCTGTAGCGTTAAGGAAAAATGGCACAAAAATAGAGAGAAACAAAAACACACCCAGTTAATTTCTTCCAATCTAACGCTTTAGGGAATTTGATTCTATCGGAGAATTGTGAATCTGCTTGTTTAGTTTTCGACAAGGAAGAGGCGGGACTGGGTAGAGCATTGTGGGATTTGAAGTATCTTACAAACAAGGGGACCTTACGGCCAAACGTTCATCAAAATACTGTTCACGGATAAGTCAAACCTGACACAGGAGAATGGCAGAATTATTGCTTATATTTAAGGAAAATCAAATTAAACCTGTGGGACTGTAATACTACAGCAGATAACCGTTATAAGTGATAACTTCGCAGCTTCGCAACTTTTTTCTCCCATTTTATTCCTTCAGAATAGAAGCGAATTTATATTTACTAGTTAGAAAGATTTTTTTTTTATTGTTCAGAGGAGAGAAAGAATGTTGCTGTTTAAATGTTTTTCACAGAAACATGCAAAGTTGGGATGATCCACCTATTCACTTGACCAGGTAAAATGTAAGCAAACAATGGCATAGTTAGGCACGGCTTTAGCTTCTGATCTTTGCGAGCCCCCCCTCCTGCGTAATGGACTTATTCTGTGTTCTGTTTGAAGTGGGAAGTCGGAATTTCAAAGTCCCTTGTCAGAATTTTCACCTAAAACGCCCCCTTAAGGCAGATTTACAACTTAGAAACTCATGGCCGGTCTGTCAACTCCGAGTTTGTCCGACTTCAGACATCAATCTAAAATGCCAACTTACACCACAAACTTTAGTGAAAGCTGTAGTATTTTACTGTCTATTGGCACTTCTGTCTATTTGTGTCTCAATAAGTAAGTCATACACACAGTTGTATCCAATCTCTACAGTATATATGGAAATATTGCTGTGGTGTTTGGATATGCAAAATACACCATAATGCATTGTTACCAGTTGTTTTTTTATTCCGTTGATGCATGCACAACAAAGGTTTTCCTGGATATGTCCTTATTGGTTTTCCAAATGTTTTACTGGAACGAGATCAACTCAGGTGTGACGTCTTTCCCAGCTCCAACACCCAACTTCCGAGGTAAACTGAACGAAGCATTAGGTTTCCAGTACCTGATTTTCGAGAGCCCAGCCCTTTTTTGCTCCTGTTCTGCATTCCAAATTTTCATCAACACCACAAAAAACTCCTCCGGGAACCACCCCCAGCTTTTTCATCTAACGCATATCATACAGTGTATGGTATTAGCTGGGGAGGGTGCTAAGCTCCTAATAAATGCTGAAGCTAGTACACAAACAGTAAAAGCATACACACCCTTCTTATACTGAAAAGAAAGTGCATGTGCTACAATTTTGTTGGGAATACAAAGCACAAAACTACAGGGAACTAGTTGATGAGCTTCTGTCTTTCTGCCTAGAACTTGGATGCAACATGTCTTTAAATGTCCATTTCATAAACTCTCATTTGAAATTTTTCCCCAAGGACATGGAAGCAGTTTCTGATGAACATGGGTTGAAATTCCACCAGGATATCACTCAAATGGAGAAAAGTTATAGTGTAAAATGGAGCAAGTCAATTTATCAAACATCTGCATTGCCATTCCACCATGAAACACCTTTACAGGATTATAAGAGGAAATTTGTAAACAATAAATATATTCAAAGCAATCAAATGTGTAATGTATGCATATTTTTTATTTTTTATTGGTTATAATTTTTTCAAGTCTAAATAATTAATTTAAAAAATAAATTATTTTTCTTCGCTAAAACAAAAACTGAGTGTGACAGAGCAGCTCTTTACCAGATTTGGTTTCTGCACTCTCACATCTATAAAGAGCACCTAAAATGTTTGACAGGAGCCAAAAAAAATCTGTAGACCAGTGTAATCAGTTCCAGAAAAATCATACATTTTTTCTAATGTAATTTTTTATTTATTTCACTCTGATAATAAATATGTCTTCTATTTTTTTATTACTATTTTTTTTAATTAATACGCTGTAATGACTGGTAATCAGTGGAATGGATTCAGCACTTAGACAATGCTAGCATAACGGGACCCTTAAAAGAACACTGGGTATTTTCCATGGCCATCACTATCCTCATCCTCTGGTCCTTTATTTCGGCCCCATGTTCTTTCAGCTGTTTTGTTCGCTGTCTTCAGACTCATGTCACAGACTCTGTCTCACACCGCTAACCTGCGGTCAGACACCACACCATTTGGCACATTTTCTGTAATTCTGTAAGCCAAACCCAGCCCAGCCAGATCCTTCCCAAGACTCTCCAGCTGCCACTCATCCAGGCCAATGGATTTTAGCAGCAGATAAGTGCCTCCTAAATGCTTTTTAAATAGGTACTCTATATCCGCTCTCTCCTCTCCATACTTTTATGGCCAGCTTTTCCAGATGGTCCCACCCCTTCTGATAGTCCTCAGACACCTGGTCAACTTGTCACTCTCATGTCCTCTCCATGGGCATTATACTACTGCCCTTTTGAGATCTTTTCCTCAAAGGTAACATAAAGTTCTTTATACAGGATATTCAAGGTGGGTATGTTTGTACTTGTGGAGTTGATTTCTCAATCTTCCATTCTGGTTGGCTCAGTCTGAAGAAAGCTATTGTGAGTATGGTCAAGAAAAATACAGCTGCTTTCAATAACTGCCAAATTCAATGCAGATCCTTTTCTCCTTCTCAACTTGTTAATTAGCTCTTAACTCACTATGGATACCAGTGTAATGACCTGGAGAAAATGGTGGTGGCAAGTGGCCCTCAAAAGGACTGTTGGTTCTTCAGCAGCTGCTGCCGCTGTCTCAATCTTCCTGATCTCTTCCCATGCAACATCAAATGTTCTCTTCTACTACATTCACTGCCTGCACACTTATGCCACCAAATCTGCCTTAAATGGCTCAATTGTGGTCAGAGAAAATCTCATTTGCCTTATTCCTGAGGCTCACTGTTGGCAATGCACTTAGGCCAATGGGATTTTTGACCACTGGAAGATGCTGCATGGGCTCCCATACTACTCTTAACATTTTTAAACAATGTGAGGTTAACATTTAAAGTTTTGCAATGTCTTAATTTCTTCTGTATGAAAGGCTGGAAACTGGTCCATAATTAGAAAAATTGTCTTGATCAAGACCTTGCTTTTTAAGATGTCAGTTGGTTGGAATAATACCAGATAATAAAATATCAATGTCTGCTGTATGAATACATAACACAGGCATACAAACCTTGACCAAGGTGGAAAGCTTAACTTTTTGCACAAGCTCACAGATGAAGACAGTGTCTGGAGAAAATGCACTAAATTTGTGTTCAGTATAGTCTCAGACCCAAATCTCACAACATATTGAAGCTGTAGTTATGGTATTGGATGGTCTCCGCTGTTGTTAGATGGACTGGACTTTCTTTGGAAAATTATTGTTGATTTTTTTTTTCACAAATATCAGAAGAAGTTGATATTGATGAGAAATTTGACAGTTTCAAAAGTTTTTGTATGATGGAAAATAAAACTCTTGGATTTCCCTCCCTAGAGAAATAAATTGTTTTAGCTGAGATTGCTTCTCTGTATGAGTCCATATGTTCTTTATAAATTTCTGTATTTCTTTTTATAGAAACATTCTAATTGTCTGCCATGCAGGTTCATAGTATGCAGAGGTAAATGAAAGTGCTGAATATGTAAAAGAAATAACACGATTTTTAAAGCACAAGGTTCTCAAGTTCACATGTTAATACACTATTATAACAGTGAACCAATTGTTAAAATTTAGAGAAACATAAAAGAGCAGAATATTGTACATGTAGTAATTCTATTAGAGAAACTCAGCCACAGGGATGCACAAACCAGTATAGATTGTGTTGGTTTGGACATGTGCAGAGGAGAGATGCTAAGTATATTAGAAAAAGAATACTATGGATAGAGCTGCCAGGCAAGAGAAAATGAGGAAGGCCTAAGAGAAGGTTTATGGATGTGGTGAGAGAGAGCATGCAGATGCTTGGTGTAACAGTGAGAGATGCAGAGGACAGGAAGATATGGAAAAAGTGTATCTGCTGTGGCAACTCCTAACAGGAGAAGCCGAAAGAAGAAGAATTAATTCTATCAGAGAGAAAACTACCAACATGCTTTGATGTGTACAACTAATAATCTTAGCAGGGGACATACTGTAGGCAAACTGATTAACATATTAAATACGTCTACCATATGGTCTGTTATCATGAATTCCAAACATAATAATTTAAAATGCAAACTACAAACCAAATCAAGACTATGATCCTTTATGTCATTAGGAAACTTAATGTCTTAAAATAAACATTCTAATTTGCTTTTCTAGTGTCAGCATGACTACTGAAATGACTAAGTACAAGCGTAGCAGGTCACAATGAGCTAACAGTCATTCTGCAAATTTCAGAAAGAATCTCGGAGAACGATCTAGAAGTGCGGTGATAGGCAAGTAAAGGCACACACTGCCAGTCAGATATCTTAGAGTAAATACTGAAAAAATGCTGCACTTAAACGGTTGACCAATTTAAAATTTGAACACTAAACTAGTATTAGTCCACCTGTTTGTCTATGCATGACCATTCTAATGGGTTAGCTTCATTCAAAATCATTTGATCGCATGCTTTGCATGACACGTTTTTTCTCTGCGGTTGAGCTCAGAGTTGGAGATGACCTCCTGAAAGTACCACCGGTACTTACTAGTCCGCAGTTTATTAAGCTTCTGCAGCCAGCTCGGGAAGTTCGTTGCTGATTGACCCAGTGTATTCTTTCATAAGAATTCAAAGACACCTTTCAAAGAAAAATAGACAAATACAGTACACACTCGTTATTTAACCTCACAATACGGTATGCCTAGCGCTGAATGACCAGCTAATCTTTTAATCTCACCTTTCATCTTCTCAAATGGACAGTTTAGGCACCTACCACCAGCTGTGTATCTTGTTTTGTTCTCCTTTCAAAGATTTTGCTGATGAAGGTCCAGCATGCCCTGATTTTTGTTTTCTTTTTTTGGGTTGGGGGAATTCACTTTCACAACGATTTTCCTGAATGCTTAAACGCCTTGTCAATTCCCTCTTCAGTCTAAATTCAGTTCTCCGTACATTCACGAGTGATCGGCAGTGTTTAGGACCCAGCAGCTTCACTTCTGACCCCCTCAAAAATCACATGACAATTTCTGCAACAAAGTCACACTCGCAAAATATTGAATTAGAGTAAGTGCGAAGACGAATCGTTGAGATTATTATTCCACATGGAATGTCTGAAGTTCGAAAACAAACTCGCTGCTCCTTTCTATGCGTTTTGCTATATTTTCACCGTCTGGCAACTTCAGGTAAGTGTACTTTTTTCCGGGAACAAGCAAAAGTAACTATCTCAACTGTATCATGTATCACAGAGTATATAGCTTTACCACTGAAGAGGAGGAAGATGCTGCAAAGAATATCTTTGAAAACGCTGTGATTTATTCAAGTTTTTAAAACTATTCTTGATGTTAACAAGTTCAAGGGTTCTACTGTTAATAAAAACAGGAATTGGCAATAAACAGCAACACACTCCATAGCAATACACACTTGAGAACTTCACACATACAGGACTAAGTTAAGTTTAGCAAAATTAGCATGTGAGAGAAAATCTAGAATGATTAAATTTATGGCATGTCAGTAATGCATCTAGTTGGGTTGGGAAATTGAACAAAATACATATCTCTGGCCTCAAAGCTGACTCTGATATTGTATGTAATATTTTTTCAGTGTGCAAATTCATAGGGGGGAGTACTTTCCCGACACTGGCTTCGAGGTGGAAGTGTTTCAGAAGCAGTGTTTAAAGGGGAAAAGCAGTCAAAGGATGCTGCCATTTACGCGCACAACGAGCCACCCCAGCTTATGGAAAAGCTGAACCAATTAAGACGTTTGTGTCAAAAGTGCAGAAGAAGCATAGCCTACGGAATACAATCGGATTAAGCTAAACTAAAATTTTCTTTCATGGGAATTAAGATTTTGTTGTCTGCTTTTGATTCCGAATTCCGTTTGCGACTCTACAGGAGACAGTACGTTTACTCCATTAATCTGACTTTTTAAGTCCTTTTGGGCTAAGCGACTTCACTGACAAAAAAAATGGTGCATCCCAGTTTACCGTTATGAATTTACGGAAGCGTTTTAGAGCCACAAAGAAGAACAAAATAGAGCCACAGTGAAGAAAAAAAAGTCTTAATTCTTAATTAAAGCCGAAATGTCCACTTAAATATCGCAGTTTATTTCGTCATTAAACTACAACATCGTAAACATAATCTTAAAATGGACGTTTAATTTACTAGTTTCTCAAACCCCATCGTAACTAAAGTAGTTTGTTAAACCCTTCGTATTCTAAGTGTTCCCCGACCCAGCTGTTAACCGCTACGTGCTTATTAAACGAACTTCCTTAACTAATTTAAATAATGTATGCTGTTATTAATTAAATGAGGGGGTATGGTGGCTCTGCTGGTGGCACTGCTGCTTCACAGTAAGTGGGTCATATCCCGGGTATTCCCAGCCTGGAGTTTAAATATTTTTATGGTGGATTTCCTTGACCTGCTTCGGTTTTCTTCCAAAGGTATGCAGGTTTCGGAATTTTGGTGATGCTAAATGAACGATGGTGTATGTGTTTGCTCGTATTCGCCTTGGCTATGAGCTGGCTCCACGTTCAGGATTGCCTCACGCACCATGAAAGCATATTTGACTCCTCTCATATACTAAACTGACCATTCTGAACTCCTCGGGCCATCATGTTATCAAATGTATATTATGTATCATTTTTTCCTATAGTTGCATTTTTTTCTTGAGAATAGGATTTTTGAATAATAGTTATAGTAGTTAAAATCTCTATAATTAATTATTGTAAATAGGTGTAAATTAAGTAAATCACATGATACAAGCTGTCCACCATAACTAAATAATGTCAGAATAAATCTAGTAAAAATGTCATTCAAATAACTATAATATGAACTTTTATATTTTCATTAATTTTCATTATTCACCGTTTTACCGTTATAAACACATACGCATTAAAAGATCTTGACATGTTAGCTTGGTATATTAACTAAGTTTCAAACTGCCATTTAGGAAAAGTAGCATATTAACATTTACAAGGTTAATCTGATTTTTACCCTAGGCTGTGTATCTCTCTCATCTTTGAAAATATTTTTTATCCAGGATCAGAGGTTCTCTGTTTATTCTGATCAGCCTCCCTATACAGCACAAATTTTAAAGGATAAGTTTAGTTTTTGAGTTGAAATTATTTCTTCAAAATAATTTCTACTTTTTTCTACATTGTTATAATGTTCTGATTATGGTATATATTAATTTGCATCATGAAATTGCATTTGTATCCATTTAAAAAATACCTAGTCTGTTCTTGCTTTTTAAAATTGAGCTCAAGGAATACCAGTCCATATATGAAAAAGTAAAAAATCTTAAAACTCACCAAATACTGTATGCCCACTTTGAATCAGGAGAGGTTTCAGTTTAAGAAAACAACTTCTGGTTTCCTAGCCATACTTGTAAACTGGAAGTAGTAAATGTTATCACAGATTCTTTGTACTATTTTCCTTAGGTAAGGATGCATTTCCTGTCCTTCCAGCTACAGCTAGGGTGCAATTTCTGATATGTGTCAGCTTTAAATAAAAAAATCTGACATTTCATTGTTTTATTTTCATACAAAGTCTAGTCATATCTGTAGTTGTGCCCCTTTTCAACATTCTGTACTTCACAAGCAGCTTTCCCTGTCTTGTTTCTGCCACCTTCTATTTTCACATGGGAACTGATGCAGACTTTTCTAATTACTCCAAGTGTGTGAAAAACGTTGTAATGCTATTAACACTAGAATTACCAAAGCCTATGAAAAAACTTGTAAATCCGTCCTACCTTAAATCCCTTCGCACCTCTCCTTGAGCGCCTTTTGTCTTGTAAATGTGTCGATAAGCAGCAAGCAGCCTGCTATCACATCCCCCCACTGCTACACAGTTTTCTCAGCTCAAGTCTGTTTACCTGTGTGTGAGTTGCCTGGAGTTGTATATAGTAAATACTATATCATTATTTGGAACAAATGCATTTCATGTGTGTTCCGTGTCTACAACAATCTATGTAAACACATCGTTAAAACAGAAACGTTTTTCATTTTTTAGTAATAATTGACAAAATGTAGACATGAAGTGTATAATGTGTGAAGCCTGAAGTCCAAATATCAAATAAACACTTTCACAAAAAATACAAATATAACAGAACAAGCGTGCATCAATTCAAGAATATAACTGCAGAAAAAGAACCCGCGTTAGGGTGCGACACTGACACCCCTTTGATACGACCGCTTTGGTGGCGCAACGGTAACAACAACTGTTGACTGGTAATCAAAAATTCACGGATTCGACCCCGGATGACTCAGTTTTGAGAAGTGAGCTGCTCATATTCTTATTATTTTAGAATAAAAACATACATTTGATTTGAGTCTGTAACAGCCAGTGTAAATTTATGATACTTTATAAAGGTTAGCTTTGTTTTTTTTTTATTCAGTTTTATTCTCTCAGTTGCATTCGCGCTCCTCCCGATCTGACACTACTGTTTTTACATAAAGATGTCCTATAACAGAGGTGAACTCGGATGATGATGAGGGTTCTACATCGGAGAAAGAATGCACATTGCACTTTTGCCATCGCTGTACAGTGGAACCTCGGTTCACGAACGTCTTGGTACACGTACAACTCGGTTTACAACCAAAAAGTTCGCCAAACTTTTGCCTGGGTTCACGACCACACACTCGGTATAAGAACAAGCCAGTTTCCCTTTCGGTTTGTACATGTTCAGTCTCTCCCTGTGCATTTCCTGTGCAGCGAGCAAGAGAGAGAGAGCGAGAGAGCGTGACACACACACACACACACACACACACACACACAGGCTGCACGAGAGAGAGACAGACTCACACACACAGGCAGCGCGAGAGAGACGCGCACACACACAGGCAGCGCAAGAGAGAGTGTGACACACACACACACACAGGCAGCGTGAGAGAGAGCTGGATCCATTAAGGTAGGAAGGCAGTTAAAGAATGCACTGGGCTTGATTTTGTTTTCACTTCTATTTCCAACGATCGGTTCGTAGTGTGCATTGTTGCAATGTTATTTTTCTTGGTGGTTTATTAAATTATGGATTTTTTCAAATGTTCATTTTTTTCACTGTGCTTAAAACTCATTAAAAAAAGTGCTTTTAGCCAGCGGTTGGTAGCGCTACAGCGCAAACTATTGCAGTGTTAGTTTTCTCTGTTGTTCAAAGTTTTCTCAGTGTTATTCAATGTTTTTACATTTAGTTTACTATTACGCTGTGCATTCTATGGTTTAATTAACTATATTTGTGCTTAAAAACTTTAAAAAATATATATATATTTACATACAGTTCGTATGGTCTGGAACGGATTAATTGTATTTACATTCAATCCTATGGGGGAAATTGCTTCGGTTCACGACCAAATCGGTTTACGACCAGAGTTTTGGAACGAATTATGGTCGTGAACCGAGGTATATGAACACAGGAAGCTCTGCAGTCTACTTGTGACTTTACGCTGTATGAAGATACGTAACTAAATCAAGGTAAATAGGTAAATAACATTCAATCTGGCTCTTATGTACAAAGTACTGCCATGGCAGCTTCCACCTGCAGCTATAGACTTTTCAGTACGCGAGCGACTCTCTCTGTATGTTAATGTACCCTATAGTGGACTTTTTACCTTGACCAGTACTGATTTTTCCTTAAACCTTATTATGTTAAGATAGTTTTTAGCTCCCTGTGACTCTACTGTTGGATTGAGTAAGTGCAGTGAATGAATAGATGGGTTATGTCCTCTTCAGCACTGCAAAATTGCTTCCTAGGCAACATAGGGAAACCTAATATGTAAAATTCCTAAAACAATGAATAGTTTTTTTTCTTTCCACTGAATTAATGACCTCAGTGTCCTTTCTTTTAGACATAGTTTTTGTTTAAAGACTACAGAAAAAAATTAAAAATTAGACGGAACATAGCAAAAACAATAAGCACCAAGTATCATCTTGGTGTCCGACCAGTAAATACTGACAACACTGAGAAGAGACTGCAAATTTCATGTTCTCTTTACAAAATAAGACAGAGCTGAAAGAACAGTATGTGAGTATTAGTATGGTGTAAGCAGTGAGTGATTGAAATACATGTATTGTACATATAGATTTTGTTGTCTATAGTCCTTTCTTTTTGGTAAGGAACTCTGTAAAGTTTCAGTGCAACCTACAGTGCCCTGATCTGAAGCATCTGCTGACAGCAGGCAAGAGGCATTACTCTTGATCTGTAGCCTAGTCCAATGGATGAGCAATGTGGTCTGTCTCCAACCTGCAGAAAGAGATCCAGTCTGAAAAGTGTACCTCTGCAATAAGCAGAATTTATTGTTGAGTTTTTTTTTTAAAGTAGCACACATTTTCTATGTTACTACTTTTTATTTATATGTTGCTTTTGCCCTTATTTCAGTTTATTGCAAATAATGAAAGAAAAATTACTCAAATTGTTCTACTTTGTCATTTTACATATGATGTCTTCTCTTATTTCAATGTAGTCTCTCATTATCTGCACTACTGATATTAAGAACAATGAATTCACCTTTGGTCAGAGCTGTGCTCTCCTCGACACTTGTGGGGAATCCTAAAATTTGCAAAATATATCCCTCTTTCTACTCTCTAGTGTTCGAGTTGGAAGTGGAATGTCTCCAATTTGACAGACAAGTATATATTTTCGGATCCTAGCAACTTCTTACAATTTCTGGCAGTTTGGAAGACAGTGGGTGGAGTCAGTGAAAATAAGATGTTTGTGGCAGCTGATACAAGTATATAACAGTGGGGTGGGACAAGTAGTAAGGTAGAACATATACTTCATCACATTCTTTATAACATGTATAGTGTTATCTCTAAGTAGTCTATTTTTTTTCCAGACTGCAGACTGCCGTTCGTTCAGTGTCGATTATGAGAAGGACTGCTTCTTGAAAGATGGAAGGCCATTTCAGTATGTTTCGGGCAGTATTCATTACTCAAGAGTTCCACGTTTCTACTGGCAGGATAGACTCAAGAAGATGTACATGGCAGGATTGAACAGTATTCAGACGTAAGAGTATTACATACCATTCATATTTCCTAACATAAACTGCCTATATAATATAAACAACAATGCTTTTAACAAAAATCTCTTTAGGGTCTTTCTTTTACTCACTACAGCGAGGTATGGAAGGGAACCAGTTAATAATACATTTTGTAATATGGAAGGATACATTTCTTCACAAAGAGGAGAGTAGAATATTTGCAATGGAAACCTTCAGATATCACCTCAAATATGGTGGAAACATTAGATGAATGGGAAACTGTGCCATATGTGCCATATTAAGCTAAACAGTCTGTCCTCAATAAAACTACTCTTTTAATCTTCTTTGCATCAACTATGCTCAGGTCCATTGACCTGTACTGTTCAAAATTGCCTTCTATGGTCCGTCAAAGTGTGGTTTATTTTGTTAAAAGACACTTGTTCAGTAAAATTGCTCATGCAGTTCTGTCAATTAGTTTGCTTAAAGGAGACTTTGTATTTCATAAAATAGCATGTTACATTGAGAAAAGGATTTAAGAGATATGTCAAGGCTTGTATAATGTTATCATGGTTATACTGTACATAAGAAGTGCAGACACCTTTTTTAATATACTGTGATTTTTTTTTTCTTCCTTTATCTTTAGACTTTAGCTCCATCAAAGGGGTTAAAGTATGACAAGTGTTCAAGTTGTTTCTTTACTTAATCAGATTAAAATATTCAGAATAATTCAAAGTACGTAAGAAATATGAAAAAGTTAACTTTAACATCAACTATGTACTGCATAAAATACCATTCAGTTCAAACATTTTAGAAGTTGAAGCAAACCTGACATTTGACCATCTGGGACAATGTTCAGTGCCTAAAGCACAAGTTTTCATGTTAAGTCTTGTGTGTACATAGTGCAAAAAGAGAACAAACACAAAAAGTATTTTGGGGCACCATGTGGCCAACCCTGTATAATTGAACATTAAGAAAATTGAAGTAAAAAGCATGGTAATAACACTAAAGGGAGTCATTCTGTCATAAATTTAGACAGACTGCACAAAATGGTGTTTTCTCAGTTTAAGAGGCATTCTGGGAGCAACAGGTGGTCCAGGTGGACAGATCTTGGAAGTGATGTCATAGATGGAGCGGTGTCAGCCTTCTTTTATGCAGAGAGATCATTATTATGCAGAACCACCTTATGTCTCAGTGGACAATTACAATCCCTTAAGCTGTTTCCCAAGTGCATGCGTGTGACAGTACACTCCCTGTTAGCCCAGATCTATCAGATCAGGTGACCCAAGCCGTGAGGTCATGGACACAAGACAAGGTATTATCATTAGCATGGAGGGAACCCCTACAGTGCCTGAATTGGGACCAAAAAGGCTTCAGATCCACGAACCATCTGGTTAGACAAGGATGCTACTGTACTTCTTGTGCATCGCCATCTACAGTAAAGGGGCATGGTCCATCACCAGGGTGAACTTGTGTCCCAGAAGGTAGTATCTCAGCTGGTAAATAGCCCATTTTATTGCAAAGGCCTCTTTCTCCATTGCTGCATACCTGGTTTCCCGATCCAGTAGCTTCCGACTACATAATGGGGTGTTCAACATCATCGGTGCTTTGCTTTGGCTCAACCCAGCAAAAACAAAAGGTAGAAAAAAATCCAGAGTTTTTTAAATTAGTGCTGTAGTGAGGGCCTGTTTTATGTCACAGAATGCACCCTCTGCTTTCTCATCCCATGTCACCGCATTAGAAGTCCGTTTCTTTGTCAAATCCGTCAGTGGTGCTGCCCTCTGGGAGAAAAGGGGTACGAACCAAAGATAATACCCGGCCAGTCCAAAGAAGGCTTGGACCTGCCTCTTTGTTTTCAAACAGAGCCAAATCAGTATGGCATTATCTTTGGTACATTGTGAATACACAGTACAGTTTTCTGTGATTTTTCATATTGATTGAATTGTTATGACATTAAGTTTAATTGCTTTGTCAATTGCTGATCTATGATTGTACATTTGTTAGTTATTAGATCTTTTTACCTGTCCTACTTCACTTGCTGAATGAACAGGTCGTAGTCTAATGTAACTTGATTATGTTTACCTCTTTTGTAAGTCGCTTTGGATAAAACTGTCTGCCAAGCAAATAAATGTAAATGTATCTCTGCCCACCATGTAGCCTTAATACTTTGCTTATGTCAATTCATTAATTTATTCTTAGCCCGTCTTCGCTTAGAGTCAGGAATATTGCATGCACCTGTTGTATGTAATCCTCCCATGTTCTGAAATAGATGACAATGTCATTGAGGTAGATGACACTATAGGAGTGGTAGGGATTAAGTACTCTGTTCATCAGTTGTTGGAAAGTCTCTGGTGTCCTGTGCAAACCAAATGGGAGGACCCTATACTGCCAATGACCACTCTGGGTACTGAACACTGTCTTTTCCTTTGTTGATTTCATTAACCCTTCGTTACTCGGGTTTCGTGAACTGACATAAGTGCTCGGCTGGGGTGTATTGCACCCCACTCTTATTTATGGATAAATGATAGTAAGAGATATTTTAAATGCAATTTAATTAATCTTTACTAGGACATGTAGCATTCTCTGGCTTTTCATGTTTATAAAATCACTGTCTAAAATTTCCTTTTCAATAATTACAGGTGGGAATAAAAAAAGGTTTCATGTCTCTATACCGTATACATTCATTCTGTCCGTTTCAAAAGTGGTCACAGTTCACAACTTCATGGAAAGTTCCACTATTCCTGTGTTTGTTGGGAACTCGTGGTGCACTGATTGCAGGTTGGAACCAAATGTTCCATGCATATGTATTTACTGCAGGAATGGCACAGAAATCTTGTTTTTCTGTTTTTACTTCTTGTACGTTCCTCACACCTTGCCTGTTTTGGTTTCTTTGCTGGTGGTGGGTTTGCAGCAGAACTTTCTCCGGTTGTTCTTTTGAGCTTCAGTTACATCTCTTTGCTGAGATGAGAACTTCTGGCCTGTCTTCGGCAAAGTTGTTCATGAACAAGGTCCAAGGTAAGATTTTTCAGGAAAAGTCTGCACCGCAATGCATGACCTGTGTTTTCGTGGTACACCACATGAGCATTTATTCCGGCGACATTCACTAGTGAAAAGAATATAGTAAGAGGCCATCTTCTTCTATTTCGGGAAACATCATAGGTGCGACACAGTTGGTCGACTGTATCAACTCCACCTTTTGTTTTATTATAGAAAGTAATTATTTCAGGTTTCTGCTTCTCTTTGGTGGAACTGTCAATTTTGGTATCATGTTGCATTGTTGAAAGTAAATTCACAACCTTCCCTTTCTTGGGGATGTAGGAAGCTAGCGTGAAGTTCTTCTGGAATCCAAATGTACTGGAGTAAATTGGCCGATTTTTTGGCTGTGAAAATTGTGGAGAAATTTCTCTCCTGTTCTTGCGTATTGTTCCCACCAGTGTTAGTTTGTGGTCATTTAGGAGCTTAGAGGCTAGAGGAATGCTGGTGAACCAATTGTCGACAGTTTGTTACATCCTGTTCCTGAAATTGGAGACACCATTCTTTCCACAAGATCAGCCGGCAAGTTGCTAAGTTTATATGGTATTTCGCTGGTTTTGATGGTATGGACTGGACGAAAGAACACCGACCACGGAACCACATGCACCGAGAGAATAATGAGCCTTGAAATTCTCCATGAAGATATCAAATACATCTCGAATTGCTGCCAAAATGTCCAGCTTACAGCGATCTTCATGAGTATCCCGATCATCAAATCGTAGACACTGTAGCAGAAACCGGAACTGAAAAAGAGACATTGTAATGGGAAATATTTCCACACTGGTGCCATCACTGAGCCAAAAATCTGCAAAATTTTGCCTTCCAGATCTGAGAACTCCCGGAAGATATAAAAGCCCAAAAAGAGCCTTTAGCTCCACTTCATCAGTTTTTCCGACCCTAGATTTGTTCTTATATTCTGCGGCAACCTTGTTGATGCATTTGTTAGTGCAGTCAAGAAGCATCTCCATTGTCTGGCGATATGAACAATTCAAAGCACTAACAGAGAGACTTTGCATTTTTTGCATTCCCTTTGACTCCGGGTGATTCCTTTATAATGTTATGACTTCTGGTGCGAACTTGCTTTCGAGGTGGTGTCTTATACCATTTGGAGGATTTGTCTTTTCCTACATAGTAGCTTTCCTGCTGTGTTTCATCATCGTCATCTTCAACAGCATCTTCAGATGAGTCTGTATCAGGTTCACTGTGGTTGATATTTTCTGGTTCTAAGTCTGAATTTGACTCTGGTTCTAATTCGGAATCACTCTGTTCACTCGGTTAAGATTCACTTTCCACCTCCTCCAAAAGTCTGACAAGCCTAACCTGGGCTTCCTCGTAACTCATCTGTAAATGATGGAATTTCGTCATAAGCAAATAAGCTATAAACGGAATCCAGCAACAAAAGCTTACCATAAAAATGTAATTCGCCAATGCTCGGGTGGGGTGTGAAATACCAACGATACTCTGCGGGATTACTCTGGTGGGGTGCTAAACACCCAGAACGACGTAATACGACATTATCAGCTCAAGGGTCCACCTCCAACTGACGCATGCTCTTGCATGCGTAATACGTTAGTCAACTTGCAGCTACTCAAGGCATCAAAGCTTCACGCCGCACCATCTATGAGAAATAAGCATACCGTTGTCCACCGTGTCCACCATACGCATAACTTTGGCAACTGGGGTGTGCAACAGCCCACCCGAGTAACAAAGGGTTAAAAGAATTTGCCAATACCCTTTTGTCATGTCAAGAGTGGTCAGATATTGGGATTTTCCCATGTCGCTGAAGGAGTTTGTCCACTCCTGGCATTGGATAGGCATCAAATTGCGAGACTTGATTTAATCAACAGAAGTCATTGCAAAAGTGCCAACTCCTGTCTGGTTTCAGGACTAGTACAATGGGGCTGGACCAGGGACTAAAACCTTGCTCTATTATACCAAGATCCAGCATATGTCTGATCTCAAGCTCAACCTCTGCTTGTTGGAATTCTAGGAAGTGATACGGGTGCTGTCTGACTACAACCTCTGGTTCCTTAACAATGTCGTGCTCAATCAGGGAGGTTCTTCTGGGTCACTCATTAACGACTTCTGAGATAGACAAGATAGTTGGGGAATAAAATTCTCCCTGAAATTAAGGTTGTTGGATGCAAAGAAGGAGCGAGGTTGAGTGCAGTAGGGATCAGGGGCCCATTCCTTCCAAGGCTTCAACAAATTAATGTGGTACACTCTTTTGGCAGTCGTGTATTTGGCTGTTTAACCAAGTAGTCAACTGAGTTGACAGAGTATCTGTTTCAGCGTCTGATTAAGCCATTCTACTAAACCATCAGTTTGAGGATGATATACTGATGTTTTTTAATCTTGAATAATTTGGCTACCTCCTTGAACGTTTTCAAGGTAAATGGCATCCCTTGATCAGTTAGGATTTTCCTTAGGGATGCCGACATGCGAGAAAACTCCCAAGTTCCTGTGGAATAGTTTTAGAATTGTTCATTCTCAATGGGATGGCTTCAGCATAATGGGTAGCATAATCTACTATTACTAAAACATATTTATGCACTCTATCTGTGGGTTCAAGGGGTCCAACATTATATCAATCCCAGTCACTAAAAAGAAATGTCAATGATCTGGACAGGAACAATAGGACTGTGGTCCCTCTGAGGATTCTGTCACAATGGACATTCCTGACAGGAAGCACAAAAGTGCTTCATTATTTCATTATTTCCTCACACATAATAAACAGACTTGAGCTGGGAGAACTTTTTGTCTGACTTGAGCTGTGGTAGTGGGGGCGGAGTGGGGGTGGTGGTTTGGAGATAGCAGGCTGCTTGTCCCTTGTGCTGATCGACCCATTTGCATAACAAGACACTAATGGAGAGGTGTGAAGGAATTTATGGTGGCCCGGGATTCTAGTGTACAGGCCATCTAGGAATACACCAAACACATCTGTTAATGGGTTTGGAGTGATTGTGACACAGAGGCTGTCAGATAGGCATGCAAAGATTTTTGTCCAAAATGTTGTTAATTTGATCCACATCCAGAACATGTGGCACAGTAAGGCTCAAGCTAGATTGCAACGTTCACAGGTTGAATCTTGTCCTGGAAAGATTTTGGGCAATTTTAAACTAGATAAATGTGCTTGATAAAAGATTTTAAGTTGAATTATTGAATGCTTTGCACATATGGAGCTAGAGTGTATTCTGTGCAGGGCTGCTTTCCACTCCTTTTCTGAAATAGTAAGTGGCAGATCCTTTCTCCAATGTACTCTGGGATCTTTGTAAGGAAGGACTTATAATATATATTTTTATAAATTGTAGAGATGCTATCTGAGTCTTCAAGACTGAACAATATTTCTTCTTGAATAGAACAAGGTGGAAGGTTATGAAAATTGGACAGGTTCTGTTTAGCAAAGTTTCTAGCTTAAAAGTAATGAAAGAATTGTGTTAATGAGAGGATGAATTTGAAGTGTAATTGTTCCTAGGATGCGAAGACAAAATCTGTGCACACGACTCTATGTGCTTTTAATCTGAGACATTTTCTAGACATTAAAGAGTGTACAAGTTTGAGAGGGTGGAAAAAGTTAGTTGTCATGTAGAGGTGCAACAGATAAAAGCTTCTCTGTCTTAAAGCACTTCTTACATTGGTTCCATATTCTGAGAGAATGAAGGGCAATTGGATTATTATAGTGTATTGATGGTAATTTTTATGAACTGGGGCACAGAAATACTGCAAGATTTTATTTCTATTCCAGACCAGGCTTGTGGATATTCATCAATTTGTGTCGATGCCCTGGGGCCTCATGTATAAAGGGTGCGTACGCACAAAAATGTTGCGTATGTCCATTTCCACGTTCACATGGCGATGTATAAAAACTAAACTTGGCGTAAAGCCACACACATTTTCATGAAAGGTCAATCCCATGCGTACGCAAGTTCTCCGCTCTGTTTTGCAAATTGGTGGCACCCAGTGTCAAAGCAGTGCTACTGTTCCTGTGTGGTTTCCCTTTATTTTTTAGGTTCACATTCCTGACTCGGCTTTATCAAATACACTGAAATTAACCGCATATCGTTTATTAGTTTAGGGCATCTGATTGTAATATGGCCAAACTATTTCAAATACTATAGCTGCTTTAGCATTGTCACTGTCAGTGCATCACTCAAAGTATTTAACCCACTGTATCTGAGTGTGGAATCACAGCTGTACAGCAGCTGATCGGATTATTGGGATACAGCATCTAGCACACGCTGTCTCAACCATGCACACAGTCTGTTTGAAATTTCCCATACAGTACGGCAAACACTTCAGAGTCTTTCCTGTAGGGACCTCACGCTTCAGAAACAGTTTCTTCCCAAGAGCTCTAAACACACTCAATCAGTCCATCAAGTGTTCCTGATAGAACTGTTTGTACTGATAAGTACAATCACCTCAATGTAAAATTGGACTACAGTTATAATATTGCACAACGTGAGCCACTTTATAAAGTACGTATTTACTTATGATGATAATTGGCTTCTAAGGTAATTTAGATTTCCAACGCTATCTTCTTGGAATTGTTGATACAATTTTTAAGATGAAATGCAGTAAAGCATGTTTATAACATTGTACATATAAGTTTTAAACTTCATTAAAATAATGTATATTGTTAAGAATTAAACATGTGAGGACACGGTGGACAGCGGTATCGACGCTGTTCCTGTCTTGCGCTGTACACTTGCTGGGATTGGTGTGACCCTGGGTGGATAGATGGGTGGAATAATTAAACATGTACTACGAAGATATTTCAGTGTTCCATAAAAGTTTTGAAGAATCTGCGTTCTAAGCTTACAGATGGCTTGGCATCTATTACAGAGCTGATGGTGTGGTGATTGGTTACTTGTAGAAAGAAAAGGAAGGACAGGAATTGGGGGTCTTATGTTTTGAGACAGACAGTACTGCAGGAATAAATTATTTCATCGAAGGTTGTGCACGGCGCAGCAGGTATCTTGTGGGAGGCAGGCACAATCTCTAGACAGGGCACCAGCTCATCGCTAATACTGCACCACCGTGTCCTAATGTTTACATGCTTTAATTCCTGTCATTATGAAAATTATATCAAGTATACATCTTAATATTTAAATTGTTGAGAGAGCTGTAAAATCATGAATGTAATGTATTCTGTGTCCTGTTGGCGGAAGAGAAAGTCTGTTTAAGAAGCACATAGTGATTCACACACATAGACTACATAGAAGAACATATACAATACGAAGCATTTAACATGCTAATTTAGTTACGATGGGATTTGAGAAACTAGTAAACAATTTTAAGATGAAATTTATGACGTTCTACTTTAATGACAAAATAAACTATGTGATTAAAGTGGAAATTTCGAGATTAAAGTTGACATCTGTGTCCCTATTTTGTTTTTTTTCTCTGTACCTTAATATGCTTCCATTTGACACTCAGACAGTGGGCTACTCACCTTTTCACAGTGACTTTGATATCTGACCACTTCATATTTATTTCTGGCACTTTACGGCTTTCTAAACTAGAACTTTCGAGTTTCTCTGCCACTCAGTTACTCGATCAACTTGTTTTTGTTGTTTATATCACTGTTTAAACCAACAAATAGTACTTTTTCCTTACCTCTACTTGGTATTCACTGAAATTCTTCTTTTTCCCCCCGTGCTTTGCCATTGTCTTTTCACAGAACATAAGGGGCTATTTATATTGTTTTGCATATTCAAACATGCATAATTCTGGGAGGAGTCTGGGAGGGGAGGCAGGCACGTGCATGAGCGTTACATTTCACGTAGACCAGGATTTATATAGCGGGAGAACGTGGAAGCTGGCGTACGCACAGATTTATGCTTCTGGATTTTTTGTGAATATACACATTTGTGCTTTTGTCCATACGCCATGTTTTAGTGTTCTATGCACTGTGTCATGCATGAGGCCCCAGGTCTTTATACGTTGTATATTTACCACCCAGTAATAGAATTGAAAGTCAGGCAGTGGCATGTCCCCTTCTGCTTTAGGTCATTGTAGAGTTGCCCTTTGGATGTGTGGATGTTTCGAATTCCAAATAAATTAAGTTATGATTGAGTCTAATTTCTTAGAAAATGATTTGTTAATGTATATGGGGATCCTTTGAAATAGGAAGAGAAGCTTCAGAAGGATGGTCATCTTAACAGTGTTGATTCTCGTTGCTAATGTAAGATGGAGGGTAGACTACTTATTCACTTCACGTTTAATTTCTTCCATGCGGATAGCACAATTTTGATAATAAAGAGCTTTACATTTGCTTGTGATATTTACCCCTAGATATTTAAACTGATCTGCTAAAATAAATGGGAAGCTTTGCAGTCTGATATTGTGAGCTAGAGAATTCACTTGAAAGAGGACACTTTTATTCAAATTGATTTAGAGTCCAGATATTTTTTGAAAATCTGCTAATGTTTTTAGGACTGCTGGCACATAATTTTGTGGGTCAGATATATATAGTACCATATCATGTGCATATAGTGATATTTTCTATTCAAATTGTTCTCGGAGACTCTCCTTTATCTTTGATGCATTTTGAAAGTATACAGCCAGTGGTTCAATGGTGATTGCAAAGAGCAAAGGTGATAAGGAGCAACCTTGTCCAGTACCACGTTCTAGTTTAATGTAGTCTGAAATAATGTTGCCTCTAGAGTAGTATAAAGTAGTTTGATCCATGCAAATATGTTTGGGCCGAACCCAAATTTGTGCAATGTGGTGAGTAGGTAGCCCCATTCAACCATATCAAATGCTTTTTCTGCATCTAAAGATAAGATCTCTTGGGTGTTAGATTTAATGGGAGAATACATGATATTAAACAAACGTTGAAGGTTAGAAGTTAAGTGCCTTTAATAAACCCAGTCTGGCCTTATGATATTATGAAAGGAAGCACTTTCTCATTCCTTCTGGCTAGATCTTTAGGGATTAACATAAAGTCATTATTCAGAAGAGAGATTGATCCGTATGATGCACATTGCAGTTAAGTCATTATTTTTGTTAGGAACGATGGTAATTTATGCTTGGTGAAAGGTTTAAGGCAAAATTTTGTTGTCTTTAGTTTCAATAAACTTTGCTAATAATAGTGGAGCTAACTTATTTGAAAAAAATGTATAAAATTCCACTGGGTAGCCATCAGGGCCAGGTTGCTGCCCCACTTAGAAGTGAGTTTATAGCATCTAGTAATTCTGAAAGTATCACAGGTTTATCCTGTTCCATAGCAATAAAAGTACAGTGATCCCTCGCTATATGACGCTTCGACTTTCGCGGCTTCACTCTATCGCGATTTTTTCTCTTACACACTTACGTCACTACGCATGCGCTTTCTGTGAACTTTTATCTAAGCCCCACGATGGCTCGTAAACGTGGTGCTTTTTCTAAGCCTTCTGACAATAAAACTAAGCGCTGGAGGAAAATGCTTACTATCCAGGAGAAGGTGAAACTCTTGGATATGATCAAAGATGGCAATACCCTACAAAAGCCTCCTCACGCATATGAAAAGACAGCGCCAGCAACTGCCTATCAAGATGTTCTTCAGCCACGCACCCAGACACCCACTGCCTACTCCTAGTACTCCTTCAGCGGAAGAAGACAACGACGCACCTGCTGAAGATACTGCACCACCTGAAGACTCTCCTACTGAGGTCGTGCCTTCATAGGTTAGTGGTTGTGTGTAAGAACTGTGTGTGTGTGTGTGTGTGTAATTAAATGTACAGTACAATAATCTACTATATAAAAGCGGTCGGGATTGTCCTTCCGTCCCGTGAGTGCAAAGCGTAGCGGTATTCCGCTTATCACAGACTTACTACTTGTGGCTTGCAGTACGAAGCAACGTGATGTGAGCAGAGTTCTGGTGCTCCCATTGTTCCCTTGCTTTTGTGCGTGATGCGCTGGAAAAATAGACAAAATTATGTCTCTGGAAATAATTAATGTTGATGGAGTACAAATGCCTCACCGCGTACTAAATATCAGGGGAGATGGTGCTTGCTTATTCTCATCTATAGCTTATTTAGTGCATGAAACTCCGTCTTTAGTGCTACAGATTCAGGCTGACATTATACGACTTTGGACAGGCACTTGAGGGGATAAAAAAACTTAGGTTTTCGGGAGATGTTATGAATGGGCACTTTGATGTTCTCATTCCCTACATTTACATGCCTGATGTACACATGGAGCGCACACAAATTGAGGATAAAAGTCGGTCGCCTTAAAAGGCGGGAGTGAGCCTAGTAATAATATGATATTTGTAACATCTAATATGTCTTATTTTCTCTTATTTTGTCTAATATATTGGGTAATACGAGTGTAATGGTGACTAAATGGTGTTATTTCATGTCTAGAGGGCTCTAATAATGTTAAAAAACGTATTTAGAAGGTCGTAAACAGGTTTTCTATACTCTAAGTGTGAAAATATTCGATTTATAAATAAAGAATCCTACTTCGCGAAAATTCATTTATCACGGTAGAGTCTGGAACGGATTAACCGTGATAAATGAGGGTTCACTGTATCTAGCTGTGGTATCTGTAATGAATCAAGAAACTCATTATATTGTGTCTTATCTTCTTTAAACTGAGTAGAATATAAGGCATTATAGTACTCTCTGAATGTGTAGGTTATATTTTTATGGTCAATAACATTATGCCCTCCATACTCATCTCGCAGATGGTGTCTTAACCCATTTTTATTAGCAGACAAGAACTGTACAGGTTTTATATCCAAACAAATCGATTCTTTTTAGTGACAAATACATCCTCTGAGGTTTCTGCAGGAATACTCTGGGAAACCCTGAAGACTTTCTTAAGAGGACAGATTATCTGATATCTTTTGACAAAGAAATAAATTGTAAACCAAGAAGGTATCGGAGCTAATCAGTGAAATTACTAGAATAGATCAAGAACATGCCAGGTGTCCAAGTGAGGCACTTCATAGGAAAAGACAGGCTCTGCGTTCAGAACTCAACCTTTTAACAACTAAAGAAACTGAACAACTCATTTTTAAATCAAGACATCATTGCTATGAACATGGACAGAAAGCTAATAAGATCTTAGCTCAACAAATCCACAAGCAGGAAGTTCGCAATGCAATCCCAGCAATCACCAACATAGACGGAGACAAAATATTGACCATAAAAATATAATGCACACATTTAGAGAGTCTAAAAATGACAAGACACAATCTAATGCATTTCTGGATGCATTACAGATACCACAAATACACACGTGGACAAAATTGTTGGTACCCTTCAGTCAATGACAGAAAAACTCAAAATGGTCACAGAAATAACTTTAATCTGACAAAAGTAATAATAAATAAAAATTCTATGAAATTTAACTAATAAAAGTCAGACATTGCTTTTCAACCATGCTTCAACAGAATTAATAAAAAAAAAAAAACTCATGAAACAGGCCTGGACAAAAATGATGGTACCCCTAGAAAAGACTGAAAATAATGTGACCAAAGGGACATGTTAATCCAAGGTGTGTCCACTAATTAGCATCACAGGTGTCTACAATCTTGTAATCAGTCAGTGGACCTATATATAGGGCTCCAGGTAGTCACTGTGTTGTTTGGTGACATGGTGTGTACCACACTCAACATGGACCAGAGGAAGCGAAGGAAAGAGTTGTCTCAGGAGGTTAGAAAGAAAATTATAGACAAGCATGTCAAAGGTAAAGGCTATAAGACCATCTCGAAGCAGCTTGATGTTTCTGTGACTACAGTTGCACATATTATTCAGAAATTTAAGATCCATGGGACTGTAGCCAACCTCCCTGGACGTGGCCGCAGGAGGAAAATTGATGACAAATCAAAGAGACGGATAATACGAATGGTAACAAAAGAGCCCAGAAAAACTTCTAAAGAGATCCAAGGTGAACTTCAAGCTTAAGGAACATCAGTGTCAGATCGCACCATCCGTCGTTGTTTGAGCCAAAGTGGACTTCATGGGAGACGACCAAGGAGGACACCATTGTTGAAAACAAATCATAAGCCAGAATGGAATTTGCCAAACTACATGTGGACAAGCCACAAAGATTCTGGGAGAATGTCCCATGGACAGATGAGACAAAAATTTAACTTTTTGCCAAGGCACATCAGCTCTATGTTCACAGACGGAAAAATGAAGCATATCAAGAAAAGAACACTGTCCCTTCTGTGAAACATGGAGGAGGCTCTTTTATGTTCTGGGGCTGCTTTGCTGCATCTGGCACAGGGTGTCTTGAATCTGTGCAGGGTACAATGAAATCTCAAGACTATCGAGGGATTCTAGAGAGAAATGTGCTGGCCAGTGTCAGAAAGCTTGGTCTCAGTCGCAGGTCATGGGTCTTGCAACAGGACAATGACCCAAAACACACAGCTAAAAACACCCAAGAAAGGCTAAGAGGAAAATATTGGACTATTCTAAAGTGGCCTTCTATGAGCCCTGACCTCAATCCTATTGAGCATCTTTGGAAAGAGCTGAAACATGCCGTCTGGAAAAGGCACCCTTCAAACCTGAGACAACTGGAGCAGTTTGCTCATGAGGAGTGGGCCAAAATACCTGCTGAGAAGTGCAGAAGTCTCATTGACAGTTACAGGAATCGTTTGATTGCAGTGATTGCCTCAAAAGGTTGTGCAACAAAATATTAAGTTAGGGGTACCATCATTTTTGTCCAGGCCTGTTTCATGAGTTTATTTTTTTAAATAATTCTGTTGAAGCATGGTTGAAAATCAATGTCTGAATTTCATTGGTTAAATTTCATAGAATTTTTATTTATTATTACTTTTGTTAGATTAAAGTTATTTCTGTGACCATTGTGAGTTTTTCTTTCATTGACTGAAGGGTACCAACAATTTTGTCCACGTGTGTAGATACTCTTAGTGCAGAGGAATTGGACAAACCTCTGGCACTATCAGAATGACTAGATGCTATAAACTCACTTCGGAGTGGGAAAGCAGCCGGCTCTGATGGCTACCCTGTCAAATTTTATACTCAACTAGCTCCCCTTTTATTTGCAACATTTACAGAATTTAAGAGACAATAAAATTCTGCCTCAAACTTTTTGCCAAACATTAATTAATTAATAATACACCTTTCCTAAACAAAATAAGGACTTGTTACAATGTGCATCATACAAACCAATTTCATTTCTGAATAATGATGTTAAGATACTCTCCAAAGTTCTAGCTAGAAGTATTGAGAAAGTGCTTCCGTCGGAAATATCACAGGACCAAACTGGATCTATTAAAGGCAGACATTTAGCTTCCAATCTTTGATGCCTGTTTAATGTAACATATTCAACCACAAAGTCAAACACCCCGGAGATTATATTATTGTTGGATGCAGAAAAAGCATTTAATATGGTTGAATGGAACTACCTTTTCACTACATTGGAGAAATTTGGGTGTGGCCCAAACATTTGTGCATGGGTCAAACTTCTGTATACCAATCCAGATGCTTCAGTTTGTATTATCATTAATTCAGACTACTTTAAACTAGAAAGTGGTACCAGACAAGGATGCCCCTTGTCACCACTGCTTTTTGCACTCGCCATTGAGCCACTGGCAGTTCAATGTAGAAATGCGTATAGGATAAAGGGGATTATCAGAGAAGGCATTAACAGAATTTCAAAAGATTTCTGGTCTCAGAATCAATTTCAATAAAAGTGTGCTCTTTCCAGTGAATTATGAAGCACACAATAATAGATTGGACGCCTTCCCTTTTATTATCACAGATCAGTTTAAATACCTAGGGGTAAACATCACAAGTAAACATAAAGCTCTTTATCAACAAAATTTTGTTGTCTGTATGGAAAAAAATTAAGCAAGACTTGCATAGATGGTATACCTTTCATCTCACTTAAGATGGAAGAATTAACATTGTCAAGAAGAATATCCTTCCTAAGCTTCTTTTTTTATTTCAAAACACTCCAATATACATCAATAAATCATTTTTTAAGAAATTAGATTCAACCATAACCTCATTTATTTGGAATTCAAAACATCCACATATCCAAAGTGTGACTCTACAAAGACCTGAGGTGGAAGGTGTCATGGCTCTACCTAACTTTCAATTTTATTACTAGGCCCCAATAAGTACAAATCATCACCAATATATTAACAACCCAATTTTGCTTCACTCACTCAGAATATGGAACCAATGTAGGAAGTATTTTAAGATAGAGAAGCTTTTATATGTGGCACCTCTGGACAAGAACCACCTTTTTCCACCCTCTCAAACGTATGCAGTTTTTAATCTCTCAAAAACATTTGGGATTAAAACACTTAGAGGTCTGTACATAGACAACATTCTTGCATCCTACAAACAATTACACACCATATTTAACTTTCCAGCAACACATTTTTTCACTACCTTCAAATTAGAAACTTTGTTAAACAGAACCTGCCCAATTTTCCTCACCTCCCACCTACCTGTATGTTGGAAAAAATATTGATCGGTCTTGAGGACTCAGACAGCATCTCTGTAATATATAACACCATTTTACAGTCCCTCCCTTTCAAAGATCCAAGAGTACAGTGCATAAAGGATCTCTCACTCAACATCTCAGAAAAGGAGTGGGAGGTAGCAATGCACAGAATTCACTTGAGCTCCATATGTGCAAAGCATACAATTATTCAACTTAAAATAATATATCAAGCACATCTGTCTCATTTAAAATTGTCCAAAATGTTTCCAGGGCAAGATCCAACCTGCGAATGCTGCAATCAAGTTCCAGCCTCATTGGGTCACATGTTTTGGGCCTGTACCAAATTAACATCATTCTGGACCAAAACCTTTAAATGCCTTTCAGACAGCCTTGGTGTCAGAATCCCTCCTAACCCATTAACAGCTTTGTTTGGTGTACTCCCAGATGGGCTTAAAGTGGAGAAGGACAAACAAACTGTAATTGCATTTACTACAGTATTAGCACGTAGACTTTATCTTGCTCAACTGGAAGAATCCTAACTCACCTCTTTTAAGTCAGTGGGTAACTGATGTTTTATACTGTTTGAAATTGGAATAAATCAAATTCTCACATAGAGGATATGTGCTGAACTTTTTCAAAACCTGGCAGGATCTAATCAATAACATTTTAGATTAAGCTCTTAAAGCACTGAGGAAGCAGATTCTCTTCCATTTTTCTTTTTCTTCTCCATTTATCTTTATCCACATTAAACTTATCAATTTACTTATTTTTACTAGCTTTAGGTTTTACTCTGTTAGCCATGCTCTGTTTCTTAGGGGTGGGGGCTGATTTGTTTTCAATCCTGTTTTTGTAAAAATTGATCTGTTTGTATGGAATGATTACAATAAAATCAATAAAATTAAAAAAACAAAATCTCTTTGTATACTGTAGATATAGGCAATTTTATAAATTGTATTGATTTGTTAATAATATCCAGTGTTACTTTTTTTCCTACTGTTAACTAACTGCAATGTAATCTGATAGAAGATACCATTTCTATAGTTACATATAAACTATACCTTTGAAATCAATTCCTTGTCCCGGTACATGTAAATTTAACAATACTTTGCTGAAATTATTTATACAGCTTTATTCAAACACTGGCAAGGTATCCGTATCATTTTTTATTACCGTTTAAGTTTGTTAAAGCACTGAAAAGCTCAAAAAAATTATGTTCCAGTGTAGCTATAGAATTAAGCAGTACAATAGCATTTTAGAAGAATAGCAATCCTTTGTATTACAAGTTATTATATTTCTGTCAAACATCTGAAGGTCTGAGCATTCATATTGAAAGCTTTTTTAGAATTATTTTAAAATGTTTGCTGTAGTGAAAATGTCATTTTTATATTCTAAACCTGGTAATGAGATACAAAAGGATGGCACTTACACTTAAAGGTTATTTGTACGTGTCCTTCACATCCATTACACTGGAGAGGCTGATTTCAACTGTCAGCTGTACTGCAAACAAATTACATACTTGGGTTCTTCTCAGATATATTGATATTATGTGCTTCTTAAATAAGAATATAGCATACAGTTGTCTCTGTCTGATTTTCTTCATATTTTCATTTTTACCAGTGATTAAAAGTAACTCAAAAGAAGAAATATCACAGTGTTAACACGTTTTAGATTGTTTATTACAGAAAGGCATGAAATACCCAATGCCTTTAATGGAAAAGTGTTTTGTCCCCCAGGACTCTCTGCTAAGTAAGACACCTTTAGCAGCAGTAACTGTAAGCACATATTTCCAATAACTATTAGTATTCTCTCACAGCACTATAGAGGTGTTTATGCCCACTCTTACAAACCTGCTTAAACTCAAAAGAATTTGTATCTTGAGCATAAACTGCTTATTTCAAACCCTTCCCAAGATATCTTTGGAGTTTTTAATTTTGATTAGAGTCCCAAAACTTTATACATTTAATTTTCTTAAACCATTGTGTAGTGGTTTTGCTTATGTGATATACATTGTTCCTGTGCTGCATGATTTTGCAACACTTTTTCTTCAACTCATGAACAGATGGCCTGGTATTCTCCTTAAGAATTCTCTGATACATAGTAAAATTCATTGTCCTGTCATTGTCATCTACTGTACATAATGAAGCAGTAACATATCATCAAAAAAGCACCAACACTAGCATACCTAATTGTTGGCATGCCTTTCTTACTAATTGAATCAAGTGTTAGCCTTTATCCAAACATTGTAAGACCTGAGTTGACCAGAAATTTTAATATCTTAAGGCCCTGTCACACAATTTTTTCTAGCAATTTTTAGTCATAGTCATAATCTTAGCAAGCTTCCTTGACCAGGAGTCATATATCCCACCAACTTTTGTCATGTGGTGGGTGCGGCAATGCGCTATATCAGTGTGTGCTCCAAACCTCTCTCTCTGTCTCTGTCCATCCAGTCTGTGACTTGTCCTGACAAAATGGCGCAGGTTTGATGTTGTCTTCACATGTACAGTAGAGGCAGGTTTTCTGTATATGAGAGCTAAGAACTAATGGGCACTATCCCAGGAGTACAGTTCATATAACTAATAGGAATAAGGAATGCAGGTGTTTTAGACCTTGCAAACTGAGCAGTGGCTCATCTGTCTGATGTCTGTGTTTTACATTCCATGGCTGAATCTTAAAAATTTGGCATGAAGTCATTGTACCAGGACAATATTCATGCTGCACTTGGTGTGTCAGACAGTACATTATTGATTGTTAGGTAAAAGGGTGAACTTGCAATATTTTAAAAATGTGAAACTATACTATAAAGTTGCCATTGAGTTGTCTAATTTCTCATCTCCAGCAATTTCCAGGCATATAATCTAACATTCTTAAGTGGTGAGATTAGCAATAGCAGTCATCAAGTTTGAACCCTCCTCTCCAACTAGAAGTAGTGTAAGGTGGTACCACCAATAGTAATGGCTGACCAGAGCTGTGATAATAGCTAATGGGTTTGCAAACTCCAGGTAGTGTTAAACTATTATTTTGGAAAGATTTGAGTAAGCTGTCCTTTATTGGGAATATTGACTACTCTACAAGGCTTTCTTTATTTGCATGATATGTGGCACAGTTCCGTGAATGATGATGTTTAGTTTTTGATCCTTCAAATAACATTCTCATTTGTCATATATACTTTAAAGTGTAATTAATCTACTGTCTCTCTCGCTCTCTCTCTCTCTCTATATATATATATAAAATCCTAAGCCTAAAAGTGCAATGATTTTATGTGACGTATTTTGTCACGCTTTAAATCAGGCTTATATTAAAACCTACATATATATGTTTGGTATCATTCTTTTTAGAATTTATCAAACTTTAATGTGATGTTGTTAGATTTTCAGATTTTTATTCCGTTTTTAAATTGTAAACTAAAATATCAAGAAAGTTGTGGGGCAGCCTACTAGGCCGCAACTGGGGGTTAGGCGCCAAAGGCGCTGGGGGACTTCTACAAATATCTTTAAATACAATTGCTTTCTCTAACGGAGCGGCTCAGCTGTGGGATAGATGGGGGCCCAGTGCCCACCCCCTGGTTTGGTGAGCGAAGGGAGCAGTGGGTGGAGCCTCCTAGTGTAAATATAAATGCCTAATGCCTCACTGTAACTGTGACAGCCAAGTCAGAACTTTTCTTTTAATTTTCTTGCTTTATAGTTATTCTGGTGTGTGTTCAGACCAAAATGTGTATATATTTATTTATGTTTTTATCTACCAATTTATTTATTTATAGAGCTTCTGTAAAAAGGCAAATTTCCCCCTGGGTACAAATAAAGTTCTGTCTGTCTGTCTAAATCAGGGGTGTCCAAATCCGGTCCTGGTAGGTCACAGCTGTTGCAGGTTAGAGTAGCAACAAGTCCTGATATTCAGTAACGGCTTTAATTAACAGCAAGACTTGGCTTCTCATTAAGAAACTGGTTAGAGTGAAACTGGCTAGAGTCTGACCTTTTCAAATTTAGTTGCTCGTCTGTTGGCTCGTTTCACATCTCATTTCTGTTTGGCTGCCATTTAATGAAGAAACAAATCAATTCAGAGGACTGAATCCTTAAAAACAGGGCTATTAAAATAAAGGGAAAAGAAGTTAATTAGCAGTGAAAACTGATGGCTGATTAGGAAAAGGGTTAGAATGAAAACCTGCAGCCACTGCGGCCCACCAGGACCGGAGTTGGACACCCCTGGTCTAAATGCATAACTGTATGCACTTCTCAAGTGATATTAGTGAGAGGAAAATAATAGCTTGTTTATTTACAGCAAAAGTTTGTGGATGTGTTCTATAGAAGTTGTCTATTATGGAAGAAAGATTAGACTTATGAGTCACTCAGTCAATACAGATAAAGTGTTTTGATATGCTTTCCATATTAAAGTATAGCATTCATCTTAAAGAAATGGCATAAAGGGTTAATAGATGTCATAAAACTGTTCAGGCATATCAAGAAACCAGATAAAGGTCAACTGAACAACAAAATATACAGAAAGATGACTAAGAGATGACTAAGAAGTCAGCAAGTGTCCTGCAAACAACCATAATGAACAGTTGTTACATACACAGAAATTTTAAGGGTGGTAGGTCAAACCAAAGGGTATAAGAAAAATTAGGATATATAAAGTAGACTTTTAGTTTATATAGATCATTTGGGTGTAAAGCAACAAACCAACAAGAGTAAAATGTATGCATTGATTGACACTGTATGTAAATTCTATAGTTTATAACATGAATCTCTATCCTGTTTCTCCGAACATTCTGACCATGCTGTAACAAGACTGTTTTTGAAGAATGCTCCCTCCTATTTTATCTAGGTGTAATTAAAAGATACAATGAACAATTTTTCTCCTGTCTGATTACTGATTTGTCCTGTTAGAGGATAAGTTTCTTTCTTTAATTAAGATGTTGATTTCTACCACAATATGACCATAAAACAGGAAATAAATTCAGCTCCTAATGGGACAACACTCATTTCCTAACCCTGTAGTCATTTACAAACACTATGCAGTAATATCTCTGAAAATGAAGTTCCCTTATAGTAGAGTCGACATAAAACATGCTATTTCACATGTGCAAATTCAAGTACCAGTCTGCCTGAATCCTGCCATTGTGCAACTTTGGGACAAAGAATAGTCATTGCTGCCACTGATATCGTGCATACTGTAGAACATGAAGTTATTATACCTAAGTGCTTTATTTCATGCCTATTGTAGTTATTTTAATACTTTATAAAGTAGTTAATATAATATGCCCAATATGTCACAAAATCATAAAGCAAGATCTTTAGAAAAGGAATGCAAATTATATAGAGAGTTGGAGTTGAAAAAAATAAATGCCACATAGCAGAGTCATTGGTGTTAGCAGTTGGCCATAAAATGAGCAGGTGCAGAGCATGGAAGAGGGAGCGCAGATAGAAGCACTTAACCTGTAAGCACTTCAGATTTGTTTCTTCGCTGCTAAAATCCATTGATGTAAGTATGTGGACACTGGTGAATCATCTTAAAGATCCTGTCTTAGACCATCTCACAGACTTGGAGAAAATGAGGCCGATGGTATTGCTTCTGAGCGCAAGTGAGGCATGAGTCGGTGCCAGTAGTGTGAATGTTTAGGCACTGAATATGACAGATGAGAATGGAAGGAGCTGCACAAAATTGGGGTGTCAGCATCAGTGTTGTTCAGTGTTGGGCCGCCAAGAAAGAAGATGGCAGAAACTATGAGCCATAATCTATTTTTTTTTAGTTGCAGTTTTATATTCATCCTTTCTAGATTAAAAAAATATTTTGAATAGCTCTGTGTTAATTAAGGAATATTGGTCATTTATACCCATAATAACAACCAAACATACCAGGTATAATAAGAAGTGAAGATTTACATGTGATCAGTGAGTCAAGTACCATCGCTGGCACAGGTGTGATTAAGAAATTGTTTCAAAATGGCTCTCAGGCTATATAGTGTGCTGTCATTAAGACTTCTGCGTTAACAACTGGGGCCTTATATATAATACTGTGCAAGGAATTCTCTCTAAAACATGGTGTATGGATAAAAGTGGAAATGTACATATGCGCAAAAAAATTCAGATGCACAAAACTTTGCATAAGCCAACTTCCATGCACTTCCGCTCCATAAATCCCAGTCAGCATGAAATGTAAAGCATGTGCGTGCACCTGCCGCCCCACCCCAACTCCTCCCAGAATTACGCCCCTTTGAATATGCAAATCAATATAAATAGACCCTTACGTTCAGCATTTTGTGAGCATAAGTACTGTAAACATGTACCTAAAGTGGCTCAGGTTGTGCAATATTATAGTTGTAGTGCAAGTTTACAGTGAGGTAATTGCAGATGGCTTTGCTTAGGCAGCATGTGCTATAAATGTCCTCCAGGGCTGGAAGCTGTATCCCGATAATCCTCAGCGCTCACAACTCACCCCAGCGTAATGCATTCCAGTCAGCTGCTGTGCAGCAGTGATACCACACACATACAATGGTTTAAACTACCCTGAGTGGTGCACTGAGAGTAACAATGCTAATGCAGCTATGGTATTTGGAATAGTTTGTTCATGCTGTGCACCATTATATTGTTACATGATTACAATCAAGTAAATTAAATTTGTAAATGCTAATGCAATTAATATTGGTGTATTTGATAAATCCCATGTCACCGATACAAATCTTTAAAAATGGAGCCCACACAGAAACAGTAGCACTGCTTTGATGCTTGGTGCCACCAGTTTGCAAAAGTGAGCAGAAAAGTGCATATGCAAGGGGGGAGAATGCTGTGAGAATATGCGTAGCTTTACGTCAACTTTAGTTTTTATACATTGCAATGTGAGCATGGAAACAGGCGTATGTAACGTTTATATATTAGGCCCCTGAAGTCTACCATGAAGCAGTTATCACTCATCTATTTTCTTTTCATGTTGTGTGCTTCATTCTGGAATTGTAAGTGGGTATGACAGTATGCTGTTTGAAATTATTGGCATTGAGCTATAATTAAATCGTCCAATTGATTGTGTGCTTAAAAAGCTATAAAACGAGTTTTCTGTGGTATGGTGTGCTGTAATTCCCTACATCTTCTCCTAAACATTTTAGTCCACTGCGATGAATGTTCTTTGTAATAAGTAAAGTTTGTAGCTTATCAAGAGAGAGCTGAACGTTTAAAATGGATGGTCATGTTAAAATGGATTTTTAAAAGGTTTGTATTTTTATAAAGCATCCACTTAAATATTGCACTTAATTGTTTTACTCTTGTCACCATTCCAGATGAACATCCAGATGAACATTAGATTAGTTTCGGTCTACTTTATTAATCAACAAGGGTAAATTCAAAATGGTACTGTTTGGTAATATTTGGCAATATACTTTCTCAAACACAGTATTTGGTAATTGTAAATTTAAAAACTGCTTAAAACAAAGGGTACATGGTAAATATCCCAGCAAAGAGTTAATATGGGCAAGAATGAAGTATATTTCAGTGATGAATTAATATAGCACTAAAACACTGGAGAGGACTATGCCTAACAATTGTAGATTACAGTGATCATGGTAAATTAGTGATAGCATTGTGGTGCACCTCTGCCAAACAGTTCCACAATACTCATTTTGAATTCCTTGCCATCAGTTATGTGACATTATAATATTGTTCTCATATCAGCATGAGTCTTCCTCCAGGTACATCCATGTCCTCAATAATTTGCTAGGTAGGTTAATTGGTGACATTTGATTTGACTACATGTGAGTGTGAAATGTCTGAGAGTGTGCCCTGCAATGAACTGTCACCCAGGAGGTGGTTCCTGTACTCAACACTTCCAGGGTAGGCTCTGAACCCACACAGCCCTGAATCAGATGAAGTGGTTTTCAGAATGTATGTTTGGATACAAGTAAAAATTTCAATGTATTGTGCTCTATAACTTTAATACAACTACTGCCATTAGGTCAACACATTATCTATGTAAACACTAGGACACAATGCATAGGTTCATATTTAATAAAGAGGCCATTACTGAGTTTCACAAAAATATTTATGTTGAAGAAGGCTTCATCAGTTATCATTGAGGGTAGTACTCTTACATTGGGGAGCTATGCCAAAGTATTAAAAAAAATAAAACATTGCTTGTAAAATCATGTGTTGTAAAATTATTCTTCAAAATTCTAGATTGTTTTAAGAGGCTTTAAAAGGGTTTAAAGGTTTTAAGAAGTTTGTGCACTGCATGTGCATAAAACACTATTGATATGTAGGTTTTTTCTCTTCTTCATTATGTCAGCATTTAGCTGGGATATTGAAATCTTTTACTATTTCACTACCCTTCAGAGAATGTGTATGGTTAGAAAAGTTGATGTTAGGTCTGCCTATTATTGTATACTGCATACACTATATGAATTATATAATTAAAGAAATACTGCTGGGTGGAAAATGATTGCAAAGCCCAGCAAGTAGCAATCTTAATTTGTACAATATTCTGTTTCGCTCCATAGTGTGGTCTGCATGATTTCTTTATTTTGAGAGATACATTTATCACCCAAACCATGGATAGTTGCTGCTGAATTGTAAATACTGATTAGATAGGCTCCAACCACCTTTAATCCTGAATATAAGATTAAGCAGCCTATGAAATGGATGGTTATAGATTCACATTCTGTACCAGGGACAAATCATCTGCAATACTGTGATGACCTGTCATGTTCATCTCATGTTTTCTTTCTAATTATATTTAATAATAATTTTACAAGCAACTTCTGTCTAGAGTTGATAGTTTTTAATTGTTATCTGAGCTTCTGATTGGGAATAGATTCACAGTTACAGTTCTACAGTTTGCCTTTGGTATTTTGAGGTGTTGTAATCTGTTTTGAATTTCAGATTTTGTATTATTTGTAAATATTTCAATCTGGGAAAATCATCTGAAAGGCAAGAAAATCTAGAAAGTTGTCACAGTTCAATGGTCTAGTGTTCTTTTTTTATTAAATGGTTTTCTGTAAAGCACAGTCCATTGGACTTTATACTCTGATGGTTATTTGGTTGACTGATTTCACTACCAAAAGTAAGGGTAATAGGGGAAAAACTAGACACCTTTATTAAAGAAAAGGTTTACTTTGACCTACTGGATTCATGAATCTGTTAACTAGAAGATCCGTCCATCCATTTTCCAACCCGCTGAATCCGAACACAGGGGTCTGCTGGATCCAATCCCAGAAAACACAGGGCACAAGGCAGGAACCAATCCCGGGCAGGGTGCCAACCCACCGCAGGACACACACAAACACTAGGGCCAATTTAGAATCGCCAATCCACCTAACCTGCATGTCTTTGGACTGTGGGAGGAAACCCACGCAGACACGGGGAGAACATGCAAACTCCACACAGGGAGGACCTGGGAAGTGAACCCGGGTCTCCTAACTGCGAGGCAGCAGCACTACCACTGCGCCACCGTGCCGCCCTAACTAGAAGATATTTCTATCAAATGTAATGTAAGTGAAGATCACTAATGCTGTTGAAATGTTCTTTTTGTGTTTGTATGTGTAGTTTCACTATATAAATGAAAAGAACACTTTGATTTAAATGCCTGGTAAAGTTTTATGAATCATGAATAGTCAAAACATTTTATGCACATGTAGGAAAAATGTAGTTTATTGTATAAACCAGTGTTTTCCAGACTCGGTCCTGGGGAGCCCCTGTGGCTGCAGGTTTTTGTTCCAGCTGGATTCCTAATCAGTGACAACACCTGATAACAGTCACTAAGCTCATTTAATTAGCTGGTATTTTGTTTCTCTTATTCGACATTCAGAAAAGCACAGCAGCATGATTTTTACATTTATAAGACATTTAGAAATATTTCTACTTTTCCTATAGATTTAAATGCTTAACTCTCTTTTGTTGATTTCATTATATTTTGCCCTTGCTCTGTGCAGTTTTCTCCCTTCGTTGTATCTTATTAATGAGAATTAAAAACTAATTAAAAACAGGCAAACAACACGGAATAATCAAAGGCTGCAACTACTTTAGCGTCAGACCCACTAATTAGTAGATAATGGATTAATTAAACAATTTAGAGCACCTTGAAAAGTAGAAAGAAAATCAAGATGAAAATACTGTTAAAAAGAAAAAAGATTATTCCCATATAAATGCTTGGTAAATTTTTATA
>JANRMT010062815.1:17604531-17650349 GCA_026402145.1 Polypterus bichir lapradei | reverse complement strand
CAAGCTTAGTTTTCTAATTTCTATATTGTTCCCAAAACACAGAACTTGGGAAATAACAGTTCACTTAATTAGCCCAGGAGTCCAATTAAAAACAGAAGGTGGTTGGAACAAAAACCTGCAGCCACAGGATTGAGTTTGAGAAACACTGGTATAAATCATGAAATTTGTGTTTGTATTTTTTTCTGCACTGCTGCACTTTTTTGTTCCTGTATCATTGAATTTAACGCCACATATTTGTAAAATTATTTAAAAAAAAATCTTAAAATGCTAGAATTATGCATGATTTATAAAAAAAGGTGCAGTCTTTACTTTCTTATATTTCTTTTTTATTGGATGTCCTTTGAAAATGCCTAGGAGACAGATGTTGTAATTGCTGATGTTTTGAGTCTATATTAAAATCAGTGTAGTCCCTTTTCTTCCAGTAAACTCTGTTATCAGACTGTGATCCTCTTAAAGTATTTAAGTGGACATTAACTCTGTTGTACTTGTACCTCTTTTGTTTAACAGATATGTACCCTGGAACTTTCATGAGCCAATACAAGGCATATACAACTTTAAAGGAGATCGGGATCTGGAGCATTTTTTAGACCTTGCCAACCAGACAAGCCTTCTGGTCATTCTACGGCCTGGGCCTTACATCTGTGCTGAGTGGGAGATGGTAAGTGTGGTTTCTGTTTCTTTGGAAATTGTAGAGGTATGTGTTAGTGAAATGTATAATGTATAGGATACAGGCATTGGTCAACTGGCTTAGAAGTGTGATAATGGCATCTTTGTGTTAATGTATGTGTACTTAAATCAGACTATGTCTTGGTCAGTGAATGTATTGTCACAAAAGCATGGCCAGCAGTGTGGCAAGGGCTTTAAAAACACAAAAAACCTCTGGCCATAAAAACAAAAGAAAGTTCTTTTGATGCTTGAAGATTTACTGAGAATGCAAAAAACATTACAAAGAAAAAATGGGTAGAAATACATAAAAATGTTTACCTCAAAGGCAAACCTGAAAGCAAATAAGTCCAAAACTAAATCCAAGAACAGTGCCTTATAATCAAAGCCGGAACTTCAAAAGACTTCAAAAGGAAATCCAATAACGAACTGTAACAACCTCAATGCTTAAGTAGCCATTTAATGAGCAGCTTCTTTTTAAATAGCCCAGCTCAGCACACAGAATACGATCATAAAGAACTAAGTAATAAAACTGACCTCATACGTAAACACAAAATATTAAAAAAACCAAATTTTAATCCATACATAACATGCAGTAAGAAACAAAACAGAACCAAGCATATCTACATAGTAATTCATAAAAATTAATACGAGAATTAAACAAAAAGAATGCACACTTAATCCAGGCATGAAACTCTGGCTGAAAGGCGACACACATAATGCTTAACCTTATCAGACTGTTCCATGTACATCCCTAAAGCTGCACTAGTCAGCAGTTAAAACTTCAAATGCTAATTCTTATTTCTTAGCCAGAGGAGCAGCAGAAGCTCTCTTGTGAATGTAAGCAACACTAATATATTTCAGCACTAATCATACACTATGAAGCATTAATGGTAAAGTATTAATTATTAAAAACATACTGAGAATTAGTTTTAAACTCTGTTTCCCATACCAACTCAAGTTGTTTTTTACATCTCAAAATTTAGAGTTGCTGCTTTAATAATTAATTTTTTATTAGTTAAATTATGTTTTCCAATATGCTTTCATTTTTATATTTTTTTAAGTTACTTACAGGCTCCTATAAGAGATTTCTTAGTATAGTGAATTCAGTTCTTCCACCCATTTTTATTTTTAACTTCATTTTGAAACTGTTGCAATATTTTTTATGACATCATGGATTTCCGTGTACATCACCATTTTATGAGTAATTTGTAAGAGGTTGCCACTGGATTGCTATATTAGAACAACCTGAAGTCCAATGCCGGAAAATTATGTAATAAATAACACTTGAGATCACCACTGGAGTGGTTCCAACCGACATCCTTTATTATAACTGATGGAACATCTGACATACAATATGAACAAACCTGGGTTGACAATGGCAAATACTAACAAATATGCAATTGCTTGAGCTTATGAAGCACAAGATAGTTTGCATAACATAGCTGTAAATCACACACTTTACACCAATCAAAATAACGAGAATAGTAAAGCCCATCTTGCAAGCTATATTTTGTATAAATAGAAAGGCACCAAGATATCTGAATAGATTAAACATTTACCAAAGACATTTTACCATTGAATAGGAACTTTTTAGGTATAAATATTAAGTTAATGACAATGTCTTACTCCGACCTACAAGCCTATTAATGACAGCAGCTGCTCTCTTATTCAAGCATGATGTACTTATGCGTGTTGGTTGGGTGGTTGTTTATTATATTTATTTATTTACATACAGCATATTTTCTTGAACTTCTGTGAAGTAAGCATTTCACTACACATTACACACATACAGTATGTATAATTTTTATGTGACAAATAAAATATGATATGAAAGAGATATATAATTTCATTATCTACATGGTAGATGATCTTGAACTGAAAGAGAGGCACATAAACTGTTGGTTACACAAAAAAGAACACAAAACTTTTACCTTACGGTGCAACTAAATTTAAGCCAGTGTTGTTTACTTAACTGGTTATTTGAGATTGTGTGTTCAGTCAAATTGTGCATGCATTTCTGAAGTTGGTGTTGTGAGAATTACTATAGGTATTGTTCTTTTGATTATGAGTTTCAAAATACATTTTGGATGTTGAGAAGTTTTCTTGTTTTTCTTTGGCATCGACAATTTTGAATTGAAACTAATAAAACAACAAAAATCAATTTTGCTCAAATTTTTTTATTATGAATAATACTCATATACTCACATCAGTACATGATATGACCTTCTGGATCCCTGAGAGACATCTGGATGTGATTTGGCATGGAGTCCATCAATTTTGAACAGTCTTGAAGGATTTTGGGGTCTCTGTACCAAACTTGAATTAGGTCCTGAATCATCATCGTCATGGTTGTGCAGTCCATTCCACAAAATCATTACTTAGAAATAGGCCACAAATTTTAGTCAGCGCTGGGCCAGCCAATCTGATGAAAGGACCCCTTTACCTAATGATTCCTGTGATCTTCTATCAGAGATGACTTTACCTTAGGCAGGCAAAACAACTTGGCAGTAGGGCAGTGGCACCAATTGCCACATTTGAATACCAAGAAGAGAAACAGAATAGATGAGGGTTAGTCAGCAATTATAACTATCATATCACTTATGTTTTTGTGCTAATGACTAATAACAGAGATGCAGTATGCACAGTTCAATCAGCAGCTCTAGTCAGGATATGCTAAACTGAAGTAGTGAGTCTTCAGCCGGGATTTGAAAGCTGAGACCGAAGGGGCATCTCTTATAGTAGCAAGCAGACCATTCCTTAGTTTAGGGGCCCTTTAACTAAAAGCACAACCTACCACTATTATTTGTACAGTCCTTCAAGCTTCATCAGTTGTTTTGTTAGTAGGAATAAATGCAGTCTTTAAAAGCAAGTTTAAGTATATACTTTCTTTTGTACCATAGTTCCTGGTGTTATTATCTTTGCCGTGGTTACTGGGACAGATATACTGTCTTGAATAATTCCCAGGGGCGTGTGACCACTGCTAGATACAGAGATCCAAAACAACACCAGCAGGGAAGCTAATACCTCAACACTAATGCTGAAGTCTCTTAATTCATTCATGAAGCTGAAGGACTTCTGCAACAGGTTTAACATATAGAGCTGAAGGATAATTAACAGAATTGACATAAATACAAAATAATTAATAAACAAGAAAATATAAATAAGAGGATAATATAAAACAAAAAGAAGGAAAACATTCACAAACGTGAATAAAAAATAAAGTAAATTAATCCATGGAGGAAATCCTGGCCAAACCTTAATACTTTGCATGCTTGGAAATAGCTTGTTAATGGAAATTTGCATTTAAACCATTCAGAGATTGCTATTTCAGTACAAAAGAAGTTGGAATCAGACTGAATTTGTTCATCAGGATGGCGATGAAGCATCCCTTTAGAGGCATAATCCACTACTTGTTGAGATATTTCTGATTTTCAAAGTGAATGCTAATAGTTAAATAGCACATTACGCCGTCTGATTTATCTGTTTATTATCAGCTGGAACTTTATGTTTGTGCATTTATTTTTTAGATTTTTCGTTTCTGCCATTATTTATTTGTATAGTAAATATTTGTTGTCTTAATGTAGTTTATATGATAGACTTTTGTGTGATGATCTTTTTTTTTTTTTTTTTTTTAACATTTTTGGATTTTCAACCATGAAAAGAGCCTTGTCTCACGGCATAAAATTGTTCTCATATGGCAGCATACATTAACTAAAATGCTTTTTATTTAATAATATGCCTTCACAAGCATCATAAGTATAATTCACGATGAGACCATGATTACTAATTATAAGATAATACAGTATTTACTGCTCACTTTTGGTAGTAGTATTTTGCAGTCAAATGTCAAATTTGCGTTTTTTTCAAGTTCGGTGGATAGGGATTAATGACTTGTTTGGGACTAAATAACCCAATCTCTTCAATTCTTTTCTCAAAGTCTTATGTTTAAATTTACCATTCTGTTTTATTGTACCTTAGATTAAAATAAATGCGCTAAAGAGATGCATTGATGTGACAATTATGTATATTTTTGTGGAGATTTTTGTATTACATGAATTTTATAACCTATGTAATTGAACCATGTTTAATGAACATAGAAATTCATTATTGCATAAAAAATATAGGCTATTTAATTTTAAAAATATGCTCTAAACTTTGTACTTTAGAAATAATTTTGAGGAAAATTATGGACAGAAAAATGGCAGTTATAACTAGTACCACATATATAATTTGGAGAAAAACTTTGGACATATCATTACTCAGAGCACATTTTGGTACAAAGTTTATTAATGGAACACAAGTATTAAGGTAAAATTTACTTAGTGAAATTGCATGTAATTCTTGTATCCACCTCTTTTAAAACAAGAAAGGTAACATTTTTGATTTTTTTTTCTTCTGATGTAAACAATACATATTTTATCAGTCAGTCAAACCTAAATCATTTAGATTTATCATTTGAAGGATATCAGCAAATGTGTTCTGAATGATTTAGAACACTGACATTAAATGCATTCACTTAGTTATTTTTATTGGTAGTAGATAATCTTTGTTTAATTATTTGCATGCAAAAATGTTCCTGATAATTAATTTGGTAAGAAACACATGATAAGGCTAATTTGTAAAGCATCTGGAAATGAATGAGTATATTTGTGTGTAAGAGACCATCCTACTAAAACTTAACACTGAATTCCAAACGCTTCATTGAACCCAGATTTAGAAAGGTCGATGAATCCCAGTATGTTTACATTATTACTTGGGTAACATATATATATGATAATGATGTTAAGTATGAATTAGGGTATGAGAGGATAACAAAATTGTAACAGAAAAACAATGTGTATAATATATTCAAGTAAGTATTCAAAAGTGGAATACAATAATCAAACCACAATACTGTAAACGTGTGAACACAGTAAATAGAAAAAAATGCTAAAAATGAAATAAACATATACACAACATTATAAAGATAGCAACATAAACAGAGGAGTATCAGAAGGTAATAATTTTAAATAAGACAGCCAATATGTAATACAAGTAAAATAAATACAAAAAAAGAAAAGAAAAAATTATTCTGAATTGTACATGCCAAAACACAGGACATAAATATGGAAGAATTTTAAGTAAAGGGTATAGACGTCCTTTACAGGCATTTATATTATGACTAGTAAAACAAAATTTCTTTCTGAAAATGTCTTTTTCATTTTTCATTGGGTGAGGTTGGGGAGGCAACACTTTACAAAGGTTGAAAGCAACTGCGTAAAAAGAAAATGGGGGAAAAAAACTAATTTGTTTGACATAAAGGGTTTATTATATATACTTCATTATGAGAAGACTTTTTTTCTTTTTCATTGACTTTTTTTGGTAACATAAATCCATGACTATTAATTCATATTTAGCTGTTTTACAAGGAGGTTGTATTTAATATGGACATAAGGTCTGCAAAGGAAGGCCCAAAGGTGGGGGTTCTTTTGAGATTCTCATACATTAAAAAAAAAAAACCAAAGTATTCTCAAATCTCAATAGTGGAATAACTAATTAAAAAGCTTGGAGGAGCTAACAAATGCAGTTACTTCAATGTCATCTATCATGCAGACTATTGAAAAAATCAAGTGGAAATGATTTGAAGTTGTATTCAGAAAAAAAAAAAAAACTGTAACTACAGCTACCAGAGGTGGACAAGACTGTCCTAAATTCCATGCTTCAGATAGGCGTATTGCCTTCATTACTGGAGAAATCTAATTTTCAGGCATTTTCTCTGTAGGAGAAGGCACCATACTTCTGACACTGGAGCAGTCAACTCTTCATTCAAATTTTTTTAATAGTCTTCCAGTTGTTAGTGTAGCCTAGTTTTTGTATGCACATATCAATTTTACTTGCAAAGACCTAGGCATATTAACATACTCCATAGCCAAACAAAATGGAAGTGAAATTAAATATTTTACTATGTGGACCAGCGTCCTAATAAGCACTTTGTACATTACATGCCACTTTGTCCTTTGCAAGTTAGACACATTCCTTTAGCCACTCAGGAACCACCTGGTTTGTACAGGTGTTGTCCTTGAGGAACAGTGATATACCAGGCAGTTGAAAAAATCAGTTCCACTGAAAAAAATAAACAGGATTTTGACAAAGATAAGTAACACTCTTATGGAAATATGCAAAGTACTAAAATACTCTGTTTGCACCAAAGAAATAAATATTTCATTTTTAGTTTTTAATGTGTTATTGCTCTGTGTATTTAGAAAATAGTCTTGCCTTATTAGAATTTCTCTGTTAATTGCTTCTGTACTCTGTTACCAAGCAGTGGCAGGTTCAGGAGCTGATTCTTCGGGCATCTGCTTTAATTTAGATACATTGGGAATCTCTGACAGTGGAAGACCCTGCTGATTGTCTAAGTTGTGTAAGACACAGCAGTACAGAACAGTATTAATTTTGCACACATTCTGCCACACATATAGAGGAGTACTACCCTCCGTATTGAAGCACAGACATGGTACCTTCAAGACCACAATGGTGTGCTCAGTAATGATCTATCTAGCTGAATCTGCCAATGAAGTCTCTGTGGTCAGAGAAGTTATAAGCCATGTAACCTATGGACGGAGACAGGTATCTCAAATAAGTGCAACTGTCTAGACTATAATTCTAGGCAAGTGCCACATTCCAGACAAGTGCCACTTTGTATTGGATATGAGTTGCACATGAATTCAAATCACATTGTATTTCTCACATACAGTTATATACAGTACTATGTACAGTGAAATGCTTAGTTGCCAAACTTCAATAAACAAGTAAACACAACTCTATACATAATCAATATATCCAATTGCAGAGCTAATATTTGTTATAGAAATATAAAAAATATATATAAACATACTAGCTGTGCACCCATTTAAGATGGGTTGAAATCTAAGTAATCAACATAGATAGCAACGTCAATCTTTGCAGTGCACTGTCTATGGGAATGTATTTTGTAATGCATGTGGTAGTAGTAAAATGCATTGCTACAAATGTTTGTGTTACACCATCTATTGGAATGACAAATGCAATGCATTTTATGACTAAAAATGTTTGTGGTGCACCATCTTTTGGAATGGATACACAAATACTTATCCTTTTATTAAGGTAGATGGCGCTATAATATATACAGTTTTTACAAACACAGAGTGGCAAGTGTACAATATTTACATCCTGTTGATGAAATATATTTTTTATTATTCATGCACACAGAATCATCTTTGCTTGGAGCCTTGATGCATATGTGTGCATTAATGTCTATGACACCAGCTACCCCGGATAGGTTTTTATGATCTCATTAAACCTCTGCTTTACTTCCACATGCCATCACCCTCCATAGGGGAAATTGATGTAATCCAGCATTAGAAATTATGCCAGAGACCTGTAGTGTGTAATTTAAAGATGGCTGGGATATCCCAACCTGTTGCTGTTCTCTTGTTGAAATGTTTCCATAGCTGAAAGGTGAAATGTGGTAAGGACATGTATATGTACTGTTATGATACTAATACTAATATGATACTATTTTTATTTGTTGGCCTTTCCTGATATGGTCCCAAAGGGTTGCATAAATAGAACATAACTGTTCTGTGAAGTTTAAAATCACAGTTCTCTCAGCCAGCAAATCTGTGTAAGATTAGCCATTGTTATGTTTGGTTAAAGCTTGGGTGTTTTTTTATAGAAATGTCAGTAATTAGGGACTGAATGAATTTGTTGATTGATTGATGAAACATGTAATTGATATGTTTAAACATCTGTGTTCCAGCAGGCAACATATGGCCTGAGTTTATACTTCAACAAAATAAAACCAGAAAATACTTTCAAAATATTAGCCCTGTTTACTTTTATTAATTAAATTATTCTTAAATTAAACTTTAAACTTGATTGCCAGTTATCTCCAGAAAAGGTGTTACATTCATAGTATTTTCTAATGTTTCAGGCTTATAGTTCAAAATCATCTCCCAAAGTATTGAGAATATAACAGAGCACAGTATGGATTAAAATTGTAATGTATACATATACAAGTGGTATTTACTCATTTGTAACTCATACATTTTATAGTTTTAGCAGCCAAAAGTGGGTGTGACCCAATACAAACAACTGCATTCCAGTGGCACAATATATACTTGTGTTTGTATGTGTATAGTTACAAAGTAAGTGAATCTATGTTTGAGCCACACTGCAATGGTAAAAAGGAGAAAAGAAAATTAACTTTGTGTCCTAGAAAGATGATAAGTGATCTAAATAATTTTTAAACTTAATAAAATATTGACAGTTATTCTCCCAGAAGAGTAGTTTTTTATGATTTTTATGAAACTAGAGGGGTTTTATATTTCAGATCCTATCCTCATTTGACTGAATGTGAAAGGAAACATGGATATTCTGATGTTCAGCATTGTTATCTCTCTGTTATATAAAAAAATCTTGGGACTAGACAAGACTTTTTTAGAGAGATGAGATGTGGCTTTCTCAGAGAGACATTTTCCTGTCCTGCAAGATAAAGAGTAGATGACAAAGTAGAACTTCGTAAAGAATTCAAAAATGTTGGCGTGATATACATGCAGAGCAGGTTAGATATATTGGAAGTACGCAAATACGAAAGTCTCCAAAAAATTATAGCAAAAATCGCATTAGTGCAGACAAACGGAAATTATTACTCAGTGAAATAACGGAATAGTGAAAAGAGATTGAATTTACTTTAAGTCGGAGACTTGTAGATCGTCTAATTCGTGTTGCCATCAGGGAAAATTAGTGTTTCTTCCCAATGAAGAGGCGTATCCACGAGAATTAAAGGATTTGTTGTTTGGTGAAAGTGAAATCCACATACGCTGTTACGCTTGGGTCACAGAGTTGCACAGATACACAGAAGATTTTAGAAACATTATTCAGACACTTCAAACAAACATAAGTCTCTTTCAGGAGTGAACCGAGCTCCGTGTGTAGTCGGGGGAGACAGTTGCGTCTCTCAATTAAAAGAATAGAAAATCTTCCTCTTCATAGGGGTGCGCCTCGGGTGCGGGACCCCAACAGGAGCAGAAGATGTCTTGGTGAGAAGACAGACAAGGCAGTGAGACAAAAGGACCGGTACTTGCTTTTAAATGCTCGAAGCGTGCGTAAGCTAAGAGGAGGTAAAAAAAACTATATGTTTCCCATTATATCACCATTTTAAAGGAGCAACCGCATATCCTTGGGGTGTTCAGCCCCCCTCTTCACAATCGATGCGAAGTGACTGGCGCGTAGCGCATGCCGGGTGGGGGTATTGGCGGGGGGTTAGTTGGGGGTGGCAGGCAAAGCCCCCTAGTCAATAAATAAGAAAAATCAAGAATTGTAATTGTGTCCTATGACAGACTACTTTTTCTCTTAATATTGCTTAAGGCAAACTCGGCAGAAGTTAATGAAAGAAGAGTTTCAAATGTGTAAGCATTGCTACAAATGAATGTGACTTATTTCATAATCCTTTTCCATTATGTTTTGAGTGACTGCAAGGCAGTGCTGATCTAAGAAAAATAGTTTAAATTGGCATAATCCGCTCTAATTTGAGGTGTTCATAAGAAATTTAATAGCTTTCTACGTGAGGTAGAAGTTGTGATTCCGGTATTCCACAATTGCGCTCGATAACCCCCAAACTGCGCCATGCGCTGAGACTCTGTTAAAACAGGCAAGAGTTGGTTGTCTGCTGCTGGTTCAACTGTAAATTCATCCTATGGTTGATGTGGGGAAAATGTAAATAGGTTCAGCCGCTGATCTGTAGCCACTGAACCTACCTGACGAGGATGGATGTCTGTTCTTTTAATCTGAAGAAACTAATGCAGGACAACTGACAACATCACTGCTTGCTTGCTATGTTTTTGTGTGCTGAAGTGACAAATCCCATTTGATGAGACTGTTCCTGTTTTCACGACAATAAAGCTGATTTTCTAGGATGCCTGGACTCCCCTCCTTTTCTCTTGGGCATGTCAGTGACCCACACATCACAAGTGGTACCAGGAGTGGGGTCTCGCACAGATGGATTCCCTATAGCTTCAAGACATTCAACCTCAAAACATTCGAAAAGCTTGCTATTGATGCAGTCTTGTCTGGGATAAATGACAACCTCTGTAATGAGATACTCTGGAGTGATGTACACTCGCTGATGGATCTGACCCACAGATTGGTGGGCCACTTGGAGGCAGAGGCGCTATTCTAACTTGGTGCCTACTTTGGCCCAACTTTAATGTCGCCGTCCAATGGTCAATTGTCGAAGCTATGTTCCTCAGCCCCAGCCTCTAACTCGTCCTATCCCCTTCTCGGGGTGACGTATTCTGCCATTCCCTTTTATGATCTCACCAGTTCAAGCCCAGGCTCCTAGAGTCACAGATATCACTTCTGGGGGCACCTGGACTGGTGACATGGGTAGAAGATGCTATTGTGAAAACTCAGTTGCTTGGATCGAGCTCAGGTGTTTTTGTGATGATCAACCTGGACATCTGGCTCGGGAGTGCTGCCTGTTGCCTGCACAGTCAATGGAGATCAGTTTGGTATGCTGTTCTCAGGTTCCATCCAAGGTCTTGAAAGAAGACAACTTTAAGGTCAAGTTGGCTGGGCACGAGGTCCTGCCCTTTTGGACTCTGGGAGTGACCTCTGAGTGGTCTGCTGAGACTTGTTTCAGCAGATTCCCTGCACAGGCATGGAATTGGTGAACATTTGCTGCTTTCATGGGGATATTAAAGAATATGAGACTGTCTTACTCCCTCTGAAATTTAAAGGGAGGAACTTTAAAGCTGGACTGCAGTATCAGACTGAAATTTGTCGATCGGGTCATTTTGCTCTAAGAACACATTTCTAAATTGTCCTCTATCTCTGTGGAGCATCAACAACGTGAACAGGAGGCAGAAAAATGTAATTATAGAAAAAGCAAACGTTGCAAATTCAAAAAAGGTGATTGGGTTTTTAGTTTGATCCAGTCTGATCCACAAAAGTTCCTGGTGAAATGGCTGAGTTCTGCAGTAGTGGAGGAATGAATGAGCCCAGTGATCTATAAGGTTAGGATTCTTGGCCAGGTAAAGCCTATTCAAATCTTACATGTTAATCTTTTGAAGGAGTTGCATGATCCTAATGAGGCGTTGGCCACTGCCGCTGTAGTCTCTCAGTCTGAGGTTGCTATTGGTAATTATTTCATGAACACACTGAAGACTAAGTTATTGTTCCTGATCGGAAGGAACTCTGATATTTTTTCATCCTTACCTGTCTGGACTGACCTTGCAGAACACAGGATTGTGATTTAGTCTGGTGTTAAGGTGCAGATGCACCCATATTGTATACTGCAAGCAAAGAGGTCTGTGAACTATAAGAGGGATGTGGTTCACCAATAAGTGAAGCAGATGCTCAAATTGGGTGTAATTCATTAGAGTAAAAGCAAATGTAACAGTCCAGTTGTTCTGCTGCCAAAAATCTGTCTCATTATTGCTGGTGATTAGGCTTATTACTGTGGTGTTAATCAGCAAATTTTTATGATGGAGTTGGAACTACTGTACAGCATGTCTGGCCACACAGTCATAGGTGAACAAGGAGAAGAGCAGGGGGTTCAGTTCACTACTCTATGGAGTGCCTGTGTCGAGTACCAGAATGGAGGATGGTATACTGCCAGTCTAACATGCTGAGGTCTTGTGATTAGTAAGTCTAAAATCTGATTATCGTGTGTGGAGCAAAGTCCAAAATTGTGGAATTTGCTGGTCAGCTTACATGGCACTACAGTGCTAAATGCTGAGCTGTTCACAAATAGCACTCTTGCATAAGAATTTTTTATTATCCAGATGTGCCAGATGGTATGGAATGCAAAGGGTATGGCATTCTCTGTGGATTGCTTGTGACGATATGCTAACTAGAGGTCATTAGGTGTTCCACCACCAATCTCTCAAAGCACCTCATCAAGAATTAAATGTGTACCAATGGTTTGTAGTCATTCAGATATTATACTTTTGAGTTCTTAGGCACAGATATAATTGTTCTTTTGAAACAGGCATAGACAAATTATTCTATCAGTAAAATATTATTATATATATTATATATTATATTATATATTATTATATTTGAAGTAATTAACTACTACTACTACTACTAATTAGCTGCAACAAAAAAAAAAAAGAAATTCTATCTGGCCCTGATGCCTTACTTCATATACAGAAACAAAGAAGGATGAGGTGCTGCAGGCAACTGAATTACAGAGTACTTCTTGTCACTATCAAAGCAGCCTGGAATTAACAACGAAGATGATATTGGATTAGTTTTTACTTTGTGGTCCAAAAGTATTGAATGTTTACTCTTTCGAAATTCTGTCTGTAGTTTTCTCCTATACTAACATTTAGCCAGTTTGATTGCTTTTCTGAGTTTGCATCTCTGTTTCTTGTATATTTGCACGTCCCCATTTTTGAAATGTAAAGCTGTGTGCCTTCAGCAAATTCCTGATGTTACCAGTGCTCCACAGTTTCTTATAAGGATGTATATGGATTGTTTTTGGAGGCGCATAGTCATCCACACATTTTTTTGACAAGTTGGGTTATGACATCTTCATTATCATCCATATCTGATAAGGATTCTCTAAACATGTCCCAATTTACACAATAGGCATTGGAAGTTACTTGTTGGGTGTCATTGGCTAATACTTTCAGTGCCACAAAACTTATCAAACATTTAAGAACTCGCCACCAAAAAAAATACAGAGAAATATGAAAAGCTAGCATGTGTAAACACTCTCTGGCAACAAACAAACCTGCTGTCTCACAACCTACATTAACATCAATGTTTAAAAAACTTGACCCTTACAGTACATACAGCAAAAAAGCTAAATACGTAACCAACAAAATAATCGAATTCATAAGGTCACTTTTTTCTCAGCAACAGTTCCCAGGTCGTCTTATAAAATTCTCAAATGATCCCAGTCCTGCTACTAGAGCAGCTACTAGCAGAACTTGTTTATGAATCATTGTTTTATAAAATATAGAAGCTAATTTAAGAAATATCAGCTTGAGGACTAAATGAAAAACATTTTAGACAGAACATTGTGTATTTCTTGCTGGCCTTGGAAAAATATGTAATAACCACAATTTGGAATAAATCTTCATTCTGCCTTTTATAGGAGTTCTCTCTCTTGTTCGTTTTTTTTTGGACAGTCTTTTTTTCTGTTATTATTAATGTATTACGATATAATTAATAGTAAGATATGGCCTCTGGCTTGTTGCTATCAACTTTAAATGAATTTTTAAATCAAAGACATGCTGCTGTTATCACAGGTGCAGCCCCAAGCGGTCAGCCCATCTGATCTGCTATCTGAAAGAGCCGTGTACCTAAAAGTTGTCACAGAGCGAAGAGGATTGGAAGGATCTACCTACATCTTTAATATCTGAGAATGTAAGAGCCTTTGAGAATGTAAAATTGGAATACAGGTAAAATTCCATTACAATGAATATCTTTACAACGAAATTTTCATTACAACATAGTATTTTTATGGTCCTGACAGTTTCCCCATATGACAGAGTCTATAGAAATCTCGTTACTACAAAATACATTCAGCAGATACTTTCATTATAACAAAAGTGCCCAAAAGACCTTGAAATGCCTGAATGAATCGTCCACAGAACAGTTCTGTGGTCACAGCTCAGCTGTGCGCAACGATGCTCAAACAGAAACATTGTAAAAAATGTTTTTCTTTCTTCAAACTTTCCTTGTATTTTTTTTTGCTGTGTTTGTTTTCTGTGGTTTTCAGTGAAACCTTTTGCTTATTGCTCATCAACATTTGAAAAACATCCATTGGAATTTAACTAATTTTCACCCTCCTACAGAAATGGCAGGCATGAAAAAACAGATAACAGTTCACATTAGAAAACAAGCTTGATATTTTTGCAGCTCTTGATTCCGGCAAAAAGAAAAAAGACGTGGCTAGTGAATTCGGAATTTCGTCATCGACACTGCCAACCTTCTTGAAAGATCAAGCAAAAAAAGGAGAAAAATCTTGGGTTGCAAACATATGCAAACTGCTGCATTTGAAGACATCAAAAAAGCAGTTTTTATGTGGATCAGTGATGCTTGTTCAAGATACTTTCCTATTAGTGCGCCACTCATTCAAGAAAATGTGAGGTTTCTAAACTCTCTTGGGACCTCCCCCAACGGGACAACACACCGAAGAGCATCCTGAAGTGCGATCACCGTGTCTGTGGAAGACTGTTTATCTGTTGCTGGGGCAACAGCAGGCTCAAAGCGCTGGGGCTTCTCGCCGCCGAAGCAAACGGAAAAGATCTCTATGGGTAATGCAGGGAACAATTACTTGGCCACTAACCTAGCCACAACCCTGCCTGACTGCTGTGACTGTGTATAGGAGAGTGGTACATCCGGCTACAATAAATAACCATGCTGTTCCTGTTTCAAGCTGAATAAAGCTGGTTTTGCTAAAGTACTGCGACTCAGCCTTGTGTTCTGGGGTGCAAGACAGGGACTTATACCACAACCATGATCTTTTAGGAGTTACTTCTGTGGGGCTTCGCTGCAGCGCTGTATGCCTGCTGTTGTCCTGCTCCAGCAACGGACAAACAATCTTCCACAGATGCGGCAATTGCGCTTTGGGATGCACTTCGGCGTGTTGTCCCGTTGGGGGTGGGGGGGTGAATCCCAAAAGAGTTCAGAAACCTCACAATCTGAAGAAGAAGAAAAGGATGATTTGGGTTCTGATTGATAACTGTGCTGCCCACAACATGCTTCCACATTTAGGTAATGTTTGCGTTGAATTCCTCCCACCCAATTGCACGGTAGTGTTTCAGCTATTGGATTTGGGCATCATTCACACCCTGGAAGTGTATTATCGCAAGGAAATGCTGAAACAAATTCTCATCAGCATAACTTGTAGACAGGAGGAGATTAAAATGAATGTGAACGAAGCTATTGAAATTGTAAATGCCTGGACGCAAGTTAAAGAAAGCACTATAGCAAAATATTTTTTGGGTTTCTGGCACTTCGTTGTAAAGGAATTTTACCTGTTTCTAAACTCAGCAGGTAGCTCTGTAATCACTGCCGCCTGTTGCACCTTTAGTAGGAACAACTCGTCCGAAAATGGAAAAAACAAAGATCTGGCAAACAGGATCAGAATATGGTGAAAAGAACTCAGAACTGGCAAATCTCCATACATGTTGAACTTTCAATCACTTTTAAGTAAGTTGGATGAACTTTTACATCTCATATTGAGTCTCAGGAAGTTTAGGTACTGAGGCATTTGTTTATTGCATTTAACTTGGCATTGCTGAACAGTTGTTAACCATCAGATGAAGGGGAAGAGGCAGGAGTAGAACTGGAAATAATTAAATGAGAAATGGTTAAAAGCCATCACATTACAAGTAAAACTAAAATGTGTTATCCAGTCTTTGAAAACGGACTGAATTCATCCATGTTACCTCCTAAAGAGACATGTTACATTATCCTTATTAATGTTTATTAACTCAGAAACAGAAATGATTCACTTTGTACTAATATTCCATTAGCGGATCATTCTGACTATAGAATGCTGGTGGCTTAACTAGGGTGACATCAGAACAGATAAACATCAGTTAGCAGGTTCTGTTTGTAGACACAACAAGCTAGACCTGCTCTATTTGAATGATAATGCCTTTAAATCAAAACCTGCAGTATAGCTTAGCGGATCAGACCATCGTACTGCCACCTACAAGCCAGTAATCGACAGCAGCAGCTCCCTTATTCAAGCCAGAAGTTTTTATGTGTCAGTGTGTTTTTTTAATATATAATATTTATATTTTCTTAACATAGCATTTCACTACAATTTGTATTGTGTGTTTAATTGTAAGTAACAATTAAAATTTGATTTGATATGATTGATGTTTGTCACATTGATAAAGATTCTTTCATCTCTTTAGTTCTCTGTAATGTGATTGTAAGTGAAGCATAGGCTTCCATTCACAATTCTTCAACTTTATCCTGTAGAAAGTATTTTGTTCTCTGTATGCTTTTCTTATTCATTGGTTGTCAGTCCCAGCAATTAACCACCTGTTACACGTCATTAATTTATTAAGCATCAGTATGTTTGTTGCTAAGAATTCCCCAATGAATATCTTACAAGCAAAGTATTAACAACTGTTTCACAATTCATTAAGTACAAAAACATTGCTTTAAAAGGAATAATTGCAACACTTTCTTCAAGGTAATAATAAATTATTAGCTAATGCAATATAACAGATTTGTTCTAGTTGTGCCTTTTGTATCTCAAGCACTGATCTTGTGCTTCTCAATTGTCCTATAGAACATAGCCAATAGTGAGATTACCATAGCTCACCAGGCTGATTTCTTTTAACCCACAAAGTGTATGTCATATTTTTTAATTGCAAGATAATAATTGTACTACATTGCACCTGTTAACTATTTACTTTGGTTATAGTACTATGATATAATCCAGCTTCAGTCAAATTGGCAATATTAGAGCATTATTGGCTAATTATTTACAAATGGAAAGTGCAAAAACTGTATCTACATTTGTACCATCTAAAAGTAAAAAAGGGAGTTACAAAAATCTCTTAACGTTTTTCATTCCATTCACACTTTAGTGAGCAATTGTGTGCTCCTTTCCGTTATTAGCTGGTTTCTTTGTCTATCATATTGATTTGCATGATGCAAAAAAAAAAATCAAACAAAAAAAATCTTGTTAATCTTACCTTTTTAAAGCAATACAAGGCCAATGTGCAAAATGATGTAATCTATCTGTTATTTAAACCACTGTGACAAATGTATGGTTAATAAGCGCTAAGCAAATTTTGGCTACACTAGAAATAAGGTAGCAACCAACTGTGGGCAACTAGCCAGAACCATTTGATGTGTATAAGGAAAACTGGATTGCTTGACAAAAAACCCATACAAACATGAGGAGAACATGCTAAGCCACAAAGATAATGCTCAAGCCATATTTAAAACCCATTTTCCTATACCTGTAGAAAGTAACATTGGCCATTAAACAATTATGTTGCTCAAAAACATTTCATGTTTTCACAGATGCTTTCAAACTGTGTTTAATATGGTTTAGAAAAGACAACCTGTAGAGGTAGGTGATTTTATTATGTTTTATGTCATATTTTGTAAAGTGTTAAATTATAGACAATTTTTGATGTAGCCATATACATTAGCTTTAAGCACACCTTTCTTTGACTTGAAAGAAGCTTGTCTAAGCATAGCAAGAAGAAGTGCTTATACAGATAAAGGGCTAAAGTAGCAAAAATGAAACTCACCAGTGTAAAAAGGGTGAAGGTTTAAATCTTTAAATGGTAAAATGGTACTTTTTCTGGACTTTCCACATGTGTAAAAGTGAAGCTCCTTAACCACTGGTTGTCTTTGTGCATGCACAGCTTGTGGATATGTATGGATATTGTCTGTCAAAATGACATTAGACAGAGAGAGGCTAGGGGAGTTCACCTTGGAGGATATATGTGTGGGTCTATGTGACATAGAATCTGGGTGTAGATATACTTCCATGATAAAACCAATGACCAACCACGACAAAACACCCAATTACAAGGAATGGACATAAGTGCAGTTAACATTTTTTAATAAGATACTTTGTTAAATGTTGCTGCCTAATTTCTTTTATAAGTACCCGAAATAAAAATGATTCAGTTATGGCTGCAATCAAGGTGCACATTTTCAGCTAAAAGGTGTGAGAACAACATAATTTAACTATTTCTAAATTCAGACCTAACTGCTCTGCTGCCGTGTTATTCAGGTAAGGAAATAGAGAGGGTATGGGGCTAGAAAGAATAATTAGAATACTTAATGATTTAATGTAAAGATGCTGCTTCACTTGTGATGAAGAGCTTAGTCATAATGAAAATGAACAGTATTGTACAAAGGAAGTGACAGTAAGCAAGGATTTCAGTAAGACTAGAAATCTGCAAGATGATTTGCACTAAGGCAATGCAGTTGATGATTACATTAAACCATTACTTATTTTAACAAGGTCAGAACTAAATATTACTGCATAAATAATGTTAAGGACTGCTGCAGTCATTTGTGTATTTTTCATTGCACATTGGGGAAATTCATAAATCTTGGACACAGGCTAATATTGTCCCATTATTTAAAAATGTGCCAATTATAGACCAATAAGCTTTACTTGCTTCCTGGGTAAATTATTGGAAGAGGTTAATTAATAAAGACAATGATCGAACATCACATTGCAAGAATGAATGTTTTAGTGAGAAGTCAACATGTATAAATGAGGGGTGAACATTTTTCACCAATGTGTTGAAATTTTATTCAGAAGCAACAAAAGCATACAGGCAGAGAGGTGCATATGGTATTATTTAACTTCATTTTCAAAATGCTTTTGGTAAGGTCCCACATAGGGCTTGTGATCAGTCTAAAAGAAAATGTAATTCAAGGTGTTGTGAGTAGTTGTGAATAACTACTAGTGCAAAGTGTTCATAATTTTCAAACTGCTCTTTCATGGACGTGTGTGTGTGAATGCTTTAGACTAACACATGGCAATAAACATTGATCACAAAAATAAACACCTTGTTTGTCAATTATGAAACACTGATCTTTGGAATAAACAACAATGGCATTGTTGACCAACCAGAAACTCTTAAATAATTTATGTGCTACTTTAGAAAACCAGGAAAAAGTGTCTAATTCATAGCATACAAAGGTACATAATTCTAAATCAATGTTTCTCTAGTTCAGTTCTGGGGTACCATTGTGGTTGCAGATTTTTATTACAACCAGGTTCAAAAGTCAATGAGACTCTTACATATAATTACAGGATGAATCAAAATTGTTAACACTAATGGTACTGCTGTGTATATACTTATATGCAATTTTTGTGGACAATTTTTGTGCCACTGTTATATAGAGTGTCCATGGCTCAGAAGGAAAAGCCAGTTTTTAAATAAATAATCGCCGCACTCATGGCTTAAAGAGGGGACGTGGTAGTGTGGCTGGAGCGGTACGGGCTTGGGTGTTTCCACACTGAAGTGCACAAGTGTGGGATATTTCCTTAATTGATGCCGGGAGCTGCTAATTGCCGCACCTGTGCCACATCTCCATTATAAATAGTAGGAGTGTGAGTGTGGAGGTAAAAAAAGAAAGATCATAAAAGAGTGCGGAGGGGGAGAAAAGAAAGAAAGACAGAGGTTAAGAGAGAAGAAGGTAAGAGGTGAAGAAGCTGGTGCGGGAGCGAATGAGAGCAGGCTCGCTGTAATAAGGAGAGGCAGCTGGGAAGCGAGCCCTAGCGGGGTGATTGGCTGGCACTGGGGGCAGATGGATTGGGTCACTCCTGCTGAGTTTTTCAGAGGAGCAGGAGTGACCCCGATCATGGACGGCTTGCTGCATAAGGCCACGGAAGGCAGTAGGAGTTGGATGCTTGGAAGGTTGAAGCCCCAGCATGCGCTGAGGAACCCGAGTCTCGGTCTGACGAGAGCTGTACGGAGCCTTGGATTGAAAGGCTACCAGACCAGAATGAGGAGGTTGGCTGCAGGTAGGGTGACTCCCCTGTTGCTGGGCCCGGATGGGAGAAGCAGGGGAGCTGCCAGCTAAAGAATGTACTGTGTTTTTAAAGAAGGGACTGTTTCTAGCCAGTATTTTAACCTAGTTTTAAAGGATTTATTTATTGGGATTTTAACCTCCACATTTTTACTCTGTTTTTAATTGATTATTTATTTATTGAAGTTTGGAGCACTGCACTTTGTTTGGACACTGTTTGGATTTGTTACTTTTAAATAAAAGCACTGTTTGCACTTGCTCTTGCACTTCCCCTTGCTTTGTATGGTGTCCTCATTCTCCAGCTCATCTGGCTACATTACCAATGGTGTCATGTTCAAGAGGCTCCCAAAAGTAAAAAGGGAGCATGGAGCAGGACCCGCATCATCACAACCACATATGGTACATGTGTTGAACATGATGCCGAACAGGTTGAGACAGTCCTGTAAATTATCTTGCACATAAGAAGTATATTTTGTAAATGAAATGTTTCCACCATTCAAATGTTAATATAATTTTTACTTGCCCTGTATTTAATTAGCTGTCATTTTTTCTACTATTATTTTGCATTTATAAAAGTTCTCTAATATGATAATCACATTCAGAAGGAATTTAGTTTTTTGTTATAGTTTTATACACTCAACTTTCTCTTACCTTTTTCTGTTTGAATTAGCATGGCATTTCCCCCTACTTACCCTTTACCTATGTGTACTCATACATTTCGTTACTGGGTTGGTCTACTGTTGCACCTTAAGATTAACACATGCCTACATAGCTATACACATACACACAGAAACTCAACAGTGCCCTATGAATGACACACACACTGCTGGTTAATCTCCAGTACTTTAAACCACACAAGTGCATTATGAATAACACAGCTTGTCACTCTTCTAGCAACTTCATGAGGCTTACATACACACAGACCCTAACCACAACCGTGCCCTTTGAATGACACATATACAGCTGGTTAACCGCTAGCACTTTAAACCACACAGGCGCCTTAGGAGTAAAACAGCCTGTCACTCTCTCAGCACTTCAAGAGACTTACTTATTATCAGCACGAACAACATACAATGTTTTAAAGATATCTCAGATCTATATATTACTTTTTGTCTCCAAGAATACATTTAAACATACAAAGGCTCAACATCCTTATTCAAATTAAGTAGTGACATTAAATCTGACAGCCCTATTCCCTTATCTCTACTGTTCACTAATGGGTCAGAGCCTTTACTGACAAGAACTGACGACCATATAGTCTAGGTTACATTTTATGATTTTATGATTACATTTTTATTAGAAACACCGGCAGAAACAGAAATTATATCTGTACCATATTTTACCTAAAGCCAAAGAAAGATCTCTCCACAATAGTGCAACATCCTTTATACCTCAACCCAAACCAAACCTGTATATTCACTAAGTGCAGTGTAGTATTTAGAATGAAAGACCTGAACAGCTCCATGGAATGTAATCAGACCCATTAAAAAATAAGTAATTTGTGAAACTTAAGAGACAGAGTAGTAGTTCCAGTGTACACACTGTATCACATTTTTAGCCATAATGATGAGAGGACCAGGTATTCCTCATGAGGTCCTAGAAGAGCCAAGTTACAAAAAGGAGAACCTCCAAAAAGAGAGAGAAGGAGGGAATCTGTTCAGTTCCAGTGACAGAGTTATACTGCTTTTGCAGCAGTTGTCCCTAAGGCAAATACACGTTGGAAGAAGAAGAGATGAAGCATAGAGTGTTCCAATAAAAAGATAATTTGGGATGGAAATAAATAATAGAAAGGACAGGAGCCTGAAAATTAGAATCTTTAAACCAGAAAGCAAATATTGAAAGGCATTCCCCAAACATGAGTAAAATGGTGCCTGGTATATCCAGGGAACAGAAGTGACAGTATCAGTCATTGACCAGATCCATGGCATAATGCTTGTTGCCCTTACTTCTGAGTTATTGAATAGCATCTATTTAGACTCTATGCTCTTGACCTTTCCAGAGATGAAGGAGAAGCTCTTCCAAAGGTGAAATTTGAATTCTACCCAGACAAAGGCATTTAATAATACATCGCTATTAGTTTTGCTTTATCAGATCTGTCCAATGGGCTCTCCATCTGTCTATATCAAGCTTAACATCAAATAGTAATGAATTTTTAGCTCATCATCTCGCTTTGTTCATATGTCAAGAACATGTAGACTTGGATTAGATGGCACATACATACAGTTGACCATTCATGTTTTATCCAAGGTACTGTAATACTAGGTACATTCTGGAGCATCCTTGTGTTTTAACATGATGTTCATTTTGGGTAAATCCACTAAAAATTTGTCAGTGGATTCAGATCAGGCAAACCATTCCTCCACCATTCCTGTGAACTGGAAGCATAGGCAAATGTAGACAAGCCTCTTTAACTACCCGTATTCCTACCAAGAAGAAAATAAGTGACAGGAAGGATATTAGTTGGGGAAGCCCAGTATAAGTAATTCAAACAGTTAAAAAGAACATGGAAAATTCTTGAAATTTAAGAAATGTTTCAAACATTATGAACAATATTAATTTGAAATCCTAATTAATAAATATTTGTGACAAAATTATATAGGGTATGTAGACTTCATCTAAAATGCATTTGCCTTTCTTTTATGTTTTGCAGTGGTATTCAGTGGAAATTGTTTTCTATAAAAGTCTGATTGACAAATGTTAGTAGTAATTTAAAATCCTTAATATTTTCTATGTAACAATAGTTTAGGTACTAAAAAATTCATCTGTTACTCTTTTACTATTATGTAACAAAACATTAGTATATTATACTTTGGGTGTTTGTAACACTTACAAAGCGTCAGTAAAACATCTATTCATCTCTGTAGTGTGACCTACTAACACAACTTCACTTTGGAGTAGTTTGAAGTAGCTTAAGCAAGACACATTTCTGTTGATATTATATATTTAGCATAACACCTGTGAATCCCTCATGTCAATAAGTAATTTTATTATCATGTCAATATACCACACTGCACAGAGATGAATAACCCATTTACTGATGTTTTATAAGTGTTATGAAGACCAAAGGAAGCCTTTGTTAAGGTCTTGTTACAGAAGGGTAAATGAGAAACTGAAGTAACTAAAATGTGTTAATCGTTTTGTAAATTATGTGTGGCTTACTATGGTGTTTGATGCCCTGATTGTTTGAATCCTAAAAGCGTCTCATATTAGAGCTTCTTTTAAGAAGCTGTTGACTGGTACTAGATACCATAGATACCAATGATGGTTGCTCGGACTAATTTTGGGAAGAATTATTTAGAAAGGTGTACTAGACTTTCCACCCATTGTTCATTTTGTTTGCTTTTTGCAGTGATCATCCCATTACAATGACTGTCCAAAATGATGTTTCACTTTCATCCATTTTTCATCTGAACCTTAAAGCAGCTATACCTATTGCATACACCAGTATGATAGTAAATAAAGATAACTTGATCTTTACTTCTTTACTTTACTTTTAGATTTTTTGGAGTAGTTGTTGGTGAGACACTTTGAAAATTCAGTCATTTTATTTAAATTGTCAATGTTCCAGTTAAGTAATATTATGCTACATTTCATTTTCAGGGAGGACTTCCATCATGGCTTCTCCAAAAGCCAGACATAGTCCTACGCTCAACTGACCCAGGTGTGTTGTTATTTTTTCAGTTATTTAAGCAATGTCATTCTTCAAAAACTTTAAAAAAAAAAAAAAAAAACAACAACAACAAGCTTTTAGAATTACATTTTGGAATTTAATTAAACTTAAGTATTTGTGAAATTTCTGTTACCTTCTGTTGGGTAATATGCCCAATAGCAAACAAAAGACACTTCATCAGTCACCTCAGCTACCCATAATTTAGTTCCTGCTCTCTAAACAATAGCAAAATAACCTGTGTTTTAACACTAGAATTACCAGAGCCTATGAGAAAACCCGTAATTCCGGCCCACCTTAAATCCTTTCTCATCTCTCCGTCAGTGTCTTTTGTCCTGTAAATGTGTCGATAAGCAGCAAGCAGCCTGGTATCCCATTCCTCGTCCACCGCTGCAGTTCAATTCACAAAGAAGTTTCTCAGTGCTCAGTGTTTATCTTTGAGTGAAGTGCTGGAGCTTTATAGGGTAAAAAAATACATCATCATTTGGAATACGTACATGTAAAAACGTCGTTAACACAGAAATGTTTTTCATGTTTTAGTAATAATTGACAAAATGCAGACATGAAATGTATAATGTGTGAAGCCTGAAATACAAATATGAAATAAAAACTTTCACAAAAGGTACAAGTATAACAAAACAAGTGCGCTTTTATTCAAGAATATAACCAAAGAAAAAAGAAAGCAGGTTACAGTAGGCGGTTGATACGACCGCTTGCGTATTGCAATGCTAAGAACTGCTGACTCCCAATCAAGAGCTTCTGGGTTCGATGCTGGCAGCTTCTCAAGTTTACCGTTTCGAGTAGAGAGCTGCTCTTATTGTTAATATTATACAATAAAAACATACATTTGATTTGCGCCTGTAACAGCCTCTGTAAATTTATAATGTTTGTCAAAGTTAGCTTTTTTTTTTTTTTTTCAGTTTTATTCTCTCAACAACAACATTTATTTATATAGCACATTTTCATACAAACAGTAGCTCAAAGTGCTTTACATAATAAAGAATAGAATAAAAGACACAATAAGAAAACAAAATAAATCAGCATTAATTAACATCGAATAAGAGTAAGGTCCAATGGCCAGGGAGGACAGAAAAAAACAAAAAAACTCCAGACGGCTGGAGAAAAAAAAAAAATCTGTAGGGATTCCAGACCATGAGAACGTCCAGTCCCCTCTGGGCATTCTACCTAACATAAATGAAACAGTCCTCTTTGGATTTAGGGTTCTCACGGAAGGGCTTGATGATGATGGTCATGTAGAATTCTGCCTTTTAATCCATCCATCATTGTTGGAGCATCATGAAGCTTTGAGTAGGTGGAGGTGGCGCAGGCCACCACCACAGAGAAACCGGAAAAAGAAACAGAAAAGAGAGTAGGGGTCAGTACGGATTTTAGAGCTACCCTGAATAGTTATTATGAGAAAATTGAGCATACAGAGTATCAGGATTAAGTTAAATTAAGTTAAATTGAAGTTATAGAAAGGCCATGTTAAAGTAATATGTTTTCAGCAGTGTTTTAAAGTGCTCTACTGTATTAGCCTGACGAATTCCTATTGGCAGGCTATTCCAGATTTTAGGTGCATAACAGCAGAAGGCCGCCTCACCACTTCTTTTAAGTTTTGTTCTTGGAATTCTAAGGAGACACTCATTTGAGGATCTGAGGTTACGATTTGGAATATAGTGTGTCAGACATTCCGATATATAAGATGGAGCGAGATTATTTAAGGCTTTATAAACCATAAGCAGAATTTTAAAGTCAATCCTGAATGACACAGGTAACCAATGTAGTGACATCAAAACTGGAGAAATGTGTTCAGATTTTCTTTTCCTAGTTAGGATTCTAGCAGCTGCATTCTGCACTAGTTGCAAACGATTTATGTCTTTCTTGGGTAGTCCTGAGAGGAGTGCGTTACAGTAATCTAGTCGACTGAAAACAAACGCGTGAACTAATTTCTCAGCATCTTTCAGTGATATAAGAGGTCTAACTTTACTTATGTTTCTTAAGTGAAAAAATGCTGTCCTAGTGATCTGATTAATATGCGATTTAAAATTCAGATTACAGTCAACAATTACCCCTAAGCTTTTTACCTCCGTCTTGACTTTTAATCCTAATGTATCCAGTTTATTTCTAATAGCCTCATTGTATCTATTATTGCTAATCACTAAGATTTCAGTTTTCTCTTTATTTAACTTGAGAAAGTTACTATTCATCCATTCTGAGATACAAGTCAGACATTGTGTTAGTGAATCAATAGAATCGGGGTCATCAGGTGCTACTGATAAATACAGCTGTGTGTCATCAGCATAGCTGTGGTAGCTCACGTTGTGCCCTGAGATAATCTGACCTAACGGAAGCATGTAGATTGAGAATAACATCGGACCCAGGATAGAGCCTTGTGGAACACCATATCGGATATCATGTGTCTTTGAGTTGCAATTACCACAACTAACAAAAAATTTTCTCCCTGTCAGGTAGGATTCAAACCAATTTAAGACACTGCCAGAGAGGCCCACCCATTGACTAAGGCGATTTCTAAGAATATTATGATCAATAGTGTCAAATGCAGCACTCAGATCTAAGAGGATGAGAACAGATATATGGACTCTGTCTGCGTTCACTCGCAAATCATTTACTACTTTAACGAGTGCAGTTTCTGTGCTGTGATTTATTCTAAAACCCGACTGAAATTTATCAAGAATAGCATGTTTATTTAGGTGGTCATTTAACTGCATAATGACTGCTTTCTCCAGAACTTTGCTTAAGAAAGGCAGGTTAAAGATGGGTCTAAAATTTTCAAGAGCCGGGGGGTCAAGATTATGTTTCTTAAGAAGGGGTTTAACTACAGCAGTCTTAAGACAGTCTGGGAAGACCCCCGTATCTAATGACGAATTTACTATGTCCAGAACATTATCAATTAGCACGCCCGATACTTCTTTGAAAAGCCTTGTTGGTACTGGGTCAAGGACGCAGGTGGAGGATTTTAATTGAGATATTATTTTTTGTAAATCAGGTAAATCTATCCTAGTGAAAGAGTTTAATTTGTTTATAACAGAATGCTGGGGTTTAGGAGGATCCTTAGTGTTGGAGGGATATACTATTTTATTTCTAATATCATTAATTTTTTGATTGAAAAATACAGCGATAGCCTCACAGGTTTTACTGGAAGTACTTAGGAGGCATTCCTTTGAGTTACCTGGGTTTAGTAGGTGATCAATTATAGAAAATAAGACTCTCTCACTCACGTTCACGCTCCCATAACACCTCCCTGCCCCCCAAATCCCCGATCTCATGCTGTTTTCAGATAAAGACGTGTACTGGACTGGAAATAATTGTGGATGTCAGTAGTGCGGCTCTTACAGGCGCAAATCAAATGTATCGTAGGCTCTGGTAATTCTAGTGTTAACTATAATAGAAGCAAAGCATCTGCAGAATCTCTTGAACCCTGTAACTCAGCCCTAGATAACTCCATCCTCGGTCCACAACTGTTGAAGATCTTTAAAAGATTTTTAAATGAAAATTAACACACTAATTTGTGAAGAGAAAGGAAAGTCAGAAGACAAGGCTAATAACAATGCCAGCCAGGATTTTTGCAGCTCCCAGTTCTCTGCCATTAAATGATTTTTCATCAGCTAACAGGAGAAAGCTCATTTCAGTCAACCTGAGTACATACCACTAGATAATCTGTATCTGCAACTAAACAGTGATCAACAAATAAAAATATTACTTTGGCTTTTGGTGCATTTTAACCTTATCAATCTTGTACTTACCAATCAAATCAAATTATATTTGTTACATACGAATACTACATACAATATGTAGTGAAATGTTTAGTTGCTCAACTCCAATGACTGTGCCTTTAAGAAGATTATAAAGGAACAATAACAATAATCTATACTAATAAAAGGCAAAGCCCTCATTGACTGACTGACTGACTCACTCACTCACTCACTCACTCACTCACTCACTGACTCATCACTAATTCTCCAACTTCCCGTGTAGGTAGAAGGCTGAAATTTGGAAGGCTCATTCCTTACAGCTTACTTACAAAAGTTAGGCAGGTTTCATTTGGAAATTCTACGCGTAACGGTCATAACTGGAACCTACTTATGTACATATATACCAGCCATAGCCTGCAGCTCGGTCGCCATGTGAGGCGGAGTTGCGTCCCTCATCGTCACGCCTCCCACGTAATTGAGTGTCTGTCCATATAAGGCCGTCCGTCAGCGGCAATCCAATAGAAACACTCTGCCGCTAAATATTCGCGGGTGAAGGACTGTGCTTATGCAAACGAAGATGAGATAGTCAGGGTGGTGTTTGGCACAAACTCAGAGAAACTGCGAGAGAAACTTTTAAGTGCCAGGTCTTAGCTAACATTAAATAAAGCCGTGGACATTGCACAATATAGCACAAGCACAGCTGAGAACCTTCGATGCATGTACTCCGAGTGGCTCACGTGAACTGACTGTGAACGCAGTACGCAGACAAAAAGCAACAGCTCCAAAGAGCGCTGAACAAAAAATGCATTACACAATTGAGAAGGCAGCAAAAGAATATGAAGCGAGTGACGCATACAGGCATATTCATAAGTGCAGCTACTGCGGAAACAAAGCACACGGTGGAAAAAGTCAATGTCCAGCTAAAGGAAGACAGTGTAAAAAAATCCCGTGCATGCAGTGTGTGATGTCTCAAATAAAGAGGAAGACGAGCTGTTTATTGATGCAGTAAGAAAGGAATCGATGAATGAAACCTGTTATCTTTACAACGGCTGACAAACAACACATGAACACAACACATCCTCCAAATACGAACCTGATTGAAAGAAATAATGATAGTCAAATCCTTGACAGCAACACTCATAACAGTCACGAAACAATTACATTGACAATCATTTCCAAGAGCTATCATCTTGGAGCTAAACTGATGCCAGCTTTACAAAGGTAGACTTTGAGGAATTGTGCTCTACCTGTTCCTTTGCAAGTTCTGCCCACCCTTGGGTTTTAAGCCACAGGAGCTTTTCAGTGTAAACTGACTGACCGATTAGGTAATTCTCAGTCATCACTGAGTCATGCCATGCCATGCTGTATGGGTGAAATGGTCAATTTCATGCACATTGCTATAAGGGTGCATCAGAGAATTGATTTGCTTATATAAATAGGAAGCATTTCCTGTCCATTAATCTTGCATTGTGCAAGCCTGTAGCATGCTGCATAATGTGGCACACATCTCTGGCTTGCTCATGCCTGTGTAGATGCGGTATGATGAAACTGACCCTGACCTAACAAATGATCAGCCAAATCGGACAGCGTTACAACTTCATTTGAATGTAATTAGGAGAATCTAAAAACACATAATCAGATGCAGCATTTATTTTTTTAACTAGTTCATTTAATTTGTGGTCAATATCACATAGTACAGCATTTATATTCCCTAGTTCATTGGCCACATCTTGTACAGCATCCACTATTGCATTTTGTGACTCCAGATCAGCTTCTGTCAGTACACAGCCAGATGGTCGCCCGCTGGTTTCCAAGATACAGGTGTATGCACAGCCAGCACCCGAAGATGTTCAGGATGACATCAGTGTCACTGTTTGGTTGCTGTATTTTTTGAGTGCTGAAGTCACAGCTACTGTTTGAAAATGCTTACAGTTGTTCCTGTCTTCACAACAATCAAGCTGATATTTTTGGAAACCTGGACTCACCTCCTCCTTTCTTGTGCGAGTCTGTGACCCGCACATCACAAGTGGAACCAGGAGCTGGGTGCTGCACAGATCCCCAACAGACACAAAACGTTCCTCTTCCACCAGAGCCGGATGAGGCCTCTGCAGATGCTCCTGCACTTATCTGTCCCAGAGATGTACTCGTGAAGATAGCTTCTTGGGACAACCCGGAATGTTTTCTATTTTGTTTTGAACACATGGCCACGTTGAAGCATTGGGACAGGGGAGGCTGGGTGGCTATCTTGGACCATTTTATGACCAGGGAGGCCCTGCATGTTCTGTGAAACCTTCCTCCCTAGATACTTGAAGACTATGATTTCCTGAAGCACCAAATCCTTCTTCGTATGGTTATGAACTCCTTGGCAAGAGGCAACAACTTCCATCTGTGGCAAATCGATCTGGATTGCAATATCTGAGGAGAGGTGCAGGACTTAGTGGACCTTATACAAAGCTGGTTCCATGGAGACATCTTTGAGTGCATTGTAGAAAAGCTCACTATTGATGCTGTGTTGCTGTCGCTATTGATGCTGTTGGATTCTGTAAGTGACCTCTATGTCATCTGACTGAATGTGCTCCGGCAGTTACCCTGCACAAGTACGGAGCGTGTAAACATTCTCTGTGTTCTTGGGGTTGTCAAGGACTGTGACTGTACTATTCCAACTGAAATATAAGGGAAGGAACTTTAAAGTTTGGACTGCCATATCGGACCCTTCACCATGGCCTTTCTTAGCTTGGTGGACGAGTGCCCTATTCCCATGAGTCTTGACCGCCTGAAAAGCACCTCTTTCTTTAGTAGAAAGAGAAAGGCTTGCCACGGACAAGACTGGCCAGATAGCCAGCTTGGAGATTGAACATGATTCGGCCAGAGAGGACGGGGATGATCCTTCCCCTGAGTTTCTGGGAGATTTGGAGGGCGCTTCGCAACACGTGCTTGCCCCTTCAGTATCTACAGACAGGGATGCTGCTTCGGGCTCGGGGGAACTATTCCCTATGGTGGCAGGGGCTGACACACAGACCGGGTCAGGGGCTGTCGCGTCGGGCTCTGGGGACACAGACAGAGTTTGTGTGCTTTTAACAAGCCAACTGCAGCTTAAATTTTGCATTTAAACAAGCACGTGTTGCAGGTGATTGTTACTAATGAAGAGTGGGAGGGTCCTATGTTCAAAACTCCACACTTTTTAATAAAGAATGGCTTCTTGTATTGAGTGATTTCCAATTGCATTGGGGTAGACTGATTGCACATTTGGTGGTCAGAATTGGACAAGAGAGACAGTATTGAAAATATGGGCAGAGATCTTGAGCTGTTTTGTAAGCCTTAACCTGACTGTCAAGGTGTTTCCGCTCATTGACCTTTTATGACTCCCCTTTCACCGATGTCTGTTTTGGACGTCCCTTTTATAAGAGTTGGGTTAGATATTGTTGGCCCACTTCCAAGAGTAAGAATGGTTATCGGCATATACTTGTGCTGGCTGATTATGCAATAAGATATCCCAAAATGGCCACTTAGCGAAAGGCTAACATGCACTCTATTCCTAAGGCTCTGTCAGAGGTCTTCACTCGTATTGATATTCCACATGAGATTTTAACTGACCAGAGTATACCATTTACTTCCTGTCATCCATTGCTGTGAAACATCAGCAACGTGAACAGGAGACCCAGAAACAAAATTATGGTAGAAAAAGCAAACTTTGTGAATTCAAAAAGGGCGATTGGGCGCTTGTTTTGATCCTGTCTGACTGACATAAGTTTCTGGTGAAATGGCTGGGTCTTGTGGTAGTGGAGGAACGCATGAGTCTTGTGAACTATAAACTTAGGATTCCTGGTCAGTGCAACCCTGTGCAAATCCTACATGTTAATCTTTTGAAGGAGTGGCATGATGTAAATGAGGTGTTGGCCACTACCGCTGCAGTCTTTGGCTGAGGTTGCTATTGGTGACGATTTGATGGACACTCAGAAGGCTAAGTTACTGTCCCTGATCAGAAGGAACTCTGATGTCTTTTTATCTGTGCCTGGCCAGACTGAAATTGCTGAACATAGAATTGTGACAGCCTAGTGTTAATGTACAGCTGTGATCAAATCCCATTCTGGAAGCAACGAGAACTGTGATACCCGAGGTGGTGAAGCAGATGCTCGATTTGGGTGTGATTCGAAAGAGTAAAAGTGAATGGCACAGTCCACTGGTACCAAAACTGGGTGGCTCTGCTTGGTTTTGTATAGATTTTCAATGCTTGAAAAGGATTTTCAAATTTGGTGTGTACCCGATGCCACATATTGATGACTTATTGGAGAGGCTCGGGAAGCCTTGTGTATTTCCACCCTGGATCTCAGAAAGGGATACTAGCAGATGCTACTGGAGAAATCCAGTTGTGAGAAGACCATGTTCGCCAACATTGTCTGAATTCTCCAGACTCCCATTTGGACTTCATAGTGCATTGACTTTTCAGCGGATGGTGAATCAAATTCTGCGACCCCATTCTGTATATGCTGGAGCGTATGTTGATGACTCATTTTCAGTAATGATTGGTGGTCACAGTTGACAGTTTGAAGCTGGCTGGGTTTGAAGAAAACCCTAAAAAGTGTAAATTGGGTATGTTGGAAACACAATATTTGGTGTATTCAATAGGGATTTGTTTGATTAGACCTCAGTTAGACAAGGTTGGTGAGGAGCTTGAGTAGCCATATCTGGAAACTCAGAAACAAGTTTGTGCTTTCCTTGGACTCACTGGTTATTACAGGAGGTACAGTCCGAATTTTGCACATAGAGCCGCCCCGTTCACTGATCTGATAAAGGGCAGAAAGAACCGCAACATCGTTTGAACCAATGATTGTGAAAAGTCCTTTTATAACTTAAAGACTGCTTTGTCTTTGTTTCCAGTTCTGTGGATTCTGGGTTTTTCTAAGGAATTAATTCTACAGACAGATGTGAATGCATTTGGTTTGGAAGCATTACTCTTTCAGAGTTTTCCTGGGTTGGAATATCCCATCATGTTTCTGAGCAGGAAATTGCTTCCCCTGGAGTATGTTTATATGGTTATTTTTATATTTTTTAAGCCCTTATAAACTCTCCCACACTCTTATAAACATTTCCCACACAGTTATACAGCATAAACCCTTTATATTCTCTTAGTTATTAGGTAAGATTCGTTGAAATTATTTATGTAAACACACTGTTTATATGTTACGCACAAACATACCTATAGTATATCATTGAGGAGTTTTATTTAATATGTAATACAGTTTTAAACACATTGTAATTGATTAGGTAATATAAAAATAAATGAAAAATCTACAACATGTAAATATAAATAAAACCTAAATGTTATTTTAAAGATATCGAGCGTCTCCGATATCACATGTGTTACAGCCATTATGACAGACAGGCCACCAAAAATAAATACGTACAATGCAAAATAAATTGTATAAAATGTGTGTACAGTTACACTAAACATACGTACATGTACTAAGTACGTAGAAAATTAGTTATGGGTACTCACCAACAATGACACGACGACTTGTCCGATAACGATGAGATAAATGTTACTGCACAACAAAGGAGAGCGTTACAGTTCTTCTAAATGAGCCTCTTCAGGTGACTGTGTAGCACAGCCGTCGTCGTCTGGAGTTTCTTCTTCCACTGAAGGCGTACTAGGCGGTGTTTTGTGGGTAAGGAACATTGTGATGGGCAGTTGCTGGCGCTGCTTTTTCATTTGTGTAAGGAGGTTTTTATACACTTCCATGGCGTCGTTAAGAGCATTTCTAAATTGCAAAGAACAAATCATTTGCGGGTCCTATCCTTCAACCGATGTCTGGAGATCTTTTGCTATTCGTAGAATGGTCATCAGATGCTCAAGAGTTAGGCCGGCGTCTTCTTCCTGTGCTGGGTCCTCTTGTTCCTTATCGCTGAGCCAATCAGCACCCAGGAACTTAACCATGTGCTTGGATTGGGTAGCTTCTCAGCCATCCACCAATAGCGTCTCTTGTATGAAATCAACTGGGCAAACCAACTGAGGAAGCATGTACCAGAAATAAAAGGACCCATTGTCCACAGAAATCCACGAACCAGCAAAAAATCTGTGATATATATTTAGATATGCTTACATATAAAATCTGCAATAGAGTGAAGCCACTAAAGTCGAAGCGTGATATAGTGAGGGATTAGTGTAAAATGTAACTACAAGAAAGACATAATTGGTTTTTAGCAGTTTTTAAAATGATCCTCAGTACTAGCCTGGTGAATTTCTGTTGGTAAAGTATTTCAGATTTTGGGTGCATGATTGCAAAAGGCCACCTCACCACTTCTTTCAAGTTTAGCTCTTGCAGTTATAAGCAGGCCACCATTAGAAGACAACACAGGTAACCAATGTAACAATGCTAATACTGGTGAGATGTGCTCAGATTTTCTTTTTCTAGTTAATATTCTGGCTGCTGCATTCTGCACTAATTGCAACTGATTGATGTATTTCTTTGGTAGTCCTTTTAGGAGTGCATTACAGTAATCTAGTCGACAAAAACAAAAGCGTGAACTAATTTTTCATCTTATGAAGTTATAAGAATCCTAACTTTTGCTATATTCCTTAAGTGAAAAAATGTAGACCTAGTAATCTGGTTAATATGTGATTTTAAAGTTTAGTTCAGAATCAATAATTATCCCTAAATTTCTTTATTTCCATCTTGACTTTTAACCTTACAGGATCAAGTTTATTTCTAATACTCTTGCTATATCCATGTTTGCCAATCACTAAGATTTTGCCAGTCACGACCCTGTAGTTAGGATATAGCGGGTTGGATAATGGATGGATGGATAAGATTTTCTGTTTTTTAGTTTGAGAAAGTTACTACTCATCCATTCAGAAATACAAGTAAGACATTGGATCACTAAGCCAAGAGTGCCAGGGTTATTAGGCGGTAACGATAAATAAAGCAGTGGTGTCATCTGCATAGTTATGGTAATTCTAATGGAAGCATGTACAGTAGAATGAAAAAAGCAGCAGAACCAGAAGAGATCCTGGTGGTACACCATATACAATATCATGGGTCTCTGAAGTACGATCAACACAACTAATAAAGAATTTCCTACCTGTTAAAAAAGACAGAAAAGAAGTATAAAACACTGCTGGAGAGGCCCACAAATTGTGTAAGGCGATTTATAATAATACTGTGGTCTGTGGTGTCAAATGCTGCACTCAAGTCTAAAAGAATAAGAACAGATATACAGCCTCTGTCTGCATTAACCTGCAAATCATTTACTACTTTAACCAAAGCAGTTTCTGTACTGTGGTTTGTTCTAAAACCTGTTGCAGCACACCCTGGCAACACATCCGGATCCCAACAGGGCTGTAGATAACTCCAACTCCCATGAAGACCTGCGGGAATCCGATACACCACAGCAGCCCATGAGGATTGCCATCTAAAGTCTTGCTGCCCATGCTTGCTCCCCTGGTCCTCTCAGTGAAGAGGTGTCCCGGCCAGGCAAGGACCCCATTTGTCTGTGACACTGTATTTTGAATGAAATCAAAAAATCTCTCTCCTCCTGGTCCTCGCTTTTTCTGTTCCTTCCTGCTCGAATTACTGCAATCAAAATGAATATTGTTCCTGTCTGAATTTTGTTAATTCCACTCTCACCCATCTCACATTACTGACACAATATAAAGTCCCTTATTCCTAAATTTATTTGGAATGGTAGGAAACCGCAGTTGAAATATGCCTGCCTGACTTTTCTTTGAATTATATTAATCTGGCTTTTGTAGTTCATCCCTTGTTAGCTTGGCTACATATCCTTAAGTGTTCTCCCTGTTGGTTACTACTTGAGTCCTCTATAGCTAGTCCATACAATCTAAGTAATATTCTATTTTGTAAATTTCCCATAAGGTCTTGTAGACTCTATTTTGGGCCTGTTATGACTCATGACATTCAGTTCTGGCACTGGGTTGAGAAAAAACACCTATATTTAATAATTCAGGTATTCTAATTGGAGGACAATCTTGCATGGTCTCTCCTTGGACCCATTGGGACCCATTCCGGACTGTGCTCATTTCAGGAACTACTTGCATGCTTCAATCTGCCCTGCTCAGGTCACCACTTAAGACCGACCAATGGGGTTGATTTACAGTCTAATCTTCTTTCTCATTCTCTATATCTCTGTCTAACTATTCTCACTGCTAGCAAAGGTTCTGTATTAGCCATTTTCATTTTATTATCCTAGGCCTCTTATAAACCTGTTTCTGTCACTTATGTGTGGACTAAAGACTTATGCCATTACAAAAGAGACATATGCTGGAATACTGTGTTAAAAAATGTATGTTTGTCTTCCAAAAACTCAAACTATCAGTTTTCACAACTTCAGATTATTCATAGAATATTCTTCACTCCTCAGAAGTGACACAAAATGGGCTTGGTATTGGATTCATTATGTCATTCCTGCTCTCTAGATTTCCCTGGTACGTTCCTTCATGTTTTCAGGGAGTTTCCACATGTCTTTACCTTCTAGTCTGCAGTTGCCCATTTGCTTTCCTGTTTATTAAACTTTAAAATTCTCTTTTTTCATTCAGTCTTTCTCCTTACTGACAATTCTTCCTTTTCCTTTAATTACTATTAAAACTGAGTGTTCTTATTTAGTACTATAGCTGCTAAAATCATTATTGCATCTAGATGGAAATCCACAGAATTGATGACTGCTCAACCCTCAGTTGTTTCATTTTTTAATTTAATCCATTTAGAAATGTCAACTGCCAGAATTAATGATGTTTCCTCTAAATCCATCTACCTATGGAGGTTGGCCCCTGATGCACTTAAAGCCTATATATATTGTAGCTTCTTGTTTGTTTTTTATTTTTGCATTTTTGTTTGCTATCAAGTATCTCATGTGCTCTTGTATAGCTATAGTTGAAACTCCAGAGCGCCTGGGAGTTCAGGGGTTATGATTTTGTTAGATTTGTTTTTTCTTTTGGTGTAATTTTCATCATTACAAGTATGTATGTTTGTATGTAAGTAAGTATGTTTGAGATGGGGTTTTATTGGATTTTTTTTACTACATTGCTATCTTGTTTGTTATTTGAAACTTTTGACTATTTTTATTGATGGAAAATATTTAAAAATGTGATCACAAGAAATAGAAAAGTATTATAATGCATGACGTAAATGCAAAAAATTTCCAATTAATATGCAATTAATTTTGATAAAAAAATGTAGTTGTATGATTAATTACATTTTTTTTTATTTGAACAGCAGCTCTAAAAGCACATAAATACTTTAAACAAAACAAAAAAAAAAAAAGGAAAAAGAATGTAGATCTAAGCCAGGGAAAATGCCTGGCTAAAACATAACAATGAGTTTCATAATATGTATTTCAAAATTGAAATTTGTAATAATTTTAATTAAGCACTTAAATTCTGTTTCAGATTATCTACAGGCTGTTGATAATTGGTTGAGTGTGCTTCTTCCTAAGATAAGGCAGTGGCTTTACAGCAATGGAGGAAATGTCATCAGCGTGCAGGTACTGTGTGGGGATTCCGGGGACTGAATAAAATCATTTCTGTTGCATGTAAAGGTGAAATAAAGGGAAGCACAACAGCAGTAGTTGACAGAATTTCAAAATAGTGCCAAAAGCAGGTCCATGGGAAGTGTTTGACTAGAGTTTGCCCGACTACAGAGTAACATCAGAAGTTAATAAATATTTTTTTGATAGAATTAGCCATATTGTGCCATCTTGATAAGTTCTGTTTGTGAAATAAGTGATTGTCTAAAAATATAAAAGTCATGAACCCACCCAAGATCTTTTCTCTAAACTCAAAGCGGTGCAAAAAAGTTTATCTCTAGAACTTATGAATGAACCTCAGCACTGTTGTTACCTTGCTCAAGTAAAGACATAAGAGAGATGTCTATAGTGAGTGGCCACAAAAAAGTCTTTTATATGAAAGTTGTTTTTGAAATTCACTATGGCCTTCTTCAGGGTATTGTTGAAACAAGAATAAATGACTACTGCTCTTTATAAAATTACAAAATTAAAGTCTGCTCAAGAAATGTGATCTTCTGGCTTTACCTGAAGTTATCTACTTAGTGGTTTTTTAATATGTAAAATTTATATGATCTATGAATATTATAAATTGACATTGTGCACTCTCAAGACAGTGTCAGCACTCATCCAGTTCCAAGGTGATGTCAAACAGCTATTTTCCACATCATTGTTTTGTCCCGTCAAGGTGAGTTTTGTTGAAAAATTGGCACATAGCATCAGATGAAGGTGCTAGATACACTGACATTGAATGTGAATTGTAATGGTGCATCAGTGTTGTTCCAAATTACTAGAAATAATCCATATGTCATCAATATACTCCAAAACAAATACTCATACACTGTCTTGAAATTGTCATCCACTAATGATTGGAAAATTGCCAGGCTATCTGCTATATTCAAATGCGGTCCAGAAGCAACCTCCAAGTGGCCCAGCCCATGGTCCCTCATTTTAATTGCAGTCTGGAGCTCAGGAGGGACCACGGGCTGGGCCACTTGGAGGTTGCTTCTTGGGTGCATGTGGACTCCGGGCTGCCCTTTAAATAGACCTGGTCTGTAAAATTAACTATTTATACAATATGATAAATTGCTTGAAACACTACCCAGTAACACTTGACTGATTTTTTTAATTGGTCCTGCACGACCTGGTGCTCAGTTTTAGCAGTTCTAAATATCTCCAGGATTGCAGGTTTGATCACAGTGTTTGTTTGATATTGTTAGATTTCCTACATGACAGGAAATTTAGTGATCAGGAGATGAATGGTAGAAAACTGCAGAGACAAAGTCAGGGACAGGATAACAGTTGATAAATTGGAAGAAGTTTAAAGAATACTAGTCAGAAGTCAAACACAGAGAAACAGGCGAAGCTCAAATAACATTAAAACAAACAAGAACTGAAAAAAAATGGACATAAAAAAAAAAATCTTAAAGTCCATGAAAATATTGCAGAAACTCTTTGACACTAACTTCTTCTTGAAAGTAGCTTTTATGCTCTTCTAACACTAATGAGAGATTTACATAGATTGAATATTTGGATGCTAGAAGCTGTTCCCCACCATCTTATACAGACGGGAAGTGATAATATAACATACCACATTGCATCTTTGTCATGTGACTGGTAACCTGTATAGCAACAGTAAACAATATGGCGATTGGCATGCAAAGATTAATGTAAAATGGAGGTAACCATAGATGATAATAGAACTTTATTTGTCACCGAGGGAATTTGGCTACCACTACAAGAAACAAAGAGGTGTAATTAGAATAATGATAACAAATATGAAGACTAAAAATAAGTTTAAGGACAGCAGAACTGATCATACATGAAGTCCAAAAAAGAAAATAACTCCAGAATCACTACACATAGAGTGCCAGCAGTTTTATTGTTTTCTTCAATTATTTTGTACTTTTGGGTTTTCCATGAGTTTATTCTTTCCCAGTACTATTATTTTCTCCATAAATACACTTTTGTTTTAATAATTTGGCCTCATTGCAATTATTTGGGGTTGGGGATGGCATAAGAGCACTCTTTATTTTTGAAAGTGGTTTATAAAATGAATGAACAAATAAATGAATGTGCAATAAGAATGAGTCTGAAAAAGGATAACTTAAAAGCCATTACCTATGTTTTGTACTGGAACTGACCTTCACTTTTCATGGTTTTCTGGTGAAACCTACCACATCAGTTGTTTTCCAGTCCACCATATGACCTACCATTTTCATAGTCATTGTTTCTTTAACATAGTTACTTGTCATCTTCTCCTTCAGTGAATCTCTTTATATCTAACCAATACTCTCATTTCTGCCAGATAATCTAAGCTCGCACTTACTACTGTTATGAATTGAAGTTTCCTCTAAGGCAAAAGTAAAGTGAGGCCTCCAAAAAAAGGCTAGGGAGCAGACCAGGGGCCTCATGTATAAATGATACTTATGCACAAAAATTTGTGTACACTCATTTCCACACTCACATCATCCATCCATCCATCCATCCATTTTCCAACCCGCTGAATCCGAACACAGGGTCACGGGGGTCTGCTGGAGCCAATCCCAGCCAACACAGGGCACAAGGCAGGAACCAATCCTGGGCAGGGTGCCAACCCACCGCAGACACTCACATCATGATTTATAAAAACTAAACTTGGTGTAAAGCCACGCACATTCTCACTCCAGCTCCAACCACTGTGTACACAAGTTTTTGGCTCGGTTTTTCAAACTGGCAGCACCCAGCATCAAAGTAGTGCTACTGTTCCTGTGTGGTTTCCCTTTATTTTTTAGATTCACATCCCAGACACGGCTTTATCAAATTCACTGAAATTATCATATCGTTTTTTAGTTTAAGGCATCTGATTGTAATCAACCTATAACCATATAATGGTGTATGGAATGGCCAAACTATTCCAAGTACCATAGCCGCTTTAGTGTTGTTGCTCTTAGTGCACCACTCCGAGTATTTTAACTCACTGTTTCTGAGTGTGGAATCACAGCTTTATGGCAGCTGATCGGAAAGCTGTATGGCAGATTGTATCATGAACAGAAAGAATTATCAGTATACAGCTTCTAGTACATGCTGCCTAACCCATGGGCACTGTCTATTTGAACTTCTCCCATTTGGCAAACACTTCATAGCCTTTCCTGTATGGACCTCGCGGTTCAGAAACAGTTTCATCCTAAGAGCTATAAATGTACTCAATGAGACCATTAAGTGCTCCCAGTAGAACTGTTTGTACTTATAAGTACAATTACCTCACTGTAAACTTGCACTGCAGTTGTAATAATGCACAACCTGAGCCACTTATTATATAAATATAAAAAAAATATATATTTTTCATTGTTTTTATCATATTTTTATTGTTATTGTTGTTATTGTTATTTTACCATTTTATAGGAAAATAAGTTTATGGAGGATTTGCATATTGAAACTTATTGTACAATACAATAACAAAAGAGGAATTCATTTCAACAGGAAAAAGTGTGTATTTACAGATGATGACGACTGGCTTCTAAGTCAATTTAGATTTCTTCTTGAGGCTCTTGATATCATTTTTAAGATGAAATGAAGTATATATATTACATTATACAGATACATTTTTAACTTCATTTAAATAATGTATACTGTTAATAATTAAACGTGTAGACACGGTGCAAAGCGGTAGCAATGAACTTGCGCCCCATTCAAGCATTGTTCCTGCCTCACGCTGTATGCTTCCTGGGACTGGCACAACCCTGGATGGATAGATGGATGTAATAATTAAACAGGAAGATATTTCAATGTTCTTTAAAAGTTTTAAAGAATTGGCATTCTAAGCTTACAGATGAGTTGACATTTACTACAGAGCAGATTGTGTGGCGATTGATTACTTGGAGAAAGAAAAGGAAGGACATGAATTGGGGATTAGTACATTTGAAATAGACTGCTGCAATAAATTATTTTATCGAGGATTGCACATAGAGCAGCAAGCATCTTGCGGGAGGCAAGAACAATCTCTGGATGGGGCACCAGCTCGTTGCCACCATACCCCCATGTTTTATACATGCTTTAATTCCTATCATCATGAAAATGATATCATGTATACATCTTAGCATTTAAATTGTTCAGCAGTCTGTAATAATACGAATGTAATGGATTCTGTGTCCTGTCGGCATAAGAGAAAGCCAGTTTAAGAAGCACATAGTGATTCACACACAAAGAGTACATAGAAGAACACATAGAATACAAAGCATTTAATGTGTTAATTTAGTTACAATGGGATTTGAGAAACTAGTAAATTAAATGATTTTAAGATGAAGTTTATGACGTTCTACTTTAATGATAAAATAAACTATGTGATTAAAGTGGAAATTTCAACCTTTTTTTCCCACTATGTCCCTGTTTTTTTTTTTTTTCTTTTCTCTGTACCCTAATATGCTTCCATATGACACTCAGATGGTGGGCTACGACTCACCTTTTCAGTGCGACTTAGATATCTGACCACCTTTTTATTTCGGGCACTGTGCAACTTTCTGAACTTGAACTTTCGCGTTTCTCTGCCACTCTGTGTCACTCAATCAACTTTTTTGTTGTTTATACCACTACTTAAACCAATAAATAGTATGTTTTTCCTTGCCTCCACTTGGTATTCTCTGACTTCTTTTTTCCCTATGCTTTTGCCATTGTCTAGTCACTGAGGCATAATTGTGGGAGGAGTTGGGGTGGGAGAGCAGGTGCATGCACTTGCGTTACGTTTCAAGCTGACAGGGATTTATGTAGTGGAAGAACGTGGAATTTGGCATACACACAGATTTATGTATCTGGATTTTTTGTGCATATGCACATTTCTGTTTTTGTTCATACACCATGTTTTAGTGTGAGTTCTACGCACGGCGTTATAGATGAGGCCCCAGATCCCTACCTGGTCTGCCCAGCTGAGGCAACGTTTACTTCAGTCAGAGCTCTAAGGTACCTGCTGGTTTCAGCTGGAGCAGGCCTCAGAAACGGGGAGTTGGTAAAATAAGTATAAAGATTTCAAAATTTGGCCAGAATTCCAAAAAGGAGAAGGATGACTGTAAACCTTCATTTTGTATGAACTGTACTAACAAAGAACCTTTATAAAAGGAAGATTTATTTAAAAAAAATACAAAGTAACAATGAGATGCACAAAATTCAAAAAGAGGCACAAAGAAGTTACCCAAGAGACAATCCTAAACAATCTTAAAGTTTGTTTAACGTAAAGCAAGTTCCACAGCTTTTGCAGTGGTTGTTTTGTATTTAGATTCAGTTCTGTTTCCATGGTTTTGTTCTATTTTGTGTATTTTCATCTTTAGTTCAGCACAGCAATTTAATATCAGTAAATAAATTATTCTGTAGTACACTTTCATGTACCTCAACAACTTCTGTCTGTATCACTGTTATAAGTGGATATTGGTCAGTAGGCTTAGAGAAGCAGAACCTCTGCTCTAGATCACCATCCATGCTGCTTTATACATTTATATTAATTCAGACAATAATCATTAATTCGTTCATTCTTTCTCAATGACATCCTTTCTGCATATCTCCACAACTTATCAAATTCCTTCTTTAGATTTTCTCATATATAAGCATCATTTTTTCAGTTTGTTTATTACCTTCCTGAATTTACTTCATAACAAAACATTGCATCAGTTGTTCCTTTCCTGGACATGAAACCAAATATAATTTCATTAAATTTCAATGACAGAAATAGAACTGCTCTATTGAGGTTTTTAGAAAATAAACACTACAACAGGAAAATGTGACAATTTTTTAAAGATTGTTTTTGTTTTTGATTTTTTACACAAAGGTAGAAAATGAATATGGAAGTTACTTTGCTTGTGATTATAACTACCTCCGCCATCTGAAAGTGATGTTCCAGTATTTCCTGGGAGAATCAACTGTCCTTTTTACCACTGATGGAAACACAGACTGGGAGATGACTTGTGGGACTCTGCAAGGATTGTATGCTACTATCGACTTTGGAACAGGTGATGTGACTGCTGAGAGAAATTAATCTTTATGAAATACAGACTAGGTTAGGTAAATGACTATGCCTAAATAAGTATGTTGCTTTGATTGAACTGCTTTTAATTCTTTCATATGCAATAAAGTATGCTTGTAGTAATATATATGATGTGCATATATATATAAACATTGCAGATTTACAAACAAACGGTAAATGACTACTATAGTTGTACAGCTTTCCAAATCTTATCATTTTCATTTTGGCATAGTTATTGCACAGGAAAATGCAACAACAGACGTAAACACTGTTTAAAAAACATCCTCACTTTTATATTCCTCACATTCACATTATGATCACCTAGCTTTATTATGTAAATAATATGTATTTATGTATGCAGGACAATAAAGCATGTTTTTCATTTTCTTATGAAATTTTGTTGTGTCATAAAATTTAAAGGATATTATAAGTATGCAAACATATTTGGTATGTATTTGAATATTTAATTATTTTATACATATTTCATTTCCCACAAATAGTTATTTTAAGTGCAAAATAGAGTGTAAATAATTATAGAAAACCCATTGATAACAAGACACAGTAGTTACACACTCAACCATGCAAAGCAATTTTAGGGTCACACACAGATACTAAGGGTAACATGCAAGCTTCACGTATATCATATCCAGATTGGGATCTGAACCAGGGACTACAAAGCTGTTAATAATTGTTCAGTATATGTTTATTCTTTGTTGTTTAGTTTATGTAGTACATAATTATAAAAATGTTTTGTGCTACTTTGGTAATGGTACTTATTTTTCACCTTGTGGTTTTTTTTAATTTTTTAATTTGGAACTTGTGTTGAAGATATTAATGTTTTACTTATTTAAGAAAAGTGTGCTTATATCAACAAAACTCATTTAGCTCGGAGTTTCACAATTATGTTTTAATCTCTAAATTTTTACTTTCTGAGCAAATTTAACTTGTTAAAATATAGTTTTCAAAATCTTTACTACCATCTGTAGAATAAAACTGCTCAGAATAAAGCTCTATGTGTGCTAGTTTATTATTTTTGATTTTTATAGACACAAATATTACAGAAGCATTCTTGAGGCAACGGAAATTTCAGCCTAATGGTCCTTTGGTGAGTATTTTTTGTATTGTTTTAGATAAAACACTAATAATTTTGCTGATTGATTATATCATCTAATTCATATTTCATGTCTGTGAATAAGTATTTTCCAATTCCCTACCTACACCAAATGTTTTCAGGTCTTGAACAAATTCTAATTTTGCAAAAATATTAGAAAAACAGCACATTAGGAATAATACATTTTATCCTTGTGTCATGTAGTGAATGAGCAAGGTTACTTAACACAAGGTAATGCTACTGTATTTAAAAAAGTAAGGACCCTCAGTTAAATCAATCCTGATAATGAGATAACTACAGTCAGCTGATTACACAAAATTAGGCTTGATTTTAGCCAGTCCTGCTCAATATAAACTTCACTTACCATTACAGTTTGTCAGCTTAACAAGCATAGTACCACAATCATTCTCTTGCAGAGATCGGTAAAAACACACTTTATTTCTGTCTGGAAAAGGCTATAAAAGTCATTTGTAAGACTGAGGAGTTTCACAGTATCACAGGGAACACTGTAATCAACCAATGGAAAACACTTAGAACAGTAGTAAATCTCCCTTGTAGTAGATGGACTGTCAAAATTACTCAAGTGATGCAGTGTAAAATCATCCATCTAATGTACTGCAAGTTACTTATGCCACAGCAAAGGTTAATATGTCCACAATCAGAAAAAAACTGGAAACAGTGTACTTTATTGGACAGGAGAAATCACTGCTAACCAAGAAGAACATGCATACTTATATTTTAATTTGTCAGAAAACACATGGATGATTCCCAAGCCTTTTGGAGAGAATGCTTTATGAATCGATTTAACAAATGTGGAACATTTTGGAAGACATGGTGTAATGAAATACACTGGAAAACTCCAACATGAGTTGAGGAATGACCCCCATATAATGTCCACCAGACAAGATGAAAAAATGAGAAAAATAGCGATCAAAAACCAAAGCATTTGACAGTCTTATAATCGGTACATGAGGTTTATATAGAAAATGGTGGCAAGAAATGGTTTAATACAGGAAATGACATTGAAGCAGATAGACGGAAGTGATATCATCGGGGTGGGCCGGAAGTGATGTCATCATTAGGAGCCGAAAGTGACATCATCGATGGTATTCAGAGATGAGATTGTTGTGTAGTAGCCATTTTGGGAAACGAAGTATTGTGGATAAGTTATGGTTTTTCTTCTTTGGTTCTGTTGAAGGAGAGAGAGAGGCATTATTGCACACAATCAACCCTTTATCTCCTGTAATATCATTCACCTTAGAACTTGTTGGCTGCTCCTAAGCACACGTGTCCTGTAATATTTGGCATTAAACAAACAAACATAATATTCCACATTAAAACATCATATCAACGGTGGTGGTAATATGATGGTAAAAGGATGCCTTTCTCCCTCAGCACCTGGAAAGCTTAGCATAATGGAAAGAACGATGAATTCTGCTCTAAATCAGAAAAGTTTTAAGGAGAATGTTCATCCATCCTTTTGTGAGCTGAAGCTAAAAGATAGGGTCATACAGTAAGACAGTGATCCAAAACAAAATAGAGTCTATCAGAAAGGCTAAAAACAAGCAAAATTAAAATTTTGGACTGGCCTTGTCAATGTCCAGATCTTAAAACAATCAGTTCATGCTTGAAAACCTACCACTATTT
>JANRMT010062815.1:17565278-17589531 GCA_026402145.1 Polypterus bichir lapradei | reverse complement strand
AATTTTGAGCAGATGTGGCAAAGTCTAAGGGCTCATTTATACTTCACGCTCAGAACGCGTACATGCATGCATCATGGCTGCCATGCGGTCCCAGTGTTCATTTGATGCGTCCTCTGAGCAGGTCCTCAGAAATTAACGCGATGCGTGTGCAAGTTGCAGTACCAACAAAAAGTCGGACGGCAAAGTATGATAAATTTTGGAATGTGACGTCAGACTCTCTGTTTACTATCTACACATGACAAAAAGCTGCTTTGAGGATCCTACGGGATCAATGTGCATGGTTCAATGTGGTGAAACAAAATGCCAACATACAGATGCATTCGTGGTACTTTTATATTCAAGCGTCGAATATTCCCGATCATAATGGCACGATACATTTTAAGTCTCACATACCATCTTTTGTGCCATCTTTTTTTTTTTTTTTCCAACTTCACAACAGCAACATAATGCACAGCGCTAAATTTGAGCCACAGAGAAAAAAAAATAAGGACATGGTGAAAAGGTGTATTTTGTGATTAAAGTGGCTTTTGGCTTTAATCTCGAAATGTCTACTTTAATCTCATAGTTTACTTTATCATTAAAGCAGACCATTGTAAATGTCATCCCAGTTTTTAATCGCTACAAGCTTCTGGTGCTTACTCCTGACCTGACAGCTGTGGCAAGCAGCAATAGATCACCACACAAAACACATTAAATGTATGATATTCCAACTCTCTGCACAATTAGAATCTTTAGATTTATACTTAATATCACTTTCATGATAAAATGCATTAAAGTATGTATGTTACATTTTACAGATGCATCGTTAATTTCGTTTAAATAATGAACACTACTAATAATTACACATATGGGGGTGACACGGTGGCGGCGCGGTAGCACTGCTGTCTCGCAGTGAGTCACATCGCTGGTGTTCCCTACCTGGAGTTTGCATGTTTTCCTGCTGGTTTCCACAGTTTGCTCTTGTTTCCTTCCAAAGATATGCAGATTTGGTGACACTAAAATGATGCCAGTGTATGTGTGTGCTTGTATTCACCTTGCGATGAGCTGATGCCCCGTCTAGGAATCGTTTCTGCCTCGCGCCCAATGCTAGCTGGAATGGGCATATCCCTGGATTGATGGATTTAATCATTAAACATCCTTGTCAGAGATATTGCGGCAAGGTGTCATCGGAATTTAATAGGTGTTCCAGGTAATTCTCAATACAGCGAAGCCAAACCTGGTCTCACTGTGATAATATCTTGCACTGCCACCTGTTGGATTCCTCCAGATTTCCGTAAAGTACATGCACAAGTACGTATAAACAGTAAAACGCTTGTGTAGCAGGAGCATCCGCTGGAGCATGTGTCGCGTCACGTTAAGTATAAACCCGGCCTAAGGAGGACAGACAGGGATAAGCTTTTAAGTGTAGAGACAGTTGAGGAGCAGTGGAACAGTTTTAAAAATGTTTTTCATGTAATGCAGGACAGGTACATATCTAAATTTGGAATTAATAGGAAATTTATAAAAAAAAAACAAAACAAAAAAAAAACCACCATAGTGGATTAATAAAGATTTGAAAAAGGAGCTGTAAAGGAAAAAAAACAGCTGTAGAAGGAGTATAAGACTAACAACTCCATAGTGAATCGAAGGGTGTATGAGAACAATTAAGAAAGATATTAGGAAGGCTTAAAGGCAGTTGGAGAGGAATATAGCAGATAATGCAAAAGATGACCTGAACAGTAGTATTTTAGTAGTAAGATAACAGTCAAGGAGGAGGTGAAGTGCATCGGGAATAGTGAAGGGGAATTAAAAGATACAGACGGTGAAATAGCAGATGCTCTAAACTTGCATTTTCAGAGATCTTCATTAGTAAGGAAGTGGATAACCTCCAAGCAGTAAATGGGACTACCAAGGAGATTCTAAGTGATTAGATTAAATTAAATAGGCTGCAATTAAACAAATCGCCAGGACCAGGTAATATTTACCCTTGAGTTTTTAAGGAGGCTAGCAAGTACATATATAAACCCTTGACACATAGGAAGTCACTGAGCACTGGGTAGATTCAGAAAGATTGGAAAATGGCAGATATTATCCAGTTATATTAAAATGGTGACCGGTCAGATCCAACCAATTGTAGGCCAGTAAGCTTAACGTGCATCACTGGAAAATTAATTGAAGTAATTATTAAGAAGTGGTAGTTCAGGGTGATGTTTGCAGATGGGTGCAGAACTGGCTCAGACACAGGAAGCAGGGAGTTATGGTGCAAGGTACCTTATCAGAATTGGCCGATGTTAAGAGTGGTGTTCCACAGTCGTCAATGCTAGGGCCACTGATATTTTTATATATAAAATCATATATATATATATATATATATATATATATAAATGATTTGAATAGGATTATGATTAACAAGCTAATTAAGCTTGCAGATGATTACAAGAGAGGTGAATTGGCAGATAATTTCAAATCTATTAAATCATTACAGAAGGACTTGGATAGCATACAGGCTTGGGCAGATTTGTGGCAGATTAAATTTAATGTCAGTAAATGTAAGGTATTACACATAGGAAATAAAAATGTTAGGCTTAAATACACAATGGGAAATCTGAATATCGAGAATAAACTTTATGAAAAGGATTTTGGAGTCCTAGTGGACTCCAAGCTATCATCTACCAGATAGTGTTCAGAAGCCATTAAGAAGGCAAACAGAGTGATATATATATAGCACAATGTGTGGAGTGCAAGTCCAAGGAGGTTATACTCAAGCTTTATAGTGCACTGGTAAGACCTCATCTGGAGTACTGTGAGCAGTTTTGGTCTCCAGGCTACAAAAAGGACATAGCAGCACTAGAAAAGGGTCCAGAGAAGAGTGACCAGGCTCATTCCAGGGTTACAGGGGATGAATTATGAAGAAAGATTAAAAGAGCTGAGCCTTTTCAACTTAAGCAAAAGAAGACTAAGAGGTGACATGATTGAAGTGTTTAAAATTAAGAAGGGAATTAATACAGTGGATTGAGACTGTTATTTTAAAATGAGTTCATCAAGAACACGGGGACACAGTTGTAAACTTGTTAAGGATAAATTTCACACAAACATTAGGAATTTTTTCTTTACACACAGAACCATAGACGATTGAAATAAGTTACCAAGTAGCATGGTAGACAGTAAGACTTCAGGGACTTTCAAAACTAGACTTGATGTTTTTTTTAAAGAATTAAGTGGATAGGACTGGAAAGCTGTGTTGGACTGAATGGCCTGTTCTTGTCTAGATTGTTCTAATTTATATACTCATTAGCTGTTCTACCTGTCTAAGACAAATTGATATCTAAGTAATCAACGTAGACTTCAGTGTTAGCATTTGCAGTTTTATTTGTGTTATATGCCACTTGGGACAGGTCTAGGCAAAAGAAATACCTACCCCATATGAAAATGGGAATAGCACTATAGAAGAAGTAGTAGTAGTATGGGATTTGTAAAAGAAGTGTTAATGTTTATGATGCATCATTCTTTTGGAATGACAGAGACATAGAAACCTGACAAACACTTATCCTTGAGCTTCATAATCACAAATGTATTATCAGTCCTACTGATGTAATCACCAATCTATTCTATTCAAAATGAACATGAAGTACACTGATGTAACGCTAGCAATGTTCTGTAATAAATACTGTGTAACAGTTCCGTAAGTTATTTAATTCAGAAATTGGTCACATCTAAAATAATAGCCAAATTCTCCCAATTTATATGTCAGGAAGAGTATATACTGTAGCTTACATACAGAACTATAGCATGAAATACAGGATACCTGGTAACTCTAGTTAGCATTGTCATCAATGGGTGGGGCTAAAAATGAAAACTTAAAATATCTTCAAAAAAGTTTTTCAAAAAAAGATTTAATTTACTTTAGAAAAACAGTTTTTGATTAGAACATCACTATATTTCCACTTTTAAATAAAAATAATGAAAATTTACATAGTGAGATCTTTGTTTTCAAAAATAATTCCTCATTAGTGTTCATCGGTAAAAATTTAGCAAAGTGAAAGCCAGTAACCTTGTTCACTATGCAGCCAACTTAGGTGAACATGTTTTCCCCAGTGCCTAATGACACGTTGCAAGGCCAGCATGACATCACAGTGCTGTAGCAGCCTTACACAGAGTTTTCATTCATGACTTACTGTAAGACGAGTGTAGATCTGCCTCACGAATGCATGATGTCACCAGCCAGTTAGTACTCTAGCCAAATTTCCATTCTACATTTATTAAAAAAACAAATTTGCACTTTTTTCATTTCAAGGTGCATTAACTGACCATAATGAGTACTGCTACCAGATATATAACTGATCTCTGTGAGCCTGCTTGCTGGCCGCTGCAGCACTGCATGGTTAATTTGCATCCCTTTCTTTGTATTGTCACTCCAAGAACTCTAAAGAGGGATTCCCCACACGATCCCTTCAATCTCATTGCAAAGATAAACAGCCCACAAAAATTGACAATGAACATTGATATTATTCTAAATTTGGACCCGGACTAAAAATTCTTATAGTAAAAATTGCCCCAATATCCCAACCTCCTGCTTGTGTCACTGCCACATCCTTTTCTGTGGATCAGCTGTTGTTACAGGGCACATCTATAAATTAAATGTATATACTTTGCAAGTGATGGGATAATTATTTCTTTTATTTACTTGGATTCTAGTTGTGATTTCAGTTTACATTATGTTTTGTGAAACTAGTCTATTTAAAATTATGTAAAGAAAATTGGCCTTTCGTCCATCTTGACTACTAATATAGTAACTTGCTGCCTGTTTATCTCCAAGGTTTCAGTTTCTAGCCAATTGATAAACACCTATTAAATGTTATTAATGAAATTCAAGATTATATTTCACATGGTTTGTTGGCCTTGTTGCATTTATATATGTGGCAGATGCAGACAGAAAACAGCCAACTGCTAATTGTTCCCGTACTAACATTTATCGGAAGTAGATGATGGGATACTAAAATGCTGTTTTGAGCGTATATTGATGTTTTTGTGTGATACTGTATTTATCATTTTCTGTTGTAGTCTCACTGTGCTTTGTTTATAATTGGTGTATAGCAAGAGGGTCTCAAAAGTCATAAAGGAAAAACTGGATTACATTTTATATACACACAGAAATTTATGTAAATAAAATGATGTTCTTATTTTGATGCTTTTATTTGCAGAACAATTTATTTACCATACAGCAAATCAATTTTGACTGTCTATGTATACCACCGTATCTGAGCCTGAGAAGGCAGTTTCAAATTTTTTTCAGGACTTTGGGTTAATTCTAAAACTAGGAGCACAGTAATTTGTTGGCATTGATTTATCTTGGTAATATAAAAACTAATAAAAATACATATTCCAACCTTTGTCCATATCTTTTAAGTGTCATCATAATTTACTAGTTTTGTAAAGCTCCATCAAATTATAGAAATTTAACAATGACATTCATCTAAGGGCCATTAGATGGCACTGTTTAAGTGAGATGAGGAAAATCTCTTTGCCTGGCTAGTATAGTTTAAAATACTGTAAAATGAAACTGCTGCCTGAAATTGTGCAAAGCAAATTATTATTTTGATTTTTAATTAAGTGTGGTATACATTTTATATTCCTGTATAATAAATACTTAATTTAAAAAATAAATATTTTTACATCAGCATATTTCCTTTCGGTTGCTGTCATTGGTCTGCTAGATTCTCTGTCAGAGTGAGTTTTTTTTTTCCAAAAAAATCAGGTAATTGTATCAATCCATCCATCCATTTATGAATAACTTGATTACTGAGCCCATGTAACTCAGTTCAGAGCCTTTTCCAGCATCATTGGTAACAAAGTAGCAAAAAAGTATGGACAGGATGCCAACCCATAGCAGGTTATATACTATACAAATTGGCCTTACAGGGCCAATGTAGAGTTGAAAATTGTTGTAAGACACAGATCATTCAGACGCAGAAGGCAGGAAAATGGGATTTCCGAGAGACTTGTGAAGAATGAGCCATCTCCAAACAGACAGCAATCATCCATCCATTGTTTTTTCTAACCTGCTTATACAGTCAATGGTTGCAAGGAGCACAAGGCAAGATTTAGCCTGATATAATGGGTCAGTCTGTTACTTACACACCAACATTTATAAATACTGGGCCAATAATGAATGATTATGCATTTCAATATGAAAAAAAGTCCCAGTGTGTGCAATCTAGACCAGTTCAATATGGCTGATGATAGGTGCCTTGAAATTCCACCTTTCATAAGTTTCTTGTAAACTTTCTTCTGTAAACCTTTTAAGATGGTATGTGATATGTTTTACAAAATATTAATTAAATACAAGGACTGTTCAACTAGGGTTCCACAAACCAGTTGAAAGCCTTGCCAATAATGACTAACATGTTGATTTACTTTATGATATTTGAAAGTGTATGCCCCCTCCACACTGACTAATGCTGCAGAGATTGTTACTTTGTCTAGTGATACAAAATGAAATATATATAACAACAACTTATTTATTGTATAGGCCAAAATCACAAAAGGAGTGCCACAATGGACTTTAACAGGCCCTTTGTTTGACAGCACCCCTGCCCTGACTCCCTAAGAACAATAATCCCCTTGGGATTAATAAAGTATCTATCTATCTAATAACATTTTTAATTTAACAAAATGAAAAAATGGATTTCCTTAGCCTGTGTGCTGGTGTTTTATTGTAGTCTGACGTCTGAAAATGAAAAGTGATATTACGCCTATTTCCCTCTCAAAATCTCCACTGGAGGACATGACACTAAATTTGAGCCAAGGTGTGGATCTTTCTGAAATTTAAAAGGCAACATGTGATCATTATTTAGTGTTAATTAGAAAGAATGTTATTTCGTTAATTTGTTCAAGGATTAGATAGGACCATGACTCACAAAATGTAATCAATAGCGCAGTTCCCAGCATGCATACAGTATGCTCAGTATGTTTCCCAGTCTTGCTTCTATGTGCCCATGGTCAAGGTTGAATTCTTGCAGCAGCAGCTGGTCAATGGTTTTCGATTTTTTCATCAGTTGTTTGGTTTTTTTTTTTTTTGCCTCCAGTGTTTGTTTTCTTTTTTTGGTCTTTGCTGTCATTTTCCATACCCTTTATCACCATCAAATGACCTCTGTACCATATTTGATAGTTTGCACACTCCCTGTATAATTTTAGACATATAGAAAATCTATATGAATAACGCCTGTAGCTGACAATGACTTTTAACAAATAAGGAAGGCTGAATATAATTTAATGTATGATATGGAATTAGGAGCTCCTGAGTTTTATTTAAAGGGAGGCATGTTTGATTTAAGGGAGTGGAATTTTTGTCATAGTCAGTATTGCCAGTATTATCATGACTATTACCATTATTCATCCATGAGGAATTAAAGAAAATATAAAAGATGAAGTACATCAGTCCAGAATGTAGGAACTTGGGAGGTAAAACTTGAGAGACGGCTGCCGAGAGAAATATCCACCATATTGTAAATATACCCAATGTAGTGGGGTTATGAAAGAGAGATGTGTGAGGATGATTGACTAAGTGAGGAGAATCTCTTGTTCTGGTACAACATTTGGTGTTGTGAGTAGCTGCCCTTTCTTATATTATCTGTTATGGTAAGAAATAAGGTTTTTGTTATTTATTGAGTTTAAAATGTACATAAGCCATTGGGCTTTCCACTGAGGGATAATAATGGCATACAAGCAGTCCTGATGGTATTCCCCTACAGTTGACCTTCACTATTTGAATTCCAGAATGATCTTAGGGTTTAAGGCTTTGACATTTTGATCATCCTTTCCTGTTTAGAACCTCCTGCAATGTTAGCAGTTTCCAGTTTATTTGATGCCTACCAATGTGTTCTCCTTCTCTAAAATATTTGTTAAAATATGTTAACATTAATAAAATATTTTTACTATTTATCACGGTGTGTGTGACTTGAACTGCCTGGTGTAGCAGATCCAATACTGCATTCCAGATGCTTTCTAGATATATTCTACTGTAAATGTCCTTTCCTATTCACAACACATTATGGCACAGCCAAAATAAATACCTTTAAAGCCACCCAGAGCCTGTCCTTGAAACAGTGGGTAAGGGAAGGGAAGCAACTTTTTATGGGGTGCTGGCTCTTCTCTCACTTATTGAGTCAATTTAGATTTAACATAAATCTGTTTGTGACCTGGGAGAAAAATTGGACTACACAGTGTCGGAGATGGCTGGGGTGGCAACCCGGCCGGGACGCCTAGGAAGACCTGAGGAGGGCTTGCGCCTTCTCCAGACCATGTGGGGGCGACCGCCCTGGTTCCTTTGGGGGCCATGGGTACAGAGCTTAGAAGGTCAACCCTGTAGGGCCTGTGGTCACTGCCAGGGGGCGCCCCTGTGCCTTTGGAGCCCTGGACCTCAGCACTTCCGCCACACCCGGAAGTGCTGGGGGGAAGAAGAGAGGGGACACCCGGAGTGCTTCCGGGAATGCAGCCGGCACTTCCACCACACTGGGGCGTGTCCGTGGAAGATTGCCGGAGCCTACCTGGAGCACATCCGGGTGCTATAAAAGGGGCCACCTCTCTTCAGACAATGGCTGGAGTCGAGAAAGTAGTGGACAGAGCTTGGTGGAGGAGGCAGGAGGCGGCCTGAAAAAGTGAAGGCATTGAGCTTAATGGCCAAGACTTTGGGGACTTGTGGGGTTTGTGGTGCACTGGACTGTGTAAATAAACATGTTGTGGGTGAAAGGAACATGTCTGCCTGTCTGTGTCCGGGCCAGTCTCCACAACAGACAAAAAAAGAACATGGAGACACAAGGAGAAACTCGGACAATGCTGAGACCAACATTTGGAACAATTGAGTACCATTGCTGTCCATACCACCACCCTGCAAAAAGATGGTTTGTTATGTTCTAACTAATATTTATAATTGTAATCATCATCGTTTTTTTTTATCCTTAGGTTAACTCAGAATTTTACACCGGTTGGTTGGATCACTGGGGTGATGTCCATGCCTTTGTGAAATCAGAGAACATCACCAGTATGTTGATGGAAATGTTTGCCCTTGGAGTTAATGTTAATATGTAAGTTCTAATAATAAGATGCATGTTTATATGAATGACCTGTTTCTTTTAATAAACATGTCAGTAATGAGGAGTAAATCTATGCATCTGTCCATTATATGAACACTTTAGTGGATTATGGGGTCACAAGAAGCAGGAATCTGTTCTGATAGCAATGGACACAAAAAATCAGCTCATGGTGGGATAGAGGTAGTTCATTCCAAAAAATGCTTTCTCACTTATTCCAAGATAATTTGTAGTCTTAATCAGTCTTATGTGCACATCTTTAAGCGTAAAGATACAATGGAACCTGAAGATAACAAAAGACAGGCTTTTTTGTTTCAGAAAATTGGTATATTTTAAATACTTACCAAATTTAATTATAAAATTCACAATACTTAAAGTGTGTTACATGATTGATGGATTTCATAGGAAGAATATAAATATTAAGTGATGTCACTCTTTGGACATGATCAAGTAAACCCCACATTATTAACACATTTAATTTACTTGAGTGATCGCTTGAAATATTAGGATGTGCCAGTGCACTGATAAGAGAATTGTGTGCCTTAAAAAAATAGGAGTGGTTGCCGCCAAAAAGGTAACGGGGACGGGAGTACATCACAAGGTGTAGTAGTTAGAGCATGGTAAGAGCTACAAAACAGAAGTGAAACAGAAATACTGTAGGCAATCTTTTATTGTTTTTGTTGTTTTGTTTTTTTTCTGAGACCCAAACATCGGAAATGAGTTAGTAAAGAAGCCTTCAAAAATAAAGGCATTGGGCTTACTAGTAAAACAGTTTGATGTGTGTTATTTCTCTGCAAGTCATCACAATATAATCATTTAATAGTGATACATCCATTACTAACTCCCATAATGGTAAAATCAGAAGTAATTCATTCATTTTGAAATTTCTTTCAGAATCCTAAAGAAATAATCAGTTAAATTACACCCAAAGACAGAACAGCTAAGAGTAGCTTGTAATAACAAAAAAACGCTCACAGCATCTTTATTAGTTAACAGCCACCGTAAACAGTCACTGTTTATATAAATGCACTAAAATACAACAATTAAAGAAAACCAATGACATTTCAAAAACAATTCATGAAATCACTTAAAAAATAAATCATGCTCAATATAAGTTACTCCATAATTGGCTGAACTAAGATTTCAAATAAAAATTAGTCCGTCATTGTCTAACCCGCTTTGTCCTGAATATAGTTGTAGGGGGTGCTGGAGCCTATCCCAAATAGCATAGGTTACAAGGCAGGTACAAACTCTGGACAGAGTGCGAGTCCATCACAGGGCAAACGCACACTCACATACAGCAAGCATATACTAGAATCAATTAAGTATCGCCAGTCCACCAACTTGCATGTCATTGGACAGTGGGAGGAAACCCGAGCACCAGAGGAAACCCACACAGACACTGGAAGAACATGTAAACTCCACTGTAGAATTTGAAATTACTGTTTGGTACAAATCATAAAAAAAACGATTAGAAAGAATTGAATAGCCTGCTGATGTTTAATTTTGGGAATTAAAAAAAGCAACTAAAATCAGAGAAAAAGTCTTTTCTTTCACCTTTCTTCGTTCTATGAACACTTCTTAAATGTGCATTGTTGTTATCGGTACTTTCAGAAACCGTTAAATAAATTGTTATAAAGGTTTTCTAGCAAAACACTATAGTGATGGACAGTTCCACCACTCATAGCTACATCACATGTACGCATGCTATAAATTGAAACAACCAGGAGTCGAGTATAGAATCAAGCTTACTTGGAGGCAAACTCAGGACAAAAATATAAACCATGTGTTGTCACCACGTTGAAAATGAATGTGCCCATCACCTCTGAAAATTATGTAGCTGTGTGTGAATTTGTTTATTCTATAGTGAATTTTAAGGTGTCACTCAAGACTTTTCTCACGTGAAAATATACAACTTTAAGAATTTATGGAGTCAAACCAAGATAGGTAGATGCAATGTGAACGTTTTTCATATTGGTTTCAGGATATGACTTGTATGTCCGAAAAGTATCATTAAAATCTATAAATCTGTGTGTGTGTGTGTGTATATGTATTAGGGGCGGCACAGTGATGCAGTGGTAGCGCTGCTGCCTCGCAGTTAGGAGACCCGGGTTTGCTTCCCGGGTCCTCCCTGCGTGGAGTTTGCATGTTCTCCCCATGTCTGCATGGGGTTTCCTCCGGGCGCTCCGGTTTCCTCCCACAGTCCAAAGACATGCAGGTTAGGTGGATTGGCGATTCTAAATTGGCCCTAGTGTGTGCTTGGTGTGTGGGTGTGTTTGTGTGTGTCCTGCGGTGGGTTGGCACCCTGCCTGGGATTGGTTCCTGCCTTGTGCCCTGTGTTGGCTGAGATTGGCTCCAGCAGACCCCCGTGACCCTGTGTTTGGATTCAGCGGGTTGGAAAATGGATGGATGGATGGATGTATATGTATTTATTCATTTGAAGAAGTAAGATGTTTATTATATTTAATTAATTGTTTTTATAGGTATATGTTTGAAGGTGGGACAAATTTTGGCTATTGGAATGGTAAGTGTTTCATACTATACCATTTGTGATGCATCAAAATTATTGTAAAAAATGTTAATTTCAGTTAATGTCCTCTGAGTCTAAATATGCTTCTGCTTTATACAAAGAGAGAGACTAAAGTGAAGAAATCTGCTTCTTCTTTCAGGTGCAGAATTTAATGAACGGTATCTTCCCATAGTAACGAGCTATGACTATGATGCTCCTCTCTCTGAAGCTGGTGATCCTACTGAAAAACTATTTGCCATTAAAAGTGTCATCAGTAAGGTAGATATTAATTACAATTATTTTAATCTACTTTATTCTTTGATAGGAAATAATTGTGTCTAATTTACAAAATATGTACTAACAAGTTTGACACGTGTAGAAGGTAGCAACTGCAATACAGTATACTCATATAATACACATTTTAAATATGCAACATCCATAAGTTAAAGGATTGTTTTATTTTTGCTTGATTTTTAAGAAGTACTTGTTTACAAGGTGACAGCATTCATTCCACATATTTTCTAAACCTATTACTTAGATGTAAACAATCAAAGCGAAACCTTACAATTATTAGGTCTAAAAATTATAATAAGCAATTGCTAGTCAAGCACTATAATAAAATTCTAGTAGCGTATCAAAAATGGAGTGCAACTTTTTGAATTACAGGGCATAGAAATGTACAATTAATTACAAAATTGTAATAGAACTAAAGGGGGGGAAGTGTGGCAATTAAAATGCAGCTTTATCTGCCTGCTTGTATTTTAGGTTAATATTTCCCAGGTGATTAACTTTTGGGGGAAAGAAAGAGGATAAAATAAAAGCAGCAGGCTAGATTAAACATTGGGTAGGATATATGTTTTTTGACAGTGTTAAAATGTATATAAATAAAATAATGGCTTTTGTTTTTGTTAGCAAAAACAACCTGTAAGCTTAACACATTTAAATGAAGTTCATGCAACCAGTAAATTCAGCTAATGCAATGCAAAAAGCCATGACCACACTTTCCAAAGACTGTAACACACAAATACTGTACAGTCACCCCATGTGCTGAAATGAAGGAAAAACTTATCTCTTTAACACCCCATAGAAAGGTATTTTAACAAGACCAAGCTTGTTAACTCTTTTCTTAATGTGATCCCTTTTGACCTGTAGTCATGTAAATAATTGCATATACTGTATGTTTTACTGTGAAAACTGCCATGAAGTTCAGTTTGGAAGCAGAGGAGGCTGGAGGAAAGTACAGACTCCACACAGACACTGAAAGGGTAAGAGATTGGACCCACACCACTGGTGTTTTGAGGCTGCAGTGATAACCTCTGTGCATTAGAAAGAGATGGACAAAAATTAACAACTTATGTTACCTTCTACTATTTATTTACCTTATTATTGACAGGAAAACGTGGGTTACCAGACTTTTTTAAAATTGTATTTTAGTTTTTACACTCTCAGTTTTACCTTTCTGTGATAGGCTTTTACAGGTTCAACGAGAAAATTGAAATTATTCGGTGTTTGCGGGTTTTCTGTCTGAACCCCTACATCACTGCATGCTGAATCTCTTTAGATCATCATGATCTCCTAACAGGCATCAACATCTACCAAAACACACAAGACGTCAATGTTCTGTCCCATCATTTTACTGCATAAACTAAACTTTAACTTCATTTTTTATGATGTCCATTTGGTTCCTGAAAACGGTTCATGTTCTAAATTCTCTTTTGAATATCACACAGGGTTTTAATCAAAGAGGACTAAAATATAGGGAGGTATGTAAAATTAGGCCCACGTAAGGCAATTGTGTCTTTTTGTCATGTTAGCAGCATTGTATCGATTTATCGGTTAAACTATTTGCTTTTATTTTTGTTGTTCAACACAGATGCAGCTGAAAATAAGATAGCTTAAGTCATTTAAATTAAGTCTGTGCAGACACAGATTTAATTTAAGGTGGTAAAAATGCACTTTAAAAGAAACCTGTTTACTAGTGTGCTTAAAATCATATACCCAAAATCAGAAGAAACACCTGCAATGAAAGGTTTACTATTATGACATATAATATTGTGGAAAATGTTTTGCATTGTATATGTACCCTAAAACTTAGGTTCTTAGCTAGGTGAGAACATATATTCTAAACTATACTATTATATAATGTTTCACCTATATGTTTGCAATTCTGCTTACTGGACTGGGGAATTGTCAATCATTGAATGGCTACTAGGCAGTTGGGGCCTCAGCCACAGAGGTACACCTTTGGTAATATAGTGGTGCTTCAATCAAGACTACTTTATGCACAGTCTATCTATTAGGGGCATTCCCTCTCACCTCTAATGAGCCTGGAATTCATTATTAAGTTCTTAATTTTGTCTGGGAAAAAACACAAGCAAATAAGCATTGCAGACAGACTTTCTGTTCAACATTATCAAAGTATCTAATATCATAACATCATTATCTGTCCTGAATCTTCATATTCTATCCTGGTAGTTTATTTCTTAGTTACAGCAGAGGCAGACTCACAGTAAGCTTATGCTCAGAGAGAGAAGAAGACCTGTCTGACTAGGATATTGTCGGGTTTACTGTATATCTTCTATCAATTATACCCCATCCTGTGACTGCTGAGTACTACCTCCTTGTTATCCTTAATCTGAATAAAACATTAAAAACACACATGTATTAACATAAATATGTAAGTTAAAAAATATTATTTGAATGGATTTCACATCACATTTTATTTTCTCAAATAAAAAAATAAAATCGATCAGTTGTTAAACCATAACCAAATCAAACAAGAATACTTAAAGAGTTCAATTGTTAAACCTTAACCAAATTAACACTAGAATCCCTGAAGCCTACGAAAAAACTGTTTAAAATTACCCAAGTTCCAAAATTCTCATCAACATATCATAAATTATCAGTGCTGCAAAATAACAAAACTAAACATTACATTTAAGAAAACATGTTGTTTAACTACGGCACGGTGGCGCAGTGAGTAGTGCTGCTGCCTCGCAGTTAGGAGACCCGGGTTTGCTTCCTGGGTTCTCCCTGCGTGGAGTTTGCATGTTCTCCCCGTGTCTGCGTGGGTTTCCTCCCACAGTCCAAAGACATGCAGGTTAGGTGCATTGGTGATTCTAAATTGTCCCTGGTGTGTGATCTTGTGTTTAAGACATGAAGTGCAAATGCCTTTAATTTTAGAATCGAGGATCTCCCACAAACTAAATCTAAATGTCATTTAGCAATTATTTTTGAGGTGCTAACATCTTTAATATGGCATAATAAAATGTAGCACACAGAATGCAGTTCAATGTAGTCATTCTTTGGTCCTGTATATGTAATTGTTTTTGTTTTTTTTAATTTTACCTGCACTTTCCCACAACTATTTATGCTATCTACTATAACACAACAATATTAAAGTGAGACATACTGTAACACTCTGTTTATTAAATCTTGTCTTCACATCTGTGTGTTTTATGAAAGTAAAATGATACACACTCCGTGCTTGCATACTAAGTAAATGTGAAAGCAAAGAAAATATTGTAAATTACTGCTTAATTAGAAGATATGGAAAGCAATATTAAAAAGGAATGCCAGAAGGTGACCACAAGTAAAAACTCAACAATTAGTCTCTGAATAAAATGTATCATATGCCTAATTTCTAAGGATACGCCAATTACCAATTACAAACCGATTATTAAATTAAAGTTGCAGTGGTGAACAGAAAAAGAAAATTCTGGGTCTTGCAATTAATAAGACAACAAAAGTCAAAAGCTTTTAATGTAGATCAGCTGGCTTCTCTATCCTTCTGTGAGTACTATATTGAGTACTGTGGTGCAGACTGATTTCCATAATTTTAATAAAATACAATGCAGTTAGCAGAAAAAAGTGTTTATTTACTCCCTTTAATTTTTCCATATTTTCAGAGTTGAATATGATTAATTCTTCATGCAAATCCCGATACTAGATGAGGAAAACCAAAATTAATAAATGAAATTGTATTCTGATAATGCCTACTGTATACTTATGTTATAGTCATCCATTTCATGTGTAGCTTAAATTCAGTAATTGTTTAGAGTACATTTGGCTGCAGTAACTTTAGCCATATGTTACTTGTAATTGTTTATCAATGTGTGAATTCACTTTGCAGAAGAATTTTCCTCTATGGCAAAAATGTTTACCCGAGTATCATTTAAGAGGTTTCCAGTGTGAACAGCTCTTTTCAAAACCTGAGACATCATTTCCATAATATTTATGTCTCCCCTATGACCAAGATCATTGCAAAATATCAAACCTTGCTACAGACATGAGTGTAAATTTAAAATAACAGTTTTGAACCTGACAGGGAAAAAAAGTGTTTATATATTAGGGGTAGCATTTAATTTGTCCAAATGTATTAGTGCCAAATTTTGACAAACAAAAAAGAAAAGCTTTTAAAGTTTGAACACATTTATTTAATTGTAATAAACTGAAGTAAATCTTCTGTTACTAATAAAGCCATAGTATGTTGTGTCCTGGTGATCCTGATCAAACCACCATTTTGTGTGTAAGGTGTGTCCTTACTACTCCTAGCAACCATTTGCTAGTTGGACACTTCCATAGTGTGTAACATGGTAAAAAAGGTTAGTTGGGTGTTAGTGTTTGTCTCCTTTTAAAAATGTCTTTTCTGGGTTAGTTTATGATTATTGTAGATAGTCTTAAATCAATATGCTAAAGTAAAAGTATATTATCTTTTTAAAGCAGTACTAAAACCAGCATTTGAAAGCACAAACAATTTCAATCAGTTTCATATCTTATTTCTCATTATCTTTCTTCAGTTCTTCTCAGTACCAGCAGGACCAATGCCTCCCCCAACTCAAAAGTTTGCTTACGGGTACGTCTCCTTGAAAAAGGTTAGTTCTATTGTATTACAGTACTTTGGTAGTTAATGATATTTTACTACAATAACTGTCTACATCAGAAATTACTATTGGTGTGTATTTTACTTTCTTGTGAAAAATCAATAAAATGATCTGTGTTGACTAGCACTCCTCAGTCTTCCACTGTTTACCTTTTATTATTTTTTTCAAAACACACGTTGTAGGTGTAAATGTTACAGTGTTACATTACATTTTTATACATCGTTTATTACCAGTTGTTTAAGAAACAATTAAGACTTAGCCCAAACAAGTGAGCTACAGTGAAGTTGTGTTAATTTTGTAAATGAACAGACATCTACTGTATATAAAAGGTGTGAAAACAAAATTATAACCTACATGGCCGGGAAAGTGTGAGGTTGTAAAGCAAAAGAGGCAATTTACCTGAATGAAATGGGAAGTTTATTTGATAGCAGAGATCTATCTCAAATCAGACAACTGGCTTGAAAGTAATTTTACAGCCTCTGCAGGCAAAAGTTGTCTACTACTAGTCAAAATGAAAGTGCCACATAAAGAGCAAACAAATGTTTGATTCATGTGACCACTCATTGCTCCTTGGTCTAGTTCTGACACAGTTTCAAGTCCGCCTGATTATATATTTTGAAACTAATTAATTTCATTATTTCCTGAAGCACACTATGCGTATTCTTAATAAACAAATCCTATGCCAGATAATGCAATGGTCACCTAGCCAAGAGCACTTCAGTATTTTAAAAGTTGAAAATTATAAACCCTTTTTTAATTTGCTCACTGCTGCCACCACTATTAGAACTCACTTATTTCTGTTTTCACACCGCTGTCCTTTTATCATCTTAAATTTCTCATTGCATTCTTGACATTACTGAAGCAACTGCAGTAGTTTAAAAAATAGTACTTTGTAAAACTAATTTCCCCATTTTTTTGCACCTTAGGTTTCTTGCATTACTGAACTGTTAGATGACCTATGTCCACAAGGGCCTGTTCACTCTTATTACCCCATAACCTTTGAAGAGATGAAACAGGTAAGATTGCAGTATACCAAAGAGCTCTTTTTTACCCTTTGATTACTTTTCTTCCTGTTACAAAAAAACAGCTATGAGTTACATGTTTGTACTAGATGTTGAGGCATCATGTATTCCTGCAAATATCCAGTGTTTATCCAGTATTTATCCAATGTCCTCCAAGATCTCAAAAAAATATTTCAAAGCCATAATGAACTAAAACGGCGTAAACAGATTGCTAAGGAACTTCTAAGGGTTGCTTAATGTGGGAGTGTCTGTCAAAATTCAGAAATTTAAAAGCCGTTTTCAATAGGTTCAGAAAGGCTTTAGAAAATATGGCTTATTGATGCTGAAAACAAATTATACATAGATGGATCCTGACCTGTTTGTTCTCCCCATGTCTGCATGACTTTGTCTGTGAGCAATCTGTTTTAAATTGGCTCATTATGAGAGTAGATGTGGAAGTGAATGTGCCTTGTAATCATTAGGAAAAAAGTCTGCAGGTAAATCAGTACCACACTGTATTTCGTACAACAAAGTGGGGAGTGAAAATAAACAAAATGAGGAAGGTAGAAAGGTGAAATTGCTTTATGGACCAACTCCAACCAGCTCTTGACTAAGTGATCAGCATGAAGCCTGTTTTGGATGGTACAGCTGAACGAGGTATTGATCTAAAATGCAGAAGGTTCAAGAAGGGAAAGATTATAACACAAAGACTTCCAGATTGCAGAATAGGGTTGACCAGGAGATTCCAAGTGAGAAGCTAAAAGAAACTTCGCTGTAATGGCAGCAGTCATTAAAAGCCTCCACTAGGAGAGAGAATAAGAAAGTCAGGTAAGAGAAGTAAGGTCCAGAAGGAAGAGAACCTAAGTGGACATAGAAATGGGGAAAGACAGAGTCATGGAGAGAGATCTGACCGCATAGTGCAAGAGAGCAGCAGCCAGAGGACATTCCCAAGACGTGGAGGAAGGTGCCGGGGAATTTAAGGGTGCAAAGATGACACCATGGATCTAGGTACAGTCATCTCTGAGGATAGGATATAGTTGAAGTATATATTTAAATGGTGTGTGCTGGGGATTAGGAGTTTTAGAAAAATGTGCAGTATTTAGAAAAATAGTTTGACAGCACAATGCACAGGATGGGGTAATTTTCGTTAACAAATTTGATATTATAGTGAGATATTTGAGGGAAGGTTTGTGGAGGAGGGAGTACAGACAAGACACAGGTTTGGACTTAGGAGAAAGTATTAAGCAAACAAGCATGCAGGAATTGGAAGAGGAGAAGAGAGAGGGATTCCACATATCCTGTGAACAGACCTAAGGTGCAAATAGAAAAGGTAGGCATTGGAAGGGATTGGATGCCTGTTTTGTAGAGAGAGAAATGTTTCTGACTCATTAAATCTATCTCCCAGTGCAGAGATACCAGACTGACACCCTCAGGTAAGAGAAAATTGGATGGTCCCAATATTCCAGACATAATTGTAGAATAAAGGAGTGTGGGTGTGCTAACTCTTCAGTGAGCTCATCAGTTTTTCAACCTGTTTCCATATCTGAAGTGCAAAAGATACAACATGGCCAACAATTGAAGAAACGGACTTTAATTTATTAGAAAGAAATGGAAATGAAGTTGAGCAATGGTAAAGATAGCCTTATATTTTCTCTATGAGAAAGCAAAAGGGGGGATGCTGGGGATGGCATACCCAACTGTAGATTGTTCTAAGAGTAAAGGCAAGGTGGTATAATTCAAAGACACCTGCATCTAAACCTGTCACAGATCAGAGTATTTAACAGGTGGTTTGTTGTGATTCCAAATGAATGAAGACAACAGAGACTTTATAGAATGCCGGTATTTAGGATTGGCAAAAAGAGGAAACATAGCATGGAGCATAGAGCTAATAAAGTTAACTCTAGGCGGCAAATTTATTTTAATAATTGCTGGTCTGGATGGGAATGAGAGAGGGAGGTGGGACCAGGCAGAAATGGAGCCTCTGACCCTCTTCAGAACGTGGTGAAATTTGACTGTTGTAAGCTCATGGACTGTGGTATCAGAAAGACTCCGTCCAATAAATGAATTTGGGAAATGTAGAGAATGATGACATGAAGACTTCAGTGTGAAAAATACACATTTAGACCTGTTAATCTTATGGCCAGACAGGGTTACATAAGTGTCAAACAGGTAGATGACATGGGGAAGAACAGCTGGGGACCAAGTCACAGTAGAATATTATCAGCATACATGGAAACTTTTTGTGGCATGTCTTTGATCATTATGGGGATGATAATGTCTTGAGTTGCGAAGAGCTACTGCCAGAGGCTCAAATGAGCGACTGAAGATAAGCAAGGAAAGAGAACAGACCCATTTTGGGCTCTTGCATATATAGTCAATCTATTGATTGCTCTGTAGTTTGTTTATTTAAGGTAGGTCCACAAGTTTAGTGAAACAGACAAGTAGTTTAAGAAAGCACTGCTTAATAAAGCCTATATAGTGTTCTTTCAAATATTAATATAATATTAATTATATATTATAAAAAGGAAGTGCTAAATAAGGTATTTGCCATTAGCTACCAGTTACAGTTATTACAACAACAACAACATTTATTTATATAGCACATATTCATACAAACAGTAGCTCAAAGTGCTTTACATAATAAAGAATAGAAAAATAAAAAACACAATAAGAAAACAAAATAAATCCGCATTAATTAACATCGAATAAGAGTAAGGTCCAATGGCCAGGGGGGACAGAAAAAACAAAATAAAAACTCCAGACGGCTGGGCATGCTACCTAACATAAATGAAACAGTCCTCTTTGGATTTAGGGTTCTCACGGAAAGGCTTGATGATGATGGTCACGTAGAATTCTGCCTTTTAGTCCATCCATCATTGTTGGAGCATCATGAAGCTTTGAGTAGGTGGAGGTGGCACAGGCCACCACCACAAAGAAACCGGAAAAAGAAACAGAAAAGAGAGTAGGGGAGAGTAGTCATGCTGCTGTCAAATAATTCAGCAGTTCTCAAGTTCATTCCTGGTGTACCCCAGTGGCTGCAGGTTTTATTCCACCCAGTTTCACAAATCGGTCAATGTGTCTACATGCACACACATATTAGGATTAAGGTGAATAACCTGGTTAAATCAGAAATCTGGTTTCTTAATAATCTGGGTTTGTAATGGGCACATAATCCTCTGGAGTTCTCCTTTGTCAAAACGTTCCAAAGCCGTTAAACTGCACAAAAAAGGATAAATATCACAGTGAATCAGAAAATGAACATTAACCCTGTCATAATTTTATTGTGTTTTATAAATGTTTTTAGTCAGATTGACGTGTCGTTTATAGGTTTCTGTTAATCAGATTTCACACAGATTTCTGCTTTACTGTGTGATTAAGCCCTGCAATGTGGTTCTTGCCTTACTTTATTATTATTCCAGCAGCACTGGGTGCAAGTACTTTTACTTCAATAAAACAAATTAGTCTGACCAGCAGGGAGTGCTAGCTCTCTGGGAATGAGTTCTTTTGTAATTGCGGCATGTTACATAACCTGAATCTATATGGATATAACATAAAAGACAATACCTCTCCTTAGTGATATGGCAGTAAGAAATCATGCAAGAGAAATAACTTAGCTCTGTTTAATGTTGGCTTACACTGCATAACAGACGAAGGAAGCCAATGACAAAACCCAGTCTGGGAGTGAGGGCCCGATGTATAGAGTCTGTCGATCTTGTCACTGCAGTGGAAGGCATTTTCAGGACCAGATGACATTATCTCCCATCCATCCATTGGCTTCAAAGGTGTGCCGGGCAATGTTCCAAGGCTTTATACTCTTTCTTCATGTTCAGGTGTAACATGACTGTAAGTTTAATGTCACAGCTTTGTGCAAGAAATTGTTTTATTGATTCATTCACATGAGCAGGCCAAGTTTGGCACACAGGGGCTAGTCTGCCTGCATTTAGAAACCACTAGTTTAGCAGTTTTGAAGGGGACAGCTGCAGTGTAAGCATTGTGCTATTCTTGTATTTTTGGAGGTGGGGTTGAGTCTTTTCTGTCCTTGTTTGGAGACTAGAGAAGACCAGCACGTGGAGCATCCAGTATATAAGGCTTGGACAACTGCCAAACCCTTTGAAGCCTATGGATGGATGATGTCTTCTGTCCGGAAAATCCTTTCAGCGCAGTGATGAAAATGGCAGACTCTATAGATCAAGATCCTACCTTGATATTGTCTTGCTATGGCTTCCTTTCGTCTGTTATACCGCGTAAATTGTCATTAAAGAAAGCTAAGTATATATCTCTGATGTGATTTGTAACCGCTGTAATCACTATGGGAGGGATATCGCCTTTTAATATCATATCTCTATATTTTCGGTTACTTAAAATGCCGCAATTTAAAAGAATGTATTCCAATTAGGGAGCTTTTGCTTCTAAAGGAAACAGCAGGGCCTCCCTTAGGCGAACATGCACTTCTAAACAAGGCAACAGTACTTAAATAAGGATACAGTTCCAGGCTGACTTAACTGATAGAAAATAGTACACAGCAACTCTCAGTCTAACTGCATGTTTTCCATTTTTTCCAATCTGTCTCATGTCATATTGCTTGCCTAGCAGTTCTATGTGGTGAACCCCTGTGCTTAATCTGGCTATGTTTCAGCTGTGCATGTGAGCAGATAAAAAAAGCAGATAGATTTGCACAGAGTACAGTGACATATCAAACTTATGCTTACATTCCACCATTGTCACTGTGTCTGTGGCAAAAACAATCCTTGAGGGTCTTATCCACAAAGTAAAAGGTACTCGATCCCCACTTCACAGTGTAGATAGCTCCACAAGAACGTTTGTAGAGACGTGGGATGTAGTGTCGATCTGACTCCTGCTTCATTCATCTAATGCGCAAGCGTAAATATTTACACTAGTAAAAATGATGACAATGACAATTAACACAATTAGTTGGTCAAACTACATTTAACATAGCGTTACTAAATGGTGATCACTAAATTCCACCAGTGGTATATGTGGAGATCTTCTTAATTTCTTCCACAGGGGTAAACATATTATTTCTCCTGTTGTGTCTTACATTACTTACATGGTCAGTGTTGTAACTGAATATCTCTAGGCCCGTGCTTTGGGTACAATAGCCTCATCATTATGAATCTATAGAGCACCTTAGTGGACTTTACTGTCCTTTGGCACTTATAACATTTCTAACTAGAATATGTTGATATATGTGACCACCTTTTGGTGTCTGATTCCTTTCACTGAGTTATAATAGTTGTAACACAAATCAGATGCTATTCCAGATCTATCTATCAGAATTAAATCCACTATCATTTATCTTCCCCAACTTCACTTTGGGATGCTCTGTTCCCCTTCACTTTACAATTCAATATTAGTGGTACTGAATTATGCATATCATACTAGCCTTGAGCCCCTCTTGTAAAACTGTTAAATATATACAGTACATACATATATATACACACATACATACATACATACATACATATATACATACATGTATGTATGTATATTATATATACACACTCACCTAAAGGATTATTAGGAACACCATACTAATACGGTGTTTGACCCCCTTTCGCCTTCAGAACTGCCTTAATTCTACATGGCATTGATTCAACAAGGTGCTGAAAGCATTCTTTAGAAATGTTGGCCCATATTGATAGGATAGCATCTTGCAGTTGATGGAGATTTGTGGGATGCACATCCAGGGCACGAAGCTCCCGTTCCACCACATCCCAAAGATGCTCTATTGGGTTGAGATCTGGTGACTGTGGGGGCCATTTTGGTTTCTTGAACATGACAATGAGTTCACTGTACTAATTTGAAATGATTCGAGCTTTGTGACATGGTGCATTATCCTGCTGGAAGTAGCCATCAGAGGATGGGTACATGGTGGTCATGAAGGGATGGACATGGTCAGAAACAATGCTTAGGTAGCCCGTGGCATTTAAACGATGCCCAATTGGCACTAAGGGGCCTAAAGTGTGCCAAGAAAACATCCCCCACACCATTACACCACCACCACCACCCTGCACAGTGGTAACAAGGCATGATGGATCCATGTTCTCATTCTGTTTACGCCAAATTCTGACTCTACCATTTGAATGTCTCAACAGAAATCGAGACTCATCAGACCAGGCAACATTTTTCCAGTCTTCATCTGTCCAATTTTGGTGAGCTCGTGCAAATCGTAGCCTCTTTTTCCTATTTGTAGTGGAGATGAGCGGTACGCGGTGGGGTCTTCTGCTGTTGTAGCCCATCCGCCTCAAGGTTGTGCGTGTTGTGGCTTCACAAATGCTTTGCTGCATACCTCGGTTGTAACGAGTGGTTATTTCAGTCAAAGTTGCTCTTCTATCAGCTTGAATCAGTCTGCCCATTCTCCTCTGACCTCTAGCATCAACAAGGCATTTTCGCCCACAGGACTGCCGCATACTGGATGTTTTTCCCTTTTCACACCATTCTTTGTAAACCCTAGAAATGGTTGTGCGTGAAAATCCCAGTAACTGAGCAGATTGTGAAATACTCAGACCGGCCCGTCTGGCACCAACAACCATGCCACGCTCAAAATTGCTTAAATCACCTTTCTTTCCCATTCTGACATTCAGTTTGGAGTTCAGGAGATTGTCTTGACCAGGACCACACCCCTAAATGCATTGAACCAACTGCCATGTGATTGGTTGATTAGATAATTGCATTAATGAGAAATTGAACAGGTGTTCCTAATAATTCTTTAGGTGAGTGTATATATGTATGTATATACACATACATATACATACATACATACATACACAT
>JANRMT010062815.1:17497005-17525278 GCA_026402145.1 Polypterus bichir lapradei | reverse complement strand
TTGAAGGTAGAGTTTTGAAAATAGGGCATTTCAGCAGCTTTAGGATATTCTTGAATTTTTCATTACTACTAGTAATTCTCACACCTGAGCATGCTTATGCTTCCCCTGTTAGGATACCTTTGATAACTGCTGGTGAATGAACACAGGGCTAGCAGTATGGAAGCACCTATTTTGTTTCCTATCTCTCTGTGCATTTGTAAATACTAAAAATAATTGTGATGCAGTGCTTATCCAGTTCTGTATTTAAACGTAGCTTTACCATCTACATGAATTTGTCACTGCCCAGGGAACAATCACAACAACTATGGCACTAAACATGTGGTGTTATTTAGCTATACAAAGCTGAATAAGATTTTATCAAAATCTGTTCATTTTCTTCCAGTGAATTATAGGCACATTCTGCAGGGTGTGCACTTTTTGAACCTACACATTATCTTTGGCAATTAGAAACACATCTATAGCCTTACAGTAGGCAGATGGCCAGAAATGTGCTTTTAGATTATGGATATCGAATGATGGAGATTCCTTGAGGATACTTTCAAAAGGAATGGCCACACTTATCATAATTTGCACTGTAAATTGTTATTAAACTTTATTTTTTCTCATAGATTGACTAATGTACACCATATTCAGTTGCAAAGAGGATCAAAAGAGTATCTGGCAGCAAAAAATCTTTGACTAAACCTTTACTGTGTTTGGATTACCAAACCTATAGCCTTAAATTTTGGATACAGATTGAAAGGCAAAGGATGTGCCATCATGTAATTATGTCAAATATGCCAAATACATTTAGTGTAAGTGTTTTCCAAAATGAAATCTCTGACATTTTTTGCATTATTAAAATATAAAACAAAATTAATAATTAGCTTTTTTGTTTTTTATTCACAGTCTTATGGCTACATGCTGTATCGTACAAAGCTACCCAAGGCATTTCAAACTCCAACTCCCCTTACTTCACCACAGAATGGTATTCATGACCGTGGATACGTTCTTATCAATGGGGTAAGAATTATACGTTGTTATGACTATTATATTTCCATTATCTGCACTACAGTTTTGGAAATGTGAGAATATCTGACAATGCTAAAATACTGTTCTGTCTTCTGTGTCTACTAGCTATTAAAATCAAAAAGATTTTTTATAAATGGAAATGCTGCTGTTGAGAAATGATAAAAAGCAACTATTAACTAGTGAATGAAATCAGCCGATTTTGGTGAGCATCTTAATCATTTTCATTTTGCCAAGTGCTGCTACCTTCAAACCTATTTAATCAAGGATGGTTGACCAAATGATGTAACGAATGATGGATTGTGAAAATCAAAGCCCATAAGTCAAATTGTACATTGTTCATATTGTTAATTTGTTATCAATTTATTTTTTATTTTTAAAATATATACTGTAGGTAGTCTGGTGGAATGGTGATAGTCTAAAAAGAAATGGAAAGTTAAGCTAATCACAATGTTACAAGTGTGACTTAGATGGACATAGTGTAAACTTTAAATGTGAAAAAAAATATATAAATATATACTGTATATATATATATATATATATATATATATATACCTGTATATATATAAGTGGTGGACAGCTGGGGCTCATGCCCAGCCAGAACACCCATAGAGTGAAAGGACCGGGAGAAGAGCAGTATCTCCCCTGGAACACGAGAGAGCAGCTGCCCTGGTGGATGTTGGGGCAACAGGAACAGATCTTGGACGCTCAACCCTGTGGGGGCCTGTGGTCACTGCCAGGGGGTGCCTGGATGATCCTGGAGCCCTAGACTGCAGCACCAGGAAGTGCTGCCGGAAGAGAATCCGGGAGCACCAGGAGCACATCCGGGTAAACATAAAAAGGGCCGCCTCACTCTATTCGGGGAGCCAGAGTCGGGAGGTGGAGGATAGAGCTTGCGAAGGGAGGAGTATAGGTGGCAGAAGAGAGAAGGAAAAGAAAGAGAAAAAGAAGGGACTGAGCTATTGTGGTGATTGGAGCACTTTGTGCTGTGTGCTAAAAAGAAAATAAAAAGTGTGATATTAAATATATATATATATATATATATATATATATATATATATATATACACATATATACATACATACATACATACATACACATATATATACACACATATACATATACATACACATATACATATACAGTGGGTACGGAAAGTATTCAGACCCCCTTCAATTTTTCACTCTTTGTTATATTGTAGCCATTTGCTAAAATCATTTAAATTAATTTTTTCCCTCATTAATGTACACACAGCACCCCATATTGACAGACAAAAAAAATAATTTTTGAAATTGTGGCAGATTTATTAAAAAAGAAAAACTGAAATATCACATGGTCCTAAGTATTCAGACCCTTTGCTCAGTATTTAGTAGAAGCACCCTTTTGAGCTAATACAGCCATGAGTCTTCTTGGGAAAGATGCAACAAGTTTTTCACACCTGGATTTGGGGATCCTCTGCCATTCCTCCTTGCAGATCCTCTCCAGTTCTGTCAGGTTGGATGGTGAACGTTGGTGGACAGCAATTTTTAGGTCTCTCCAGAGATGCTCAATTGGGTTTAAGTCAGGGCTCTCGCTGGGCCATTCAAGAACAGTCACAGAGTTGTTGTGAAGCCACTCCTTCGTTATTTTAGCTGTGTGCTTAGGGTCATTGTCTTGTTGGAAGGTAAACCTTCGGCCCAGTCTGAGGTCCTTAGCACTCAGGAGAAGGTTTTTGTCCAGGATATCCCTGTACTTGGCCGCATTCATCTTTCCCTCGATTGCAACCAGTCGTCCTGTCCCTGCAGCTGAAAAACACCCCCACAGCATGATGCTGCCACCACCATGCTTCACTGTGGGGACTGTATTGGACAAGTGATGAGCAGTGCCTGGTTGTCTCCACACATACCGCTTAGAATTAAGGCCAAAAAGTTCTATCTTGGTCTCATCAGACCAGAGAATCTTATTTCTCACCATCTCAGAGTCCTTCAGGTGTATATATGTGTATGTATATATATATATACAGTGGTGTGAAAAACTATTTGCCCCCTTCCTGATTTCTTATTCTTTTGCATGTTTGTCACACAAAATGTTTCTGATCATCAAACACATTTAACCATTAGTCAAATATAACACAAGTAAACACAAAATGCAGTTTTTAAATGATGGTTTTTATTATTTAGGGAGAAAAAAAATCCAAACCTACATGGCCCTGTGTGAAAAAGTAATTGCCCCCTTCCTGATTTCTTATTCTTTTGCATGTTTGTCACACAAAATGTTTCTGATCATCAAACACATTTAACCATTAGTCAAATATAACACAAGTAAACACAAAATGCAGTTTTTAAATGATGGTTTTTATTATTTAGGGAGAAAAAAAATCCAAACCTACATGGCCCTGTGTGAAAAAGTAATTGCCCCCTTGTTAAAAAATAACCTAACTGTGGTGTATCACACCTGAGTTCAATTTCCGTAGCCACCCCCAGGCCTGATTACTGCCACACCTGTTTCAATCAAGAAATCACTTAAATAGGAGCTGCCTGACACAGAGAAGTAGACCAAAAGCACCTCAAAAGCTAGACATCATGCCAAGATCCAAAGAAATTCAGGAACAAATGAGAACAGAAGTAATTGAGATCTATCAGTCTGGTAAAGGTTATAAAGCCATTTCTAAAGCTTTGGGACTCCAGCGAACCACAGTGAGAACCATTATCCACAAATGGCAAAAACATGGAACAGTTGTGAACCTTCCCAGGAGTGGCCGGCCGACCAAAATTACCCCAAGAGCGCAGAGACGACTCATCCGAGAGGTCACAAAAGACCCCAGGACAACGTCTAAAGAACTGCAGGCCTCACTTGCCTCAATTAAGGTCAGTGTTCACGACTCCACCATAAGAAAGAGACTGGGCAAAAACGGCCTGCATGGCAGATTTCCAAGACGCAAACCACTGTTAAGCAAAAAGAACATTAGGGCTCGTCTCAATTTTGCTAAGAAACATCTCAATGATTGCCAAGACTTTTGGGAAAATACCTTGTGGACTGATGAGACAAAAGTTGAACTTTTTGGAAGGCAAATGTCCCGTTACATCTGGCGTAAAAGGAACACAGCATTTCAGAAAAAGAACATCATACCAACAGTAAAATATGGTGGTGGTAGTGTGATGGTCTGGGGTTGTTTTGCTGCTTCAGGACCTGGAATGCTTGCTGTGATAGATGGAACCATGAATTCTACTGTCTACCAAATAATCCTAAAGGAGAATGTCCAGCCATCTGTTCGTCAACTCAAGCTGAAGCGATCTTGGGTGCTGCAACAGGACAGTGACCCAAAACACACCAGCAAATCCACCTCTGAATGGCTGAAGAAAAACAAAATGAAGACTTTGGAGTGGCCTAGTCAAAGTCCTGACCTGAATTGAGATGCTATGGCATGATCTTAAAAAGGCGGTTCATGCTAGAAAACCCTCAAATAAAGCTGAATTACAACAATTGTGCAAAGATGAGTGGGCCAAAATTCCTCCAGAGCGCTGTAAAAGACTCATTGCAAGTTATCGCAAACACTTGATTGCAGTTATTGCTGCTAAGGGTGGCCCAACCAGTTATTAGGTTCAGGGGGCAATTACTTTTTCACACAGGGCCAAGTAGGTTTGGATTTTTTTTTCTCCCTAAATAATAAAAACAATCATTTAAAAACTGCATTTTGTGTTTACTTGTGTTATATTTGACTAATGGTTAAATGTGTTTGATGATCAGAAACATTTTGTGTGACAAACATGCAAAAGAATAAGAAATCAGGAAGGGGGCAAATAGTTTTTCACACCACTGTGTGTGTGTGTGTGTGTGTGTGTGTAAATATATATATATATATATACACATACACACACACATATATATACATATATACACACACACACACACACACACACACACATACATACATATACATACATATATACATACATACACACACACATAGTTGTCATAGACAACTACTGTATACATCATTGAAATTCTCTGAACCTCAGCTATCCAATGGTAAAAAGTCTTTCACTATATGTACTGTAGGTAGATGTAGGTCAGAACGATGATAAAAGCAGATTCACTCAGTTGTGATATGCTTATTGCCTAGAAGTATATTTGTGCAAAATACATATGTTACTAATGAAAGAAAGTAGACAACCTCGAAACTTAGGATTTATTTCAAAGAAAATACCCTTGGGCATGTAAAAATACCATTACTGCATTTGATTGACTTGTGGGATTATTGCAACATACAAAGACACCTCGTACATAAGAGGTTAAAGATAGGTATTTTTAATAAATTTGTATTCCAGTATACTAACATGATATACAAAGGAAACCCAAACATCTTTTTTCAGGACTTTTAATCTTTTTACCATTAAAGTTGAGTGTAGTTGCAGTTCTTCTACTTAGAAGAGCAGGGACCTTAGAGATGACATGCTATTTCCAAAGGAAAAGTATGTAATTTTAAATGTGCAGTCATTTGTGTATACATAACTGTGTAGTGATTCTACTCTGAAGGGTTCACCAACACCAAAAAATATCTGTCACCAATCCCCTTTAAAAACAGGAAAAAACAGAAAAAAACAAAAAATCACCAAAAACCTAAATGCATTACTATAAGCTTACTTCAGAATATTTGCAATAATAAATGAAAATGGCAAATAATGTTTGTTTTCAGAAAGTGAACAGTCCACGTCCAAATCTATTGTAAGGTGATGAGCTGCAAGAAGTTATGGTAACACTTTAATTTAAGTACTGCAGAAACACATCCATTACTCATTTACTCTTCTGTAGCAAGACCATAACAAAGGCTTTTTTTAGTCTTCATAACACTTCTAAAACATCAGTAGATATGTTATTCATCTCTGCGCAGGGTGGCATACTCACTTGACGGTAAAATTGCTTAATTTGAAGGATTCATATGCCTTATACTAAATATGTAATACCAAGATATGTGGCTCAGATAAGCCACCTCAGACCACTCCAAAGTGAAGTTTTGTTAGTAGGCCAAATTGCAGAGATCAATAAAAAGTTTACTGATACTTCGTAAATGTTATGAAGACCCAAAGAAGTGTTTGTTGCCCAACAGTAAATGAGTAATAGATGCATTTTTGCAGTACTCAAACTAAAGTGTTACTGAAGTTATAAATGGACAGAAAGTTATAATTGTCCAGTCTTATAGGCCTTTTCATCATTTGAGCTCCCCACTGTTCTCCAGAGCATATAATCTTTGTAGACGGCCACATCCATACCAAGAAATTCCTCAGATGGTGGGAAACTAATTTAATGGCAACAACAGATGTTTTGCATGTTTGTTTTACATACAGCTTTAGTCTTTCTACTTTTTCATTAATTCTTCTACCTGCCTGTTTTCATTTCTTTAATATCAATTTTTGTTAACTGAACAATAAAACTTTATTGATCTCGTAAATCTAGAAAACTGTTTATTTCTTTGCTTCTCATTTATAATTTTGTCCTGATTTTTCAATTGGTTCTGCCTATAGCATTTTGCAATGGTAGAGCACCTACTGGCACCTCTCACACTCAAAATAATGGTAAAAATAAAACATTTTCTCTAAAAGAAAATTAATTCTGAAAATGTAAAGGAAAAGAAGGTGTAATTACAAGGACAATTTCAACTAACCAAATAATCTAAACAATATATGCAAACCTACTTCCGAATTGGGCCTTCCTAGACAGTTTTTGCTATTATAAACTGAGACATGGATTCCCCACCTTTCTACCTTTCATGAGAGTCACTGAACATGCTCTCTTTCATGATCTGAGGAGTGAACCTTCAGATTATTTCTAGGGGTAAAGTGTGGATCTGTAAAGTCTATGGGACACCAGTGCAAAGTGCCTTTTAATGTAACATGAGACCATTGCATTATACTGACCAACAATGAAAGGACCAAAACATCAGGGTAGCGTATAAATTTCAGGTTATATTACATGGTTATTGAAGTCTTTCTTCTACTTGGTAGTTTACTGATTCATCAACCATTAAATGCACAAGCTGGAGTAATTAAGTTCAATTCAATTAGGTTTATTTTTTGTATAGCACTCTTCAGAGATTGCAGCCACAGAGCACTGTGATAAGTTCTCAGGTAAAATGCATGTGTAAATTTTACACATAATGAGTACACATTAAGACGTGCATTTGATTAAACTGACAGAAAAACAAAGTAGATTGAAACTAACTAACATAAATGAAACCCAACAATATCTGTCCATTAATTATGGACTATGGTGAGCTGACAGTGGTTAGAGGAAAACCAAAACTACAGTCAACAGCATTCCCTGGAGAAAATCAACCTCTGGGTGATCCATTATCAGTTGTAACAGAGAAAGTCAAAGACAAAGTGAGACACAGTCATAGAGAACTTGGCCAGATGGCTAACCCCTCATCCTGTGCATTCTACTGAAGTCTATGCTTCAGTCCACTGTCTGACATAAACAAGACTGACAAACAAAGGATAATTTGTAATAACCTTGGAGTCACATGCTCTCTTCCTGAACTTAAAAAGGAATATTTTCTGAGCATAAATTCCTGGACTTAAGTCCATGTGGTAGTCTTGATTGGATAAATGAAAGACTGGCTTTCCAAGCAACCAACTCTCTGGGTCAGATCTTAAATTAATTAAAGCATATTAGTTCTATAACCCCAATATTAAAGTATACTGTTATTGTTGTGACTGGTACATGTATCAACTAACCAGTTGTTATATAGTCATTGGTTGCTTATTGACACTTCTAAAAATTTCTGTGCAGACTGCAAACTACAAACAAAATAGAAACTCCTGGTTACCACTAGAATGTCTTTGAAAATCCTACTTAACAGATGCGCTATAACAGAGGTAAACTCAAATCATGATGACGGTAAATAGATAAATAACATTAGATTTGGCTTTTATGTAAGTAAAATATAAAATGTTAATGTTTTGGGCACATGCACCATCCTTTGTATGTAAGAGCCAGATCGAATGTTAACTCATGATTTGAGTATACCTCTGTTATAGCGCGTCTATGTGAAAACAGCTGTGTCAAATGCAGGGGTGTGTTGGGATCATGAACGTGGCTGAGAGAATAGAACTGGATTAAAAAAAAAAAAAAAAACAAAGCTAACCTTTACGAGTATCATAAATTACACCGGCTGTTACAGACTGGAATCAAATGTATGTTTTTATTCTAAAATAGTAGGAATACGAGCAGCTCACTTCTCATAACGGACTCCTCCGGGATCGAACCCGTGAAGCTTTAATTACCAGTCAACAGCTGATATCGTTGCACCACCATAGCAACTGTGTGTCAATGTCGCACCTTAACGCGGGTTGTTTTTCTACAGTTATATTTTTGAATGGAAGCGCATTTGTTCTGTTATATTTGTACCTTTTGTGAAAGTGTTTCTTTGATATTTGGAATTCAGGCTTCACATATTATACACTTCATGTCTACATTTTGTCAATTATTACTAAAACATGAAAAACATTTTTTTAACGATGTGTTTACTTGTGCATAGATCATTGTAGAAACAGAACACACATGAAATGCAAGTGTTCCAAATAACGATATAGTATTTATAAAAGGTGTCATTTTGCTTGACTTTTCACTCTATACAACTCTAAGCAACTGACACGCAGGTAAACAGACTTGAGCTGAGAAAACTATGCAGGGTGGGGGATGTGATAGCAGGCTGCTTGCTGTTTGCTGCTTATCAACACATTTAAAGGACAAAAGACGTTGACGGAGAGGTAAGAAAGCGTTTTAAGGTGGGACGGATCTTTTCATAGGCACTGGTAATTGTAGTGTTAATACTCGAATGTTCTGGAAACTTTCTCTTATACAGCAAACAATACAAATAAATTGTTTGGAACAGAGCAACCTCAAAATGTTTTACAATCAGATCGAAATTTCACAGGTAAGCAAGCTATCCCTTATGGGCAAAAGTAAGCCTTGTGAAGAAATAATTCAGCAAACATCAGTTGTTTGGATTGGTTTGTGGACCACCCTAGTTCAGTGATTACATCAACAAATGGACCAGGTTCAGCACTGAGAATGCACCATGGAAGAGGGGTTCTGTTTACAGTACCAACTCAAAGCTAATGGTTGCAAAATAAAAGCAACATTAATAACAGATGTGTTTAACACCAAAAATAATAATTTTATATTTCACCCATCAGGATTTTTCTACAAAATCTTATTTGAACATTGGCAGAATGAATGAAACTGCAGCAATTGAGGTGTTCTGTCTCTCTCACTCTCTCTGTTAGCTGACCATTATCTTCTCCAGGTGCTACTGGAGTGTGTAGAAGCACTAAAATGTGGTATTGCTTTTAATTTGTAATTCTGATTTCTTCCATTATTATGTCAATGCAGGAAAGATTCACTTTTTTTTTCTAATTTTAAGAGTCTCTTATCTAATATGTTGTATTTTACTCCGAGATATTGACCAGAAAGCTATAATGATACCTTCTGTTACACACACAAAAATACTTTTCATAAAATATTGTAGAGCATGTCAGAGGTTGCTCAATTGAGGTTACTTAATGATAGACTTAGTGGCTTAGAAAGACAATAGTTGCAAAACTATGACAAAAGTACAGTTGGGGCACATTTGCTTAAAAGTACATTTTCCAGATTTGCCAAATGGCTGATGGGCACAACCCATACATTGCACCAGGGCTAGAATTTAAAGCAGTTTGAAGGACAACTAGGATAAAAAAAATCATTCGCCTTGCTAATTTGTACAGTTTCTTCTAGTTGTTAGAATAACAAAGCATTCCTTAAAAAAATCTGAACCCATTTCTGGAATTAAATCAACACCTTCAGTTTAAGCACAGACATTGATAGGGAAATACATTTTAACATTTAATGTTTTCTGTTAATTTCTATTTTAGCAGAAAATATGTATTTTGTTATGTACAATTATATTTTGGCTAGTCAAAATTCTAATTAAAGATATCTATAATTATATTTTGGCTAGCAAAAACTCAGATGTTTCCCACTGACTACTTTAGAACCTTCAATTAGAAATATACTGTAATTACACTTTGGCTAGTGAAAACTAAGGGATGTTTCCCACTGCCTACTATGGAGCCTTCGGTTAGAGATATATGTAGTTGTATTTTATCTAGTCAAAATTGTGATTTCAGAATTTAGATTCTCAAACATGTTTAATACTCTTTGGGATTATGGGGAGCCAAAGCCTATCCTAAAAGTGCACCCTGGACAGGGTACCAGTCCATCACAAAAGAGAAATATACTATAAATATCTCTCATTCAGATTCTATTTAATCATGAATTGTAGATATGTAGTATTTTCATTTGAGACTTTTCAAATATGCATAACATGTACATTAAATTTCCATTTTGTCTGGTCAAAATGATATGTGATTTCTAAAATGTAATTTTTACTTGTCAGAATATAATTATGACTAGTCAAAAGAAAGCATAAAATTTTAAAACTACTTGCTATAAGCATAAGTCCCCTATGCTTAAAGCGAAGACAGAGATAGCTAAAGAGCACTTATTCAGAGGTAGGAAGAAAAAAATATTTAAGTTCCAACACTACAGAGGATAGTGGATTTTGCCAAAAGGATGGACATGGCTGTGGTGAATACGTATTTTAAGAAGAGGGAGGAACATAGGCACACAGGTAGATTACATCCTATGCAGAAGAGTTGATCTGAAGGAGATTGAAGACTGCAAAGTGGTGGCAGGGGAAAGTGTAGTTAAGCGGCATAGGATGGTGGTCTGTAGGATGACGTTGGAGATAAAGAAGAGGAAGAGAGTGAGGGCAGAGCCAAGGATCAAATGGTGGAAGATGAAAACAAAGACTGCAAGGTTGAGTTTAGGGAGGAGGTGAGACAGGCACTGGGTGGCAGTGAAGAGTTACCAGACAGCTGGGAAACTAGGGCAGATGTAGTAAGGGTGACAGCAAGAAGGGTGCTTGGCGTGACATCTGGAAAGAGGAAGGAGGAAAAGGAAACCTGGTGGTGGAATGAGGAAATACAGGAGAGTATACAGAGGAAGAGGATGGCAAAGAAGAAGTGGGATAGTCAGAGAGATACAGAAAGTAGACAAGAGTACAAAGAGATAAGGCATAAGGTGAAGAGAGAGGTGGCGAAACAAAAGGCGTATGATGAGTTGTATGACAGGTTGGACACTAAGGAGGGAGGAAAAGGACCTGTACCGATTGGCTAGACAGAGGGACTGAGCTGGGAAAGATGTGCAGCAGGTTAGGGTGATAAAGAATATAGATGGAAACGTACTCACAAGCGAGGAGAGTGTGTTGAGCACACTAGGTAGGCTTCTTTAAAGAAAAAATCCGAAGTACACAATTAAAATGTTAGCATCCTTAAAATATGAAGAGTTACTGGTTATTAAGCAAACATGTAGGCACAATAGGAAAGTAAAGATCCACCAGCTGCCACGACTAAGGTGTTAAACTGTTCTAAGTAAGTGTCAGTGATTCTGACAGAATGGCACGCAGGTCCGATAGTCTGATAGTGAATCCACCACTGGTAAAGTCACAAGATCAAAAGGAATAACTTGATCACCAGTGTGTTAAAAGGAGAGCCACAGACACAAAATGGTTTGGTGATGGCACCCCGTATACTGAAGTCACAGCAAAAAGTGGTTACAATCGAGTTCAAAAATAGGAATTTCCGATTTTAGGATATCATAGATGGCAGCGGCCTCAGTGTTGAGGTCATAATAGGTGCGTTGCACTTCCCCTTTCAAGAACAGCACTAATATCTTGGCCCTTCTGCAACAGAATGAGCACTTGGGATGGAGCCCGAGACCTATCCTGTTGAACAGCGTCACAAGCTTCTGCTCAAGCCTTTGATTCAGCGAGTTGTGTTTGGGTCTCTCCTAACTGGACCTTTAGTCTCTGAATCTCAGCCACCGTGTTACCAAGAATGGTTGTTAGGTCCTGCTTTTAAGTTATTTCAAGCTATTATCCTACCGACTACTCCAATTTAAAAAGGAGAGCTGGAGACACAAAAAGGTTTGGGGATGGCCACCCATACACTGAAGTCACTGCAAAAAGAAAACACATGCTTACAATCAAGTTCAAAAATAGGAACTCGTTACAGAGGGTAAACAGATTTTTTTTATATGGCAGAGACAGGAAGTGGATGGTACAAGGGGGCTAGATGGAGGAAGTGATGCCTTTGGTAATTGTGATCTGTGTGGGAAGTGGTCATTAAGCATGGACAGAAGTGATGTCATCAGAAGGAGGGTTAATGTTGACATTGCTGTTTGGGTGGTTCTTTGGACTGCACAGGGACAAAAGGAGAGATGGTTAGATGATGGCGCCAACTCCTGGTTTGGCTGAGAAATAACATTATTTGAGCCTTCCAACCTTCTCCTAAGTGCCTGTCTGTGACAAGTGACATGAAGACTCTGTATTGTTTCGGCATAGTATTGATTTATTAATTATAAGATTTAACATATTTGTAATTTTTATTTATTAATAATATTTTTGTTCATATCATTGTCACACCATTTTGTCTGTCAATATTTTTCATAGGCACCACTGTTTCGTGTGATGTTTTCATGGCTACAGCCGTATTGTTGTTGACAATGACCCCTATTGATAGTTATGTGCATGACCTGTGATGTCATCCCACAAGCGGTGGTGATTATCTCTTATGATCAAAGTTTTTTTTACATAATAAAATAATGTATGGAAAAAATTCAAGCGATTCTAATTTAGTTACTGAAGAGTTCTCAGTTTTGGTGCATATATAGATAGAACTTTATTTGTTGCCACAGGGAAATTAGTCTTTTTTTTTATGGGCTTGTGGGTATCTGGAATGATCAACTGAGTCATAAAGTTAAAATTGAAAACATTAAAGTAGTAGTTTTGAAAAATTAGGCATGATTTTCGAACTGTTTAGCTAATAGTTAACCATAGCTATGGGCTTAAAAGACTGAATGCTTTTCTGTCATTTAGGACTTCTACAACTTATATTTTTAAATAAAAATCATGCCATAGCATGAGTAAGCAAAGTTATACAGCCATATGAAAAAGTTTGGGAACCCCTCTTAATTCTTTGGATTTTTGTTTATCATTGGCTAAGCTTTCAAATTAGCAACTTCTTTTAATATATGACATGCCTTGTGGAAACAGTAATATTTCAGCAATGACATTAAGTTTATTGGATTAACAGAAAATATGCAATATGCATCATAACAAAATGAGACAGGTGCATAAGTTTGGGCACCCCAACAGAGATATTACGTCAATACTAGTTGAGCCTCCTTTTGTAAATATAACAGCCTCTAGATGCCTCCTATAGCCCTTGATGAGTGTCTGGATTCTGGATGGAGGTATTTTTGACCACTGTATAACTGTATATATCTGAGATATCTGTGGTTTCATCACACAGAATACTGAAATACTTTTCAATGTGTATATTTTTCAGTATGTTAGATTTTATTTCTGATGCTAAGACATCCAGAAGCTCTTGCATTATTCTTTCAGAGTTGTAATGTGCATTGAGGTGTTGTAAAAAGGAACAACCCATTTCTTTGCAGTGTTCCAACAGCTTTTCAAACAACGTTGTATGTGGCGACTCATTTTTGCCAAACAATGCATGGATCTTAAAGCTCCCACAAAGGCATCGCTCTGTAAGTTATTTAACACAGATACAAATCTTTCAATTTAACCAATTTGAGTTTGCTGAAGTACACGCTTTCCTAAAAGGTCAGCAGAAGACTCCATGTGGGTTTTACTTTTTTCATGGTCCAGCAAGCTTTCTTTTTGAATTCTTGTGTATGGCACGTTTACCCAAAGTAACCTCTCCTTGGGTGGTGTTTGTTTGAGTATTTCATGCACAGTGAGCATCACGTAACATTTTCTTTGACCATTAGCCAAACAAAATCTTTAAACCATTGTTTGTTTATGCCGGATAAGCGATGCTTAGATTTATCAATTGACAGAGTGTGTGCTGAAGAGACTTCCCCGATGGACCAGCCTCTGCAGTGTCTTTGTCTGAAATTACCACATGAGGAGTTGACGCCACACCTTCATTAGTTTGTGATGTCTATTTTCTGAAATAACTGAACAGTGTTGTTTTCTGAACACTTCTTTTGCTCATGTTGGTAAAACGTTTGAAAAAAATGTAAAGTACCTGTGAATAAGACATTTGAGTGGGAAAGGGAGAGCCTGTTGGATATTCAATTCACACTTGCACTACGGCAGGTACGCATTCTCGACATTTCTACTTTATTCTCGCCGTTAATCTCGAGATTACATTCGACATGTTGACTTTATTCTCGTAGTTTGTCATTAAGGTAGAACATCATAAACTAAACTTCATCTTAAAATGAATGTTTGATTTACTAGATTTTCTCAAACCCCGTCATAAATTATGTAGCAACATGTCGACTTTATTCTCGTCATAAGCGTCAAGATTAAAGTGGAAATGTCGAGAATAAAGTCAACATCTCGACTTTATTCTCGACATAGTTTTTTTTCTTCACTTTGGCCGTATTTTTTTTTTCTTCACCGTGGCCCCAATACTCTTCCGTACAAAACCCTCAGCAATTCAGTGAAAAAACTTTTGCTCAGGCCACAGTGTGTGCTGCAAGGGTTTCTGCACACTTTTTGCAATATGAACGCAGGTCAAAATATGAGCAAATATAAGAACGGCAGATGGGGTCACTTTAAATAGGAACCACAGTGAGTGCTACAAGGATTTTTGCACACAGAACACACCTAATGCTTAAACAACTGTGTGTGTGTGTATATATATATATATATATATATATATATATATATATATAATGATTTTAGGAATATATAAAGTTGGTGTTTTGAATATATAACACCAAAACCTGATTATACAAAGTCAGCGTCGGAATATATAAAGTCACTCCTGAATATAAAAGTCAGCATCGGAATATATAAAGTCATCATCGGAATATATAAAGTCATTCCTGAAAATATAAAGTGAAAACTTTGAATATATAAAATCATTCCCGATTATAACGTCAAAGCCTGATTATATAAAGTCAGCGTCGGAATATATGAAGTCATTTTTGAATATATAAAGTCAGCGTTGGAATATATAAAATCATTCCCGAATATATAAAATTTCCGTGCTTGTCATTTCACTCGTACTAGTGACAGAAGCCACTCAAAGTCGATGGGGCTTGTGAGGTTCATCCAAAAATCCACCCGTACAAAAAGAATAAATAAATACAGTGTTCAAAATGCCGGGCACATACATCATTTTCAATGAATTAACTGAACAGTGGGGTTTTTTTTAAATATATTTCTGAAGATGTTTTTGTTAACTTATTTCATTACGTTGTATTAGGAACTCATTGAGTTTACTAAAAATGTGCCTGAGTCGTTTCAATCAATATCAATATAATCTGACTTTAAATTTATATATTCAGGAATGAGGTTATATATTCTGACGCTGACTTTATATATTCTAACTCTGACTTTATATACTCAGGAATGACTTTATATATTCTGACGCTGACTTTATATATTCAGGATTGACTTTATATATTCTGACGCTGACTTTATATATTCAGGTTTTGACTTTATATATTCAGGAATGACTTTATATACAGTGGAACCTCGGTTTATGAGTAACTTGGTTTACGAGTGTTTTGCAAAACAAGCAAAATTTTTTTAATAATTTTTTACTTGCAATACGAGTAGTATGGATACACTTTGTCTGCTGAGCGTCATGTGATCACAACTGAGCTGATGGTTCCTTGCGCGCGCATCTCTATCTCCGTATCTTTCTCACTCGCGTACACGTGTGTGTGTGTGTGTGTCTCTCTCTCTCTCTCCCGCAAGCGTGTGCGTGCGTGCGTGCGTCTCTCTCTCTCTCTCTCTGGCAATCGTCTCCTATTCTCCGTCTGAGTCTGTGTGCCTCACTCATATAGTCAACATCCGTACGAGCGTATACTGTTTACTACAGCATTGTGACTGTGTGTGTATGTGTGTGTATGTGTGTGTGTGTGCGCGCACGTGTGTGCTGTGAAGTGTGAGTCCCCGTCTTGAGCCCCAAAACACGAAGCTGAGTTTCAGTACTTTAACACCACCAGCTTTATTCAGCTTAAAACAGCAACAGCGCGGTTATTTATTGTAGCGGGATCTTTATAATGTTCCTTGTATCACCCATCGACAACAGGCGCTTATAGCATGTCCGCGATCTTTTTGGATACGCTTATAGGGCGAACTGCTACAGCGCTGGGAGACTGCGATTGCTTTGGGACGCTCTTCCGCATGTCGTCCCGTTGGGTGGAATCCCACAAGAGTTTAGAAACTCGCATGTATTTTTACTTTATATTTTACTTTATTTTTTACTTTATATTTTGTATTAATCATTTTTATATGAATAGTTTTGGGTTGTGGAACGAATCATCTGAGTTTCCATTGTTTCTTATGGGGAAATTCACTTTGATATACGAATGCTTTGGACTGCGAGCACGTTTCCGGAACGAATTATGCTCGCAAACTAAGGTTCCACTGTATTCCGACACTGACTTTGTGTATTCAAGTTTTGACTTTATATATTCCGACGCTGACTTTATATATTCAGGAATGACTTTATATATTCCGACACTGACTTTATATATTCCAAAAATCATTGTAATTGCCAGCTTGGCACCCCATGTATATATATATATATATGTTTGCTATGTACTGTACAAGAAGAGAGCTGCTGTACGCTCAGCCGCACTATACAGACTGCGCTGACGATGAGAACAGAGATATCACTTCCTGATGCCTTTTTTCTGATATCTGACAGGCTGGTTCCACTAGTCTTTTTTTTAATTTTATTTTATCAGACCTCCTCTTGCCCGCCCACCTCCACATTCTCTTTGCTTGTGAACTGCCGCTCCGCTCCCGCTATTAGCATGTACAGCCCCCTTTCGCCCGCCCACCTCTCCATACTCCTTGCTACTGTATTAAGCTGCTACACCCCCGCTATTACCATGTACAGCCCGTTCTCGAAACCCCACCTCCCCATACTCTTTGCTTGTGAGCTCTGCTCCACCTCGACACCCGCTATTAGGTTTAGCAGTATTTGCCCACCCGCCCGCTCGTCCCTTGCCATGTGCCCTGTGCCTGCAGATCTGCGGCTGTCATCTCACAATGTCATGCGAGATGACAGCCGGGCGCTCAACTAAATTAGCCGGGTGGAGCGCCCGGCTAAAAGACGCTAGGGAGAACACTGTACATGCATTCAAATCAGCAAAATTACAAGGGTACCCAAATTTTTGCACAGCCAGTTTTTCACATTTGATTTAATTTCATACAACTAAATACTGCTTCACTAAAAATACTGGGGAAAACACCCCAGTACTCAGATGTTCCTAGAAAATGAGACATACCACTTATTTTTTTTGTTGAAAGTAGAGTAAAATTTTATGTGGGCTGACAGGGGTTCCCAAACTTTTTCATATCACTGTATCGGTGTCACAATTCATTATGAATAATCATCAAGCCACAGTATCAACATGCTAACTCAAGTATGGTTAGCATAAAGTGTAAAATATGTTATTTTATTGGGTTTGTTCGTGTCTTGTAATTATGGTCCTGTAATACTGGAACCAATGAAGAATACAGAGGAATACTATAAAAAAAAAATTGTAAAAAAAAACTTGATTGAAAAATTGTACTTTTGTAATATTGTAGTTTATCAGAGATCGGAATATTGAAAATCTCTAGATTATGCATAGGAGCTTCTTTTATTTTAAAAATGATTATCAGGGTAGCTAAAGATTTTAATCAACAACAGGAACATGGAAGAGTCCGAGATCTTATAAAATAATTTTCTAAAAAGTGACAGATATAATGTTGTAAAGTGCATTTTGGTTTTATGCCAGTCACAGAAATAATCATTGTATAGGTTGTGTACATTATCTCTAAATAATGAATTAATGATACCTAAAGAATAAAAAGTCAGTTAACTCAGTTTTCCCTCTCAAAACTTTTGAAATCTATATTTTACCTTAGGCAAATTTGTAATATATAATTTTATCTTAGTAATGGTAAATCTATTATAATAAGTGATAACACCATAGTCAATATTATTTATCTATTTACTTTTAGCATTACCTTGTAAAATTATAAAATACTGTAGATCAAGTTAAATTTAGAAAATACTGTATTCTGTGCTTAAATGGCAATGTTTAGGTCTTGTTTAGTTATAAATCATTAGTTTACTGTGAGCAATAATCATGTACCTTTTTTATTTTGAAATATAGTTGTATCAAGGTGTGATGGAGAGAGATACTACACTAGTGCTTAATGTAACTGGACAAGAAGGAGATTACCTTGATATCCTTGTGGAAAACATGGGCCGGATCAACTTTGGGAGCAACATCAATGAGCGCAAGGTTTTAATTTTTATATATAGCATACATATATTAAACTTAAAGGTGTAATTATGTTAGTACATATGGACATTTCTTACCTTCTGCATCACAATATTGCATATACAAAGTAAAATGATTGTTTTTAAATACATTTCTTATTATGAACAAGCGCAAAATTCTGTGCATTACTACAAGGCGATTGTGGACATTCACTTTCTCAGTGAAATAAACGGATGCAGGGAAATTATTTAAAAGCTCAGCTTTGTGCTGCCAATCGTAATTTCTTCTCTAAATTTTCACTCTGCCAATATTTAATCTTTTTCACAATACAGAACAAAATGTGGGACATCATTCTGACCCAAAGTCTTTACAGTCCTTTCAGATTAGAACTACATTTAAGGGAAGGTATACATTCTGTGCAAAGAGGACTTTGAATTCATATTGAGAGTGCAAAGGTTGGTTTAATCCTTCAAAAGGGAATCATGGATTTGACTTTGTGTAGTTGTTTTGTGTAGTTTCTTTTCCAGCAAGTCTTCTGTCTCTCTTTTAGCTGCTCAACACATGGAGTTTTTTTTGGTTATTGCAGCTGTATTTAATTTTGTTTACATTTTCCCTAAAGTATCAACAATAACATTTATTTCTATAGCACATTTTCATACACAGAATGTAGGTCAAAGTGCTTTGCAAGGTGTCAAAGAAATAGTGACAAGCAAAGAAAACCTGATTAAAATTAGATGAGAATAAATAATACATATTTACATAAAATAGATATATAAATCAGTAGAAAAGTATTCGTTATATAGAGAATAATTTTTTAATCACTAAAGATGAGTCAGATGCCCGGGCAGAAAATAATATATATTTAAAAAAAAAAAAAAAAAAACCTCAGATAAGATAAGTAAAAAATAAAATCTGCAGGGGTTCCTGGACCAAAACACCACCCATCTTCCAATGGGCATTCTACTTAAAATAATTGTTTTCAAGTAGTTAACATAATTGTTCTTATTGTTTTTTAAGCTGCCTCTTTGGGGATTCAATGCACTTGGTCTCACGCATCAGGCGTTGGTGGTGCTCATTAATAATGATTGCAAATGAACAAAATTCTTTGTATATCTAGTTTATAAGGAGTAGAACTGAAATGCAGCTATAAAAAAGTAAAATAAAAAAGAGGGATTTTAGCAGCTTTTTTTAATGTGATAAGGCTGTGATAGCCTTGTGTATCCAGGTTTCTGGAATATAACAGAAGAAAACTGCCTCACCACCTATTTTAGGTTTGGCTTTTAGACTCCTATTAGAAAATCTAAGAGTACAGCATGGAATGCTGGGGGATAGGCACTCCAAAATACAGGAAGGAGCCAAATTATTTAAAGCTTTACATATCATTACTACTATTTTAAAGTCATTTCTAAAAGACAGAGGTAACCAATGTAATAATGCTAAGACTGGTAAGATGTGCTCAAATGTTCTTTTTTCGTTAAGATTTTTAGCCGCTTCATTTTGAACTAACTGCAACCTATTGATGTCTTTCTTAGGTAGACCAGTTAAGAGTGCATTACAGTAATCTATCCAACTAATAAAAGTTTGAATTAATTTCTCAGCATTTTGCAATGTTGTAAGATGGCAAAAAAATGCAGTCCTAATAATATGGTTAATGTGCAATTTAAAGTTTAGGTCAGAGTCCATAATTAATTCTTTACTTGCACTTTGACTTTTAATGCTAAAGGATCTAGTTTATCTCTAATATCGTCCTTATTTCCGTCTTTACCAATGGCTAAGATTTCAGTTATTTCCGTATTTAACTTGAGCAAATTACTACTCATCCATTCAGTAATACAAGTAAGACATTGGATCAGAGAGTCCAGAATGTCAGGGTCATCAGATGCTGTAGATCAGTAAAACTGCATAGCTAAGGTAGTTCACCTTGTGCGTCAAGATAATCTGGGCTAATGGGAACATGAAGATTGAAAATAACAGCCACCCTGGCATAGATCCTTGTGATGCACCATGTACAATATGATGGACCTCCAAATTACAATCACCACAACTAACAAAGAATTTTCTATCTATTAAATAAGACAGAAACCAATTTAATACACTACTCGTCCAGTGTCTAAGGTAATTTATAACAATACTGTGTTCTATTGTGTCAGATGCTGCACTCAAGTCTAAGAGAAAAAGAACAGATTTGTTGTGTCCTAATTAAGTAATTTACTACTTTAACCGTACTATGATTTGTTCTAAAACCTGACTAAAACTTAACAATAGAATTTTTGCTCAAGTAATCTTTTAATTGCTGAAAAACATTTTTTCTAGAATTTTGCTTAAAAGGGCAGGTTAAAGATAGGTCTAAAGTTGTCAAAGACAGAGGAGTCTAGACTATTTTTCTTGTGCAGGGGTTTAACAACTGCCGTCTTTTGAAAATTTGGTAGGACCCCAGTATTTAATGACAAGTTAACTGTGTCAGTTACACTGTCATTAATCACATCTGAGACTTCTTTGAAAAACCTGGCTGGGACTGTGTCAAGGACACAAGTGGAGGGTTTTAGTTGAGAACTTATTCTACAGAGTTCATGTAAACCTATTTGAGTGAAGGATAGACTGACGGTGGATTGCTTTGTTATTTTCAGTTATATGTATCATAGTGGACTGTTAATTTTGTTATCTTCCATTTGCACTCAGCTTGGCAGAATGCTTTCTTAAGTTCAGATACTCTTGAGTCTTCAATTTATTTTTGTACTGGAGGATTTCTTAGCATTTTCTTAGGGGCCACAATTTCAGTGGCAGCTCTCAGGTTAGCATTTAAATTTTCATATTTACTGGTTACATTGTTTTCTGTGTTAAAAAAATATTAGAAAACCTAGAGGCTCTGATGTATCGAAATAACAGTTAATAAATTATCTTGCTTTTGTGTTGCAATGGATATCCACATGGAAACTGAAACCATTTCCTTTTTCAATGGACTGCTGGATCTGTATATCTCAAGGGATTACAGTTCTTCCACAACATGCTCTAGCTCACGGTCAGCCGTATCAGCACTTGTATAAAAAAAATAAAAAAAATGTAAAAAAAAACAAAACCTGATTGGAGCATTTCTATAATATAATAATCATGGAAAGTATTGGTGACATATCGGTTATCATTTGGATATGGATTCCTTCATTTTACTTAGAAACTTATTTACACAAATAATAAATTACCACATTTTATATTGATTAAAATACATAAAAGTAAAACATAAGCATTGTAGCACCGTGATGTTGATTGATGTAAGTGAGGCTACCTCACAGATCTAGCGTTTTGCATTCTCCTGTATCTGCATGAGCTTCTTTCAGATATTCCCTGTTTCCTTTTGAGGTGATAAAGCATATCCTGAAGTGAACAAGTGGTTTAGAAGATGGATGTATATTAATAATTTAAAATATACTCTTAATTTGTCTTATGTTTATTTTGATTGCATTATTAAAATTCACAAATATACATTTTAATTTAATTGTTGATTTTACATTCTTGTTACTTATAGGGTCTGGTTAGCAATCTGTACCTTGGAAATTATATACTTACAGACTGGCTAATATATGCTCTTAGCTTTGATGAAGCAGTATCCAGCGGTTTGTTGCAAGCAGAAATGAGACATGACCATTCCACAGTAAGAAGAATAGAGAACTTAAAAGGCCCCACAGTGTACAAGGGAACTTTGGAAATACAGGATGTAGCTTGGGACACTTTCTTGAACCTAAAAAGATGGACCAAGGTGGGTACACAATGATCACATTTTTTAAAATGTGGAAAGCCATAAAGAGGTTTATGACCAGAGATGTGTACTGGGTAAAAGATTTTGGTAAAGGAGCTCAAAAAGAAAATAAAGAGGGATATTGAGAGTGAGGTTTCGTAGCTGCTAAGGAGAGAAGGAAAGGCTTGTGGATATTGTGGAATGGGGAATTACATTTTACTGGGAATTGATTTTAATTCAAAAAATATGTGAGTAGTATGGATGTTTGGCTCCATGTTTTAGGGGGATAAGGGCATTGGTTAAGAGAAGGAAATGGAAAATGACTATGTTTGTTATATGGTAAAATGGTATTGTTGTGGATTGTAATTTGTAATGTGTAAGTAAAAACTTATTTTTACCAAAAAAAATTGTTTTCAATATACACTATCCTATGTTTTAGTACTAAATGTAAGATCGATTCACTAAAATACAACAGCTTTATTACTGATTTTAAATAACTTAATAGTCAAATAACAGATATTTTTAATAATAAAAATATGTAAATATTTGTGAGCTTGTTATTTTTAATTAAATTAGAACACTTTTTAAAAGTTCCCCTTTCCCTCCTTTTAGGGTCAGGTATGGATCAATGGAGTTAATCTAGGAAGATATTGGTCTACGAAAGGCCCCCAACAGACTCTGTTTGTTCCAGGACCCATACTTAGCACATCCGTGCCAAACAACATTACACTCCTGGAACTGGAAGAAGCTTCTTCTACAACACAAGTTCTGTTCATGAACAGACCCCAGCTCAATAATACTGTAATGAGAGGAGACCACTAATTGGTTTTAATGGTGATGAAACCAAATATTATGTAAATTCATTGAATGTGTGTAGATAATATATAATTACAATTTTCATTAAATAAATTAATTACACCTCCATGAAAGCGAAATAAGGACAGTCTCATTACTTTTCAGTCAGCCCTTGTATGAAACACAAGTTTTTAATGTATTTAAAATTTCAAAACATTTGCATCGTCTTGATGTGAACACAGTTTCCAATTCTTTAATTTATGCAGTTGCAATACCTCATGCCTACACATTGTTACCTTTCAGCTATTTTCTAAATGGGCACTTTCTTCCTGTTCGGCTCATAATCTGAAGGCTTATGTATAGCTAATAATACTCTCTCAAAACAACAGCCCCTCTAGTTTTTACACATTTCAGTGAGAAAAATATCCTTTTGAATTTGGCTGGCAGTCACTTGCAATGCGTATGTGGATTACTTTTGTTTAACACGAAGTTATGTTGCTAAACTGTTGCTTTGTATGTTTTTGTAATTGCAAGCAACAAATTACAGACAGAGTGCTGTAATGTAAGAAAGGCATCTGGTATGTTTGTTATTGTGGGGAAAATTATCTTCGAAGAAGGCAGTCACAGGGCCCAGATGAGAATGCAGAATGTTTATTTGCACAGATTATGCACAACTGTCTCAGTCCATGGTGTGAGCAATCAATTAAACAATTCATTTGCTTTTGTACTTTTCTATTACCTTTACCTCATCTAATATATCATGGCACCTGACTCTTAGTATGAATAATATGCAGAACTTTATTATTCCATCCAATCAGCTTGTGCCCCCAGTATTTTATGACTCCTGTTGACTCTCCCATTAATGTGAATGTCACCTCTTTAATAAAGGTGTTTTGCAGAGTGCCCTTAGCACTGCTTCATAGGAGGGGTGTTTGGGCTATCCCATTAATTTATCCTCACTTTCTAGAGGGGTGTGCGTTACTCATTTAGCTCATTCTGACTTTGGAAAATCAAGTTAGTGGATTCTTTTAGATGAAGCAGACTTACAGGTATATGCTCACGCTTTAAGCCACGTTTAGTTAGTCCTTTAGTTACCGTCAGTCCTTTTCCTTATGTTTTAATAATTCATTGTTACAACTTCATTTAAGTATATACTTGTAATAATTTGTAAAAGACAGTATATTAACTAAAACTTCCATACTGTCTGTAAGCAAGAACTTTGTTTGAACATCTTCACATATTATATATAGAATACAATCAATAAAATTGTAGCAGTACCCACTCAAGGTGTGTTGCATTTCAGGTGATGTCAAATTATTCTATTTTACAGACAGCAAAAATGAGGCATACTCAGTTTTACTTTATTTTGACAAATCATTCATCCTGAAAATTTCCAGTCAGTTTTTGCATGTCAGGTATCAGGAAATACACAACATTTTTAAACCGATAGCAATAACTTTAAAGATATATTATTTACCCTCTACAGCTCCCGGTACCTCAAGCCCAGATAAACAAGGCTTGAGCTGAGAGTGTTTTTTGCCCTTCCTGAAGCAGTGAGGGAATGAGATAGCAGGCTGCTTGCTGTTTGTCCTTATCAAGACATTTACAAAACAAAAGACGCTGACGAAGAGGTGCAAAAAGATTTAAGGTGGGCCGGGATTACAGGTTTTTTCGTAGGATTTGGTAATTCTACTGTTAAATATTGTTTGGCAAACTCCAAGCAGGAGTTAACTACTTTACTATAATGTCTAACTGATTCAGACATCTTCTGCTCAGCATATCTGTTAGAGTAACCTTTGAGGTCATGGTCACCTCCCTAACCAAGGCCCTTCTTGCCCAGTTATTCAGTTTAGCCAAAATGCCAACTCTATGAATAATCATTGTAGTTCCAACCCTCTTCCATTTCACTATCATTGAGGTTACCTTGCTCCTTGGAACACTGAAAGCTTTAGAAATGGTATTATACCCTTACCCTAATCTACTGTAGGCCTCACCAAAATTTGACTGCAGAGGTCTACAGAGAGTTCCTTGGGCTTCATGTCTTGGTTTTTGCTCTGACATGAAGTGAGAATTGCGGGACCTTATATTCACAGGCGTTCACTTTTCTAAACGATGTCCAATTCAATGTGTCACAGGGGAATGCCAATTAAGTTCTATAGACACATCTCAATGAGAATTAAAGCAAACAAAATGCACCCGAGCACAATTTGGAGTGCGACAGCAAAGGGTCTGAATACTTACATGAAGGGGAAATTTCAGTTTGAGAAAACATGTTTATACTTTGTCATCATGTGTTATTGAATGTAGACTGGTGGACAAAAATGACAAATGTATCCATATCTAAAGAAATCTACAACACAATAAAGTGTGGAGTCAATGCCAGGGTTGGAGTACTTTCATGAATCTATTGAAAACTCTAGTGACAACCACAGTGAACTGCTTGCTTACTTACATGGAAGTAAGTACGAGGCATTGGAGGAAGAGAGGTCAAAATCCGTAATTTTAAAAGATTTTGGCAGCATGGGTGCCAGTTTCAGAGGATCCGTTCACCCCTTTGAAGCAGGTTGGCAGTAAGTTCGTTAATGAAGGTGTGGAGGTTCGAAGAACTCTAAGAATAAGCTACAGAATAAAACACAGCATTTATGTATCCAGTCATACTTTTTACAATACAATGCTGGAGTATGTAATTTGGTTACTTTTACATTTTTGGATTACTTTTTACTTAAAGGACAGAGAAGGAGTGAACATGTTTATTAGTTTTTTATTGAAACATCATGTGTATTTCTTTTTTATCTATTTTGTTTTGAAGGAAAATTATCAAGTTGGTTTATATGTGATATTGTGAATGTATTGTTTATTGTTTATGTTTACATTTTTTACTTAACATTTTGCATTTATTTTGCAAATAACTGTCCTTCCCATTTGTTTGATGAGCACAGAGTGAGGATTGATGAGAGCTCAGCACTTGTGTTGGCTTGCATTAAGTCAGTAGTTAAAAGCAGCCACTATGTTTGTGCACATTCAACTTGCACATTCATCGTGCATGGTTTCACATGTTTAACCTAAAGTTGAAACTATTTAGTCGCTGTAAACGTTTAATAATGAAAATAATTAAAGTTATTTTAAAGTGTTATGAAATATATACATCCAAACAAAGCTGGAGCCATTCCGAGTTGAAGCATTTGATATAGTTCACTCACTTGATTACACTGTGTAGAAAACAACTAGAAACATTCAATGCAGAAAATGGGCATAAACTGTCAGCCTGAATACATACATGATATTTAAATCAGAAAGGGGGCACAGGGTCCAGGTCACTTTGAAATATTCATTTTATTATATGGTAGTAGCACATTATGCACGATATGCACACTTCTACAGTATTGACAATAAAAGTCATAGAACTCCGTTATCCTGTCATCATGCTGTCCTCACTATATTTACATGGACTAAAAAGAATCTAATTAAAAAGTCCAGTGAAATATTTCATTTGTTGTGAGAAAATAACTTTTTTGATAAATTTTTGATCTTTATCTACAGATACACTTGCTATATGTTATATTATTGATGATATATTGCAGTGACTACAATAAATAAGCATGTGTGACAAAACAGCTGTCCCTAAAATAAAACATTTATGACTACTTCCATACAATTTCGCTAGGGTGGGATCCAGACCCTGTTGCAGTAGCATCAGGCACAAAACCCTAACCAGTCCTGCAAAAGACATTCCAGCTACCACTCACATGCCATCAGTTTTCAAATTGCCAGTCAACCTAACTGGTATACCAGGGAGAATATTCAGGCTGCACACAGAGAACAACTGGGTGCTGGGTTTGAAGCAATGGCACTAAATCCATGAAATTGAGCAAATGCAACCACTGCACCTTCTAAATTTAAGTTGAATTTTCAATCTTTATGTATTTTTAACTAATATACCTTAAGTGAGTTTTTTCTTAATTATACACTGAAATAAAGAAGTCTTTTCCAATAATTTCATTTGTTCAATTTATAGAATCCTTTTTGCTTTTTTTTGTCATTTCCTTTATACAAGTGTAAATTGTATCTGTTTTTCCCTTTTTAATTACATTTAATAAGATTATTCACATCCTATAAAGTACCAAATGCTTTTTTTCTCAAATAAAGCTCAAATTAACCTTCAATTTTCTTTCAAGTTCAGCATCATTGCCTTCCTTCTTTTTTCCATTATCCAACATTTTTTTTCAACTTTATCACCTTTATTATTGGTCTCAGATTTTTCCACCCTTAGATTCCACTCCTTCCATTGTCTATTCCTTTCCCCACAATATCCATACATAATCCATCTGAGCTTCTTTTCTGCTTCTGTATCATTAGTGTATGACAGCCTCCTGGAGGGACTCTGGGTCCTAATGAACTTCCACTAGACTCCTAAAAGATTTAGACAAGGAGAATGTGGACTTATTGGTAAAATGTTTCATCACCATCTGTGAAACAGGGTAAATCCCATCAAATTGGCTGCAGTTGATCTTCATCATTTTACACAAGATTAAAAAAAAGCCAAAACCTATGGTGACTACGTCAAAATCTGACTCATGAGTAACATGCTCAAACTCCTCTTGAAAGTGATTCATGTGAAGGAGAGTTTGGATTTAGGAATGGTACAGGTAAACGAGATGTCTCTTTGCCCACCAAGTCTTCATTCAGAGGTGTTGATCTGTAATTAAAATATTAGTGTCTGCTAAATTGATTATGAGAAAGTGTTTGAAAGGGTCCATTATATTAAACTAATAGATGACCTTCGAGTCAGGACAAGTCTTTTGAAGCATGTTTATTTTTTTGAAAACTTGCATTGGGGTCAGATAGAATACTGTCTAATAACATCAGTATTATGTGAGGAGTGAGATAAAGGTGCATCAAGTTACCACTTTTACTCAGCATTTATGCATGGGCATTTTTTTCATAAGCATTAGAAAGGCTGGATGAAAGGACAGTTGTGAAAAGAAAACCAATTAAAAAAAAAGATTGATGATATCACTATACTCCTTGGTTCCTCAATTCCAAACCTAGAACTGCTAGTAGACAGGATGAAACTATTAGGCTTGTGCTATGTCCTTAATATCAACATAAAAAGGAACTAGCATATAATTATTGGTAAATCTAGTTAGCATGATGGCTCCATCTTATGGGTTGATGAATGACCTGTTGAGAAGATGACCACATACAAATATCATGGCAGCATTGTTAGCAATCAAGAGGGACATAACAGAGAACAAATGCATTTGTTGAGCCCATACCCAGGCAAATTTAGCATGTTCGCATGGCTAACTTGTAAACAACTTAATTACAGCATGTAACAAATATGTGCAGTGGGTAAATTAAACATACAATTTAAAGTTTGAA
>JANRMT010062815.1:17413414-17477005 GCA_026402145.1 Polypterus bichir lapradei | reverse complement strand
GGGGGGGAACTAACTAATGCAGTGACGCATTGTTTAGCCAGGGATATGATGCCCATTCAGAGTGTGGAAAGAGAAGGTTTCACAAAGATGCTTAAAAAGTTCGATCCACGCTACAAGCTGCCCACCAAGAAATACTTCTCTAAAGTTGCCTTGCCAGCTTTATATGAAGAGGTCCGTACTGAGGTGTCAAATGCATTATCTTCGGTGGAGTTTTTTGCGTTCACCACGGACATGTGGTCAAGCAGAACATCAGACCCCTACATGAGCCTCACAATACACTACGTGGACAAAGACTGGAAGCTACAAAACAAGTGCCTTGAAACAATATATAATGTGTGTGTGTTATACATAAAACTTAAATGTCACACATTCCACACCACATTAATATTGGCGTCAAGTAATGAACTGTGTTTCCTTTTAACACTAGAATTACCAGAGTCTACAAAAAAACTCGTAGATCCGGTCCACCTTAAAACCGTTCTCACTTCTCTGCCACCATCTTTTGTCTTCTAAATGTGCCGAATAAGACGAGCAGCAAGTAGCCGGCTATTCCATCCCCCACCGTCGCAGAACGTTCACTAAGTTTTCCCAGCTCATGCCTTGTTTGATTATCTGGGAGTGACACAACTGCTGGAGTTTTAGAGTGGAAATAATAGATCGTTATTTGGAACACATGCATTTCATGTGTGTTCCGTTTCTAAAGTAATCTATGTAAACACATTGTTAAAACAGAAACTTTTTCACATTTTAATAATAAATGTTACAAAATGTAGGCATAAACTATAGAATGTGTGAAGCCTGATTTCCAAAGATCAAACAAACACTTTCACAAAAGGTTCAAAAAAGCTATAATAGCTTCCGTGGCGTATCGCTAAGATTTGCTTTTCAGACCCCGGCATGCTTACCATGACTCAGAGACTCGAGTTCGATTCCCCGTTGGGGAGGAAGTGTTATTTTTTTTTTCTTTTTAACCTTCGCTGCTCTGCCTGCCTGCAAGCGTCTGCTTTCTGTGTGCTGGGGAGTTTTTTTTTTCTCTTTTCTTAAGTAAATCGTTAAGTTTAAAATGTTGATCGCGGTTATTTCTGTTGATTAATTCATGCTTTCATTCATTATAGCTAATACTGTTTTCAAGTGGTTGCTATTTTTGCCTGTTGTATACAATCTATCTAGCGTCTTTATCTCCACTCTCACTGCCCGCTTGCCTGCGTGCAGCGTGTGTCGATCGATATATGATTTAATGTATTTTTTTTTGACAATTCCCGAGTTGTAAAATACATATACATTATATATAAAACAAAACTACTATATAGCTAATACTGTTTTGTATCTGTCTACCTATTATATAAGTGCCTTCCCTATTTATCCATTTATCTAGTGCCTTTCACATGTGAATGTACTCTCACTGCCTGCTTGCCTTTCTGCAGCACCTGTCACATAGTACCTTTTACATCTATCTATCTATCAACTTCTGTCTGTGCATTATTCAGTGATCTGTCTGACAGTGTGTGTCTTACAGAACTTAAAAATAAGAACAGTTATAAGGACACTTGTTCATGTTAATTGCAGTCTCAATTGTTAAAAAATATTTTAAAAGGAGCATCCGACATGAAAATATAACGATCTCATAAACTGACAGTGCATACTAGTTTTCATACAGAATATTTCAGTGAGAGTGAGAGCGAAACCATCAAAGTTCAAGTCATGAGTGAACTAGAGCATCTTGTGTCACACCAGGGTAGCGCAGCCACAGGTTTTTCAGAAACACTTTCTTACATCTTGTGGAGACTAAACAAGTCAGGGAGCTGTTAAAAAGCCAAAGAAGAGTCTCGGGAGCTTTTTGAAGGGACCAGTTAGTGGCAAGACAGATGTAACTGCAGAAAGGTTATTATCTGAACTGAGCAGTTATGTGAATAGTCCACCAGCAGACAGTGAGTGTGATCCTCTTTTGTGGTGGAAGGTTCACACAGTAAACTTTCCCCACATCAGCAGATTAGCTAGGAAATACCTCTGCATTCCAGTAACTAGCTCTGCATCTGAAAGGTTGTTCAGTACAGGTGGAAACGTTGTAACTTGTCAAAGGTTCTCCCTTAAGCCCACATCTGTGATCATGTTAGTGTTTCTGACAAAGAATCTTAAAACTTGAAATGTACAGTAGAAAACTTCCATGAGCAGTAGCAATAATTTATCCATGTTTTTTGTTTGTTTGTTTTGTTTTTACTCAAGAGTTTGTGCAATTTTATTATTTTACTTATTTATTTGGCACACTGCAGTTTTATGTTGCAAAGCAACTCTTTTTAAGTTTTGTGGATATTATACATGGTTATGCTCAGGATATGTCAGCCCATTTCCACTGGAAATGCCTTTTGGTTAAACTGTCAGCAAGGAATTTGTATTTGCACTGTTAAATTTTTATATAGCTTTAATGCACATAAAAGCATCTGCTTGTTTAAGTGAAAATAAATTGAAGGGGGTTTTTTGCACTAATAAAGTTGTGGAGTTGTAAAGTATTTTGTCTCGCGTCAATCATATCATCAGTTATATCGTTATTGCAAATGTTCAAATATATATTGTGATAAATATTTTGGCCATATTGCCCTGCCCTACGCACGACAGAATACTAAATGTACAAATAATGCTTTGAGGAGATTAAGGAAAGAGGTGGAAGAACAAAAATGCAACCATGTTCTCTTGCAAGCTGCTTCTGATTACATCACCTGGTGGTGACATAGGAACATATTTAAATAAACTGCAATGACACAAATATCCAACAGATGCAAGTATATTACATACATAATTAACAAAACAGGTATAGTTTGAAACATCTTTGTGTTCAAACATGGGGTTCATTATAGATAATCCATCACTAGCACAGAGATCAAATAAAGATCCAACATTGGGGGTTCAAAATGGGCAAAAAATGTTTCTCCCAATCAGGCCCTCCCAGGTAGCTCCATCATTCCCCACGTGAGCATTGAGCCCAAACCGCCCGTAGACTTCAGAGTCAGTAGATGCTACAGTTTTAATGGCTGACTCCAATGTCTTCAAAAACGCGGAATATTCTGCAACTCAAAGTTACACTGAGGTAACCCTCTAATCAGAAATAACTCCAACTGTACAACACTCAGCAATGGCTTGAGAGTTTTTCCACACCAATCAGGGGCTTCATTTGTTGGACAACTGCAGAACAGTAATGAGAGCACAGAAAGACTGAAGGAGACTGGTTTGACAGCTAATGTTGTGCATAGAGGCAAGTCTGGATATATCTAGCCAGTGTTTTTAAACTTCTAGAACAAGCTCTGGCTTCTTCCCTCACAGTGAACTTCTACTTCACGATTTAATATTCAGTTTCAGTTGGTAAGATCTAGAATGCTGTTATAGATAGAGAGGTAGATAGCACATTATTTCTCTCAGGAAGTCTCATCTTTCACCCTGTGAGTGGTGAACCCTACAGGCTGTGGGTTTTTGGTACTGAGCCTAACCAACCTTTGTGGGTCAGCTGGCCACCAGATGATTGTTGGAGACCTCCACTGCCAGGTTGGCTATGGGACTGGGTCCCAATGTCCCTCTTCGGGGTAATGTTGTCTTTGACTTTTTTTGAGGCTATCATAGGGGTCTTTAATTGTTTCTTAACAGGGCCAATCCCTCTCTGACCACTTTACCATGGGGCAACCCCATTAGGGCCACACACCTCCAGACAACATATTTCTAAAGATCATTGTGGCAAACAACACCCCCCGCCTCAATCCACTATGCCAAGTTAATAAATTTAGGATTGAAATATATGTTTAATAAGAGACAGGGGTGCAACAAATCAAACAAATATAAACTGACTTCCCTCCACTAAAATTGGTTAAATAAGTTCTTTGAGATTTTATTTAGAATAACTTCCCACTATATACTTTTTCAGAAGTGATAGATGGAAATCTAAGGGAAACAGTTTCATTGATTAGAAGTTCAGATGGCTGCCAAGGTCAAATCCAAAAGAAGAATAGGGCTTTAAAGAAGACTTGCACCCGTTGCTGCACTCCTAGACCACAGTTGCCCTACTTTAACTTACACTATCACCTTATTAAAACAACTTATTTTCTGCAAAAAGCCCTTTGTACCACAAGTGTATGTCCTTAAAGGATTTGTTTCACATACAGTCAACAACTTTGGATATCCCTTTAGAACTTGAAGTAATTATCAAAGCAGCAGCAAGAGAAGGAACCCTCACAATGAAGTGATGTACTCTGCACTTTTAGGACCTGTGATCTAATCATTTTAAAGCCTGGTATCTTGACCTTCATTCTGAGCACAAAGATGTTTAAACTTTAAATCATACCTACAATCCTGTACTCTCAAGTGAATTCCTCCAGCAAATCTTTTACATTAATCTCCTTCCATTACTTCAGGTAGAAGAACCGGTGTGCTTTTACTGCATCAGATAAATATTAAAATAACCCCAGAGTCGCTCAATTTCACTAAATTGTAGGAATAATGTAAAGTACTTTACACCAAGCATTTTTAGAAACATTAAAATAGCATTATTATTTCCTACAAGCCATTCACTTTCCACTTCCTAACCCCCTCTTGTGAAGAAACAAAGGCAATACTTAAGAACCCATGACGACGACCGGCCTGGCAATCAAGAAGCAAGCTGGGTCCTTTTGTGTGTGCGCTAACATAATAGCTGTCATTCATGTTGCGTCTTCTCATTCAGTACTTCTACACTTTGCTTTATTTTTTGGGGTTTGGGGGGGGGGGGGCTGATTATCTAAGGTAAGGAAATTAGCACACAACAAGCTGGCAGCATGTTTTTTCTTCAGCGCTACTTCATATAGCTAATGGCAGAGTGTGCTAATTGGTGGCAAATGTGCCAGCTGGTGCCTAAGATAATACTAGTGGAAATAAGCAGGTATCCTGATAATTACAGCAATCTTCCACTGCGAAACACTTAGGCGCATGAAGTTATTTGGCTGGCGATAGACCAAGATGTATCCTGCTGTATCTGCAACAAAAGAAACAGGTAAGAAAGAGAGAAAAAAAAAAAAAACAATTACGGGCCTACTGGGAGTTTGGTAGGTTCAAAAAAGCTTATAATAACCCATTGATAGTTTAAATGGATGTAAGCTATCTTCCTCTGATTAAAAAAGAATATGAGCAATTTTTCTTTCTTTTTAATCAAAATGTAAAAACTAAACTTTTGACTTGCCATTTAATATGCCTCTAATGTGATCACGCATGCAAGCTTCAGCAAAGTGTAGCTCCTACAAAACAAGATGGCTACATGAGGAGCATCTGAAAACAAGATGGTAGAGTTTGTTAAATGTTGACCTGGTATAATGTGTTATTGGGAAGTGTCTGATTCAAAAAGCTATACTTGTACAAGAGTTTTAGCCTTAAAGAAAATACTTTTGAAGTTCAGGCAACAAAGCTAGTTCATGCTTCATTAATATTAATGACCAATAGCAAACACTGTCAAATTGATGAGGCAGATTAAAGGAAAGTCTTGTGTGCTGTCTAAATTGTTTTACTGATTTACTTAAACACCAAGATAACATGTTGGTAACTAAGATACAAGGTCATTCACATTGTCTAAAGACAAGACGAGTCAAAATTATGTTAACACTAATGAATTATGTTTATCTCGACAGGTCGATGGATAGGTCGTGGTGGACCTTTGCCATGGCCTCCACACTCCCCTGATTTGACACCCTGTGATTTCTGGTTATGGGGTATGGTGAAGAAGCACTTGTATAGCAGGAAAGTTTGTGAATTCAATGACCTGAAGGACAGAATACGGACTGTGGTATTCCCCATGAAATGTGTCTGGGCTTTAAATGGTACTGTGTAGCCAAGAAAAACTTCTCATGTTTTCATTGTGAATGGAGATATCATTGTTTCCGATAGGATGGGAGCCTACAATGACTAGTACTGGACAGAAGCAAACAAAATAAATATTTCTCTTCAAGTCAAGTCACTCAGCTGTCTGCTCACATCACGTAAAACGCACGCATTTTTTGGTAAAATGTTGTTAAAAAAATACAACTGGAAAATGAAAGTAGTCCAAAAACTAGAAGTCCCTTCACATGGTGTAACTGTCTCTACCCCTCATTCATTGGTGAAAAGTGCGGTCTTCAGTTCAAAAACATGAATAAGTGCTTCTCTGACTACTATACATTACTATAGTATTCTATAAATTACTATAGCAGTATTTATCTCTGTACTGCTGCAACTGCTAAGTTAAAAGACTGTACTCTCAACTTTATAAGTACAGACCAAGGCAACTAAGTAACTGTAATCTGAAGTCCTCTACTGCTTCACTGTCTTCATTAGTGCCATAAGAGTACATTTAATGTCTCTTATGCCTCCCAAGTAGTTAGTACCTCAGAAAAGATGTATTTTAGTCCAAAAAAAAAAAAAAAAATTAACATCCTCAAACTCCCTTCAAAAAAATGTTTTAAAAGTTCTAAATAATATGCTCAGAATGTCCTGCTCAATGTTTGTTCAATAATGTGCTATTACTGTTGATTTATTGCTGTTGTCAAATTTGGACAAACAGTTAAACCCTTTCCAACATGTTTCTTATTTTTTTAACTCAAATTTTTAAATTGCCCATAAAATCATCACCCAGATGTGAGCTGTGTGACATGTTAGCAAATATATATTGTTGCTGTTTTATCATGAAAAGGTTTTGAGGTTGACCCATCCTCAAAATATAAAATCCCTTTTCTGGACGTACAGACTTTTTTCCTGTTGACCCACAGTTATATATCATCTTTTCATAATCTATGCTCTTTTCCTATAAGTTATCCATTGGAGAGAAAAAATACAGCCCACAGGCACAATGCACCCCCAACCAGGAATATGGTCCGATTTTATCCAGTGAGGCATCCCTCCATTTATATGTCTCTCAATTGGCACATATGCAATTAGACAACCAGGGTTAGACACTTTAATTAGTAATTTTATTCTTTAACATTACTTATTATGCAAAAAGGGCAGCAAAGCAAATGACTGTTACAATCACACCACACAACTACACAACCTGCTAGTGTTGACCAAAGCACACAATGTGCAACGGTGTTCAGAGGGTTCTAAGCTAATGCAGTTAAGCTGCAGTAGGTTCAGCTGACTCATGGCACGTAGATCTCTTTGTGGCTTGTTCATCTTACTGCTATTTGGATCGGATCAATTCATTGTCTGACATTATGAAGTTAGTCAAAAGTGGAACATTTTGTGAGATGGTGAATGGTTCTCTTTTTATGGAATTCTCATGAGCTGTTTGGGTTCCAAACCATGCTTCTGAAATTTAAATCAGAAAGTGGTCAACAGGTGAATGACATTAGTTCATGCTTGTATAACTAAGTATGCATGCATGCTCAACAGCTATTGCGGTTTTGCTCATTCAGCAAGTTTAAATCAGTTTTAACTTTTTACAAATGCATCACATTTTTCAACTAGCCAAAACAGAGCTTACAAAATCTAAAAATGCATCATCTTTTAGATTACAGCCATATGATCTACTTAAACGTCTATATGACCTGCTTATTACAGACTTATTATCCTAATACTGTACTTTTAACATAAACTGAAATAACTACTATGCATTCCTAAAATAACATGCCACCCAAAAATTATATTTCATTTTATATGTTAATTACTCCATGTAGTTTGTAGTGGTAGCTGAGAAAAAATCATAACCTCATATTTTCATGGAGAAATTACCCATGAAAGATTAAAACTGCACAGGAGCCATCAGTGACCAACTCTGGACAACAGCAAATAATGGGAAAAACATCCATGTAAAAAAAAAAAAAAATTCTCACATAACTCATGTCACGAAATTCTCCTATCCATTCATATGCTCAAAGCATGTAAAATACATGCATTGTTATTGGTAAAATATTCTTAGTACTTCCTTTCACAAATATCCCATCCACAATGCAATGCACACGAGTCAAACATCTGCCTCTCCTCTTCATTCATTGGAGAAGAATCAATTAAAATTGTGGGAAAGACGTCCTTCCCGTTTATTATTTGTGTGCAGTTTTCTGTACTTGCTCATTCAAAATCACTTAGTTTTACAAAATATTTCTGTAAAATTAGTAAAAAAATGATTCATTCTTAAGCAATGGTTAAAACAAAAGGATACAATATAACATTTGCAAACTCGATTAATGCATTAGAGACCTGGGGGGGGACGGGGTTAGTGCCTATCCTGGGAGCACTGGATACACGGCAAGAACCACCTATAGACAGAGGGCAAGTTCATTGCAGTGCCCACTCATACATACAATGCCAAATTAGAGTCCACAATTAACCTAAGGATTACACATCCTTGAAGACGTGGAAGGAAAACCTCACACAGACATGGAGGGATTAGGCAGTCTCCACAAAGATAATGACCAGACACAGTATGCCAGATCCATGAGGCAGCAGTACTAATCACTGCTTCACTGTGTCAGCCAGGGCATAAGGAGCAGCTTATTTTCATTTTTACAAAATATGTGGCATCAGGAAATTGTGCACTGGGCAAAAAGTGGATTGAATTTGGAGCCAAATGACACTAGTATTTCATTTATGTCAAATGAGCTTATGAATGACAGCAAGTCATTAAACATTTTATATTACTGAATTAACAAAGTAATATAAGTTTTAACCTGATTTATGCAAATAATTAAATTTGAGAATGTTAAAAATACATGAATGATAGGTGTTTCAATATTTGTAATAATCGTGGCAGTACATTAGAACAATCTAGACGAGAACAGGCCATTCAACCCAACAAAGCTTGCCAGCCCTATCCATCTAAAAAAACATCAAGGCGAGTTTTGAAGTCCCTAAATTCTTACTATTTACTATCTACCACATTACTTGGTAACTTATTCCAAGTGTCTATGGTTCTCTGTGTAAAGAAAAACCACCTAATGTTTGTGGGAAATTTACCCTTAACAAGTTTCCAACTGTATCCCCTTGTTCTTGTTCAACTTATTTTAAAATAACGTGATCCACCATACTAATTCCTTTCATAATGTTAAGCATTTCAATCATGTCACCTCAATCTTCTTTGCTTAAACTGAAAAGGCTCAGCTATTTTAATCTTTCTTCATAATTCATTCCCTGTTGCCTTGGAATCAGCCTAGTTGCTCTTCTCTGGACCTTTTCTAGCTCTGCTATATCCATTTTGTAACCTGTAGACCAAACTGCACACAGTACTCCAGATGAAGCCTCACCAGTGCAATATAAGGCTTGAGCGTAACCTCCTTGGGTTTGTATTCCACACATCGTGCTACATAACCTAACAGTCTGTTTGCCTTCTTAGTGGCTTCTGAAAACTGTTGGGAAACTGAGAGTGTAGAGTCCATTATGACTCCGAAATCCTTCTCATAAGGTGTACTCTCAATTTTCCGACCTACCATTGTGAATTCAAACCTAAAATTTTTACTTCCTATGTGTAATACTTTACATTTACTGACATTAAATTTCATCTTCAACAAATCTGTCCAAGCCTGCATGCTGTCCATATCCCTCTGTAATGATTTAACAGATTCCAGATTATCTGCCAATCCACCTATCTCTGTATCATCTGAAAACTTAACCAGCTTGTTAACAGATATTTCTATCTAAATCATTCATATATACTAAAAATTGCCACAGCCCCTAGCACTAACCCTTGTGTAACACCACTCTTAACATCAGCCAATTCTGATAAGGTTCCTTGCACCACAGCCTTCTGCTTCCTGAGTCTGAGCCAATTATACACTAATCTAAAAACATCACCCTGAACTCCCACTTCTTTTAGTTTGATGCCCAACCACTCATGTGGCACCTTATCAAATGCTTTGTGAAAGACCAGATAAATATCATAAGATCCGCTTTGATCATACCCTTTTGTTACTTCCTTATAGAATTCCAGCATGTTAGTAAAACACGACCTCCTCTTCTGAACCCATGCTGACTGTTCAGAAAAACTACTGTACTTGCCATGCGCTGCTCAATCTTATCTTTAATATTCAGATAATTAAAATCTACTATGACTATAATATCCCCCTGTAAATTTGACTTTTTAATGTTACTAAAAATGTGTGTTGAAATTACTGTTTGCATTAGGCAGTCAATATAACACACTCCTAAAATAAGGCCTCTTTCCCTAATGCTTTCCAGGTGAAGCCGCATGTCCTCACTAAGATGGGGCTCATTGTCCGAATGAAGAGGACTTGCATTTAAATTGTGTTTGATATAAACAGCAACCCCACCTCATTTTCCCTTCTGCCTGTCCTTCTTAAAAAAATGTGTATCTCTCTGTGTTGAATACTCATCTCCATCAGTGTTATTTAGCCAGGTTACCGTATTGCTATAATATCACAATTATGTTCCGCTACATAAAACTACTTATTTTTGATACTTCCAACATTATAGAAAGCTATTTTTAATGTGTTACTACATTTACATTTAAATGTTGGGTTAGGATTTATATTACTATGCATTTTTACTTTTACACTATTGTTTGTCCCAAAATGTAAAGTTTTAAACATGGCCTGCCCTAAACTCCCTGCCTCCATTCCCTAGTTTAAGTAATCCTCGACTAACCTACTCATACACCTCCCCAACACATTGGTGCGGCTCCGGTCCAGATGCAATCTGTCACAGCGGAACAGGTCCAAAATGTTGCAAAAGGAGTCTCAATGCCCCATAGACGTATACCCTTCTATCCTGCAGCAAGATCTGAGCCATGTGTTAAGCCTTCTAATCTCCTCAGTCTTACCTGGACTGGCAAATGGCACTGGCAGAACATCAGAGAAGACTACTTTGTCAGTTCTGCTCCTCAGCCTGACACCTAACTCTTTAAATTTGGATTACAGAACAGACAGACTATCCTATGTATGTCATTTGTTCCAACATGGACAATGACAACTGGATCCAGCCCCGCTCTGGGCAAGAGCCTATTCACCCTATCAGGGAGGTCTCCCACCTGTGCAACCGGAAGTCAACACACCATGCGAGACACTCCGTCTCTGGAGCAAAACTGCACTTTAATCCCCCTAATGATGAGTCCCCAACTATCACTACTTCTCTCTTTCTCGGAACTGGTTTTGAGGTGACCCATTGGGACTCCTCATCCCTGCCTAACACCTTGGAATCTTCAGAGGCATTGTCCAGCTCCGTAAGAAATTGAAAACAGTTTGACACTTAAAATTCTGGGGTTAATGTCCCTGGACAGTGTGCACCCTTCACCTTACGCCTTGTGACTGTGACCTGCCGGTCTCTACCCGTCTGGTCTGGATTTTCCTCCTGTGCCACCTTAGAGGTGCATACTATCTCTTTAAAGGACACCTGGGTCATGTCTGCTAAATCTCTACTACAATGCAGGCCTGCCAACTCCTCCTGCAGTTCAGCAACCCTGAGCTTGATGTGCTGGATCGGCTGGCATCTCCTACAGATGTAGCTACAGCTATTTTACACATTCTGGCTCCTTAAACTCCTGTAATCTTTTCCTTCTCAACTGCCTGCTGTTTGTTCTTCTGTGAGGTTAAGTTTACTTCTCTCTGTCTGTTTTCCTACCTTACCGCTCCTCTTATTCTAGAATCACTGCTTGTACTCCTTTGTATTACTGAACCGTTATGTCTTGCTCCTTGACAGCCAAGAACTAAAAAAACAAAAAAAAGTGCTTAGTGATTATCTGCTGCTACTTAACTTCTTACTATCCTAATGCTCCTACAGCCCTTTGTGCCTGATTGGGTGTCTTAACGCCCACCTAAGCAGCCATTTTTTTTAACCAAGGAATTGCTGTTTTTGTTACTTTACTATTTATTGCTACAAAGCTGGTTATTTACCAACTTATTTAGTTAGATGTTTTCTGCCCTGCCTCGTTGAAGCTAGTTCAAATACAAATAACAAAAAAAACAAATACACTTAAACAAAAAACCTTTTTCAAGCCCACCCCTCAAACACCCAGCTGCTTTTGCTCTTGTACTGGCATAAAAAAAGAAAAAACCCTTCTAAATGGGAATGATGCTTTAAAACATTTCTGCATGGTTCCTTAGTGGCAACCAAATCCTAAGTTTATAGGAGCAAAATATATATATTTTTTATTAACTCTCACACCACAGAAAACACAAAAACACTTAGCAACTCCAAGCTTCTTCTCACTTGATTACAAAGATAACTTTAGTATGTCTCCTTCTACCTCCAGTTTTTCTTGGAATTAAAGTAAATATTATAATACATTATAATCTGTGAAGTTTCAGAAATAAACTATATTTTCCATTGATGCACACTCCTCCTGAGTTCTAGTCAGTGTCTCTTTTGAATGAAAGTAAATCCTATTATCTACAGAATGAACAGTTGACTTCACTGCACATGTACGAGATGTTTCTGATTGTGAATAGATTTATTTTTTATTACAAAGAATAAACCTCAATGTACAGATTTTTCAGCTGTCTTCCACAATGAAATATATCAACTAAAGACATCTTTCGTGTATGCACTAAAACAAAAAATACCCATCGAAGCACGTACGTTAGTTTAAGAGACCAGCTCAGGTTTGTAATGCAAGCCACTGATGGTGTCTGAACGGACATCTGTGTGGTTTTCATTCCAGTGATTTAGCCTCTGAGATCATTTATGGGGCATTCACATTTAAATCAAGAATTGACGGTTCACAATGATTGATTTCAGTGCCCTTAGTGGTGTTTGTTTCTGTGATTTTTACTTTAGTCTTTCTTTCTAAGAATCTAACTGCTTGTGTTTACAAAAGCATTTATATGGAACTGAAAAACATAATACAAAAGAATATGGTAAGCCAGAAATTTAAAATTACCAAGTGAAGTGTTCTTAAGGTCTGTGACATACGTATTCTCAAATTTGTCTTTGTTTGCCTTCACCATTGTAATGCCACCAATGCCAATGGTCTGCAGCTACACTTATAGCACAAAAGAAAATCTAATTTTATTGATTGATGATTTAATATTGTTCATTACACATCTTTAAATCAATAAATAGAGTGACCAGAAGTCTGGGACCATTCAGTTTATTTGCATGTCATCATGTGAAATGACTAATATAACCAAAAGTTTCATTTTTAACAGTGCGTCACAAAGATAGCTCCACCACAATCTTTCAGTTGCAACAAAAGTCCAAGCAAAACCCCCTTAACCCACATTCAGTATAATACAGGGTGGTCCAGATCTAATTATGCAGATCCAGATCATCTGGATGACTGATTTATGCGGGGACGAATCCAGTTCGGCGTGAAGACAATTCTTCATGTTGTCAGATCGCACACTTCTCGATGGTCTGGGATTTTTCATGTGATTTTCTATGTAATAAACTTAGTAAGTTATAGCATAATGATAACTGCATAATTAGATCTGGACCACCCTATATACGTTTAATGTACATGATGACCATGGTGAAAGTGGCTCCATGTTCCCTGACTTTGCAAAAGGACAGGGCTGCATATCACTGGCTCCTGGTTCCAGCACCCTGAGTCACCTCATTTGATTTGGTACTAAAATACTGGTGGTGCGGTGAAAAAGACCAGTCACATCATTGTGGGCAGATGCTGGAGGGTCTACAGAAGTGCTGAGTTTGTGAATTCTGATCACAGACTTGTTGGTTGCTACTCTGAAGATCCAGCTTAGGTCCAGCAGGCTGCCACCTACCAGGAGAATGAGGCTGGACCTGGTCAGACTCCAAGATCAGGCTGTTTCTAATGAGTTTGCATGCAGTTTGTGTGAGGAACTTGCAGACTTGGTTACGACTGCTGATCCTAATGTGATGTGGGAGACCTTTCATGACAAGACCCTGAAGGTTGCTAAGGGCTGTGTTGGTGTTGCGGGTGTTCCTAGAAGGAGATGTTTCATCTTGCAGGCTCCCTGGATATCATTGAGAGGAGCTGCAGCGCACAGCTTAACGGCAACTCCAGTCTGTACTGTGAACTGAGAAAGATGGCGGCGAGGGCTCAGAGGGCAGAAAAGGTGGCAATTTTTAGAAGAATCTGTAAGCAAGTGACACACCATCTATGGTCTAGTGACCCATGTCTTGCTTACAGGGGAACTGAAGCATTACATACATCCAAATCTGTTTTCAGATAGTTGCAGTCAGGGTGGGTGATGGACGGATCCTTATGGATGACCCTGCAATTGTGACCCATTAGGGCTGGCTTCTTAGAGCAGCTGTTTAAAGAAGTCTACCATCGGCCCCATCCTGGTACTGAGGATTTTAATGAGGCTCAAACACAAATATCAGCAGAGTTTCTTTGTAGTCTTTGTTGTTTTTTGTTTTTCGTTAAGTGTTCAACTTAGTTAATTGAGCTACCCTGTGGGACATCCTGAGACTTCTCGGGATGCCCCCCAAAGATGCTAGGTGCTAGAGTGATGGCAGAACCTCTGTGCTTTTCCCAGTTTATTCTAGGATACTTTAGGGTTGTGTTCATGCTCATGTTCTTGTTCAGTGCTTGCATGGATTAGGTGTTAGGCAGGGTTGTAGGGTCCAGAGGCTGCAGGGCATCTGTTGGTGAAGATAGATTCACTGATCTGGACTTTGCCGATGATGCTGTGATCTTCATGGAGTCAATGGAGGCTCTGATCGGGGAACTTGAGACTGAACAAGGAGTCTAAGTGTCTGGACTTACAAGTGTCCTGGATAATAACCAAGATCCAGGCCTTTAAAGAGCTCTTGAGTACAGCCATCAGCAGTGTGTCTGTCTGCAGAGAGAATGATGACCTTTGTCAAGAGGTTGTACTTACCATGGCAGTGAAATTCATGTCTCTGGTGACTCTTCCCGTGAAGTCAGTAGACAGATTAGGAGAGCATGGAGGCTCATGAAGTCGTTGGAAAGGGATTTGTGGTGTTCCCGATCTCTGCAAAAGGACGAAGATCAACATCTTTAGAGTCCTGGGGCCTCATGCATAACGGCATGCGTACAATTCACATTAAAACATGGCGTAAGGACAAAAGTGGAATTGTTCGTGCGCACCAAAAAATCCAAATACATAAATCTGCGCGTTCGCCAACTTCCATGTTCTTCCACTCCATAAATCCCGGTCAGCGTGAAAAGTAATGCACATGCACGCGCCTGCTGCGCCACCCCAACTCCTCCCAGAATTACGCCTCTTTGAATATGCAAATCACTATAAATAGCCCTTAAGTTCAGCATTCTGTGAAAAGGCAATGGCAAAAGCACGGGGGGAAATAGAAAAATTTCAGCGAACACCAAGTGAAGGCAAGGAAAAACGTACTATTTGTTGGTTTAAACAGTGGTATAAACAACAAAAGGAAGCTGATCAAGTGACAGAGTTATGGGAGAAACTCGAAAGCTCAAGTTCACAAAGTCACACAGTGCCCGAAATAAAAAAAGAAGTTGTCAGATATCAAAGTCACCGTGAAAAGGTGAATCGAAGCCCACCCTCTGAGTGTCATATGAAAGCTTATTAGGGTACAGATAAAAAAGAAAATAGGCACAGTGGGGAAAAATGCACGAAATGTCAACTTTAATCTCGAAATTTCCACTTTAATCACAGTTTATTTTGTCATTAAAAAAAGATCATAAACTTCATCTTAAAATCATTTAATTTACTAGTTTCTCAAATCCCATCATAACTAAAGTAGCATGTTAAATGCTTTGTTTTGTATTTGAACTTCTATGTGCTCTATGTGGGTGAATCACTGCGTGCTTCCGGGCTTTCTCTTCCTCCGACAGGACACAGAATCCATTACATTCGTGATATTACATTTCTCTGAATAATTAAAACACTGAGATGTATACTTGATATCATTTTCATGATAGGAGTTAAATAATGTTATTAAACATGGGAACACAGTGGCGTAGTGATTGTTCATGCCTCACACAAGATGCTTGCTGTGCGCGACCTTCGATTAAATAATTTATTGCAGCAGTACTCTCTCTTTCAAACTTACTAACCCCCAATTCCTCTCCTTACTTTTCCTTCTCCAAATATCCAATCGTCACACAATCAGCTCTGTAATAGACAATAAGCCATTCCAGTGTTGCACCAGCTCCAGCTCCAGCAAGAATACAGCGCAAGGCAGGAACAATCCGTGAACGGAGCGCCAGCTCCTTGCTAGCGTTGGGACACCATGTCCTCACATGTTTAATTATTAACAATATAGATTATTTAAATTAAGTTAAAGTTTTATCTGTATAATACATATTTTGCTGCATTTCATCTTAAAAATGATATCATCATATGTAAATATGTGCTTTATAAAGTGGCTCAGGTTGTGCAATGTTATAACTATCGCAAGTTTACAGTGAGGTGATTGTACTTATAAGTACAAACAGTTCTACAAGGAGCACTTGATGGACTGATTGAGTGCGTTTATAGTTCTTGGGATGAAACTGTTTCTGATCCGCGTGGTCTGTACAGGAAAGGCTCTGAAGCGTTTGTTGCATGAGAGCAGTTCAAATAGTCAGCATGGCTGAGGCAGCGTGTGCTTGATGCTGTATACCGATAATTCTCTTTCCAATCAGCTGCTGTAGAGCTGCGATTCCCCACTCAGATACAGTGATATAAATACTCCGAGTGGTGCAGTGAGAGTAACATGGAAAAAGATGATCCGCTGTGGCAACCCCTAATGGGAGCAGCTGAAAGAAGAAAAAGAAGGTGCAGTGAGAGTAACAACGCTAAAGCAGCTATGGTATTTAGAATAGTTTGACCATTCTGTCGACCATTATATTGTTACAGGTTAATTACAATCAGATGCATTAAACTAATAAACAATATGTGGTTAATTTCAGTGTATTTATAAAGCTGCGTCAGGGATGTGGATCTAAAAAAGAAAGGAAACTACACTGGAACAGTAGCACTGCTTTGACACTGGGTGCCGCCAGTTTGCAAACTTGCATACACCAGGGTTTTAGCTAGCGTGAAAATGTGTGTGGCTTTATGCCAAATTTATGTTTTATACATCGCGATTTGAGCATGGAAATGGGCTTACGCAACATTTTTGTGCATACGCACTGTTTATACATGAGGCCCCTGGTGTTTCCTATTTTGCTATATGGTTGCAAGACATGGACCCTCTCCAGCGACCTGAGACGAAGACTGGACTCCTATGGTCTATGCCCTAGTCACCACTTGTATAGATTACTGTAATGCTATTCTATCTGGCATCCCACAAAAACTTATCCATTGCTTACAACTTCTTCAAAATTCTGCTGCCAGGATAATAACCTGCTGTTCTAAATCCACTGAACATATTACACGTATTCTCTCTCAACTTCACTGGCTCCCTGTTAACTACTGAATACAATACTAAATACTGCGCATAACATTTAAAGCTCTCCACAACCTCACTGACCTCCTACAGACTTGCACTCCTGTCACTCACTCAGATCCTCATCTGCAGCTCAAACTCAGTTCTGTGGGAGCTCAAGCATCTCTCATTGTGCTCCTCAACTCTGAAATTCTCTTCCCTCTCATATTCGTCAGCTTGATTCAATATCACATTTTAAAACTGTCCCAAAAAATCTTTTCAAACTGGCATACCAATTGTGAATTTTGCACTGTTACTGCCGGTTATCTTTCTTTGTTTGCTAATTATTGCTTTTTAATTTATCATTCTCTTTGTTTTTATTTTAGTAATGTTGTTTAATTTCATTGTAAGGTGACCTTGAGTGCTAAGAAAGGTGCTTATTAAATAAAATCTATTATTTTGGTATTGTGTCTCTTCGCAGAATCACTGGGTACCACTGGTTTGACTTCGTGTCAAATGTGTGGTTGCTCTTGGAGTCCCGAATGAAGTACATTATTTGCATTGTGAGGGAGCGTCAGTTACGGCACTATTGCCATGCATCACGATTTTCCAATTGTGATAAGCCTCGCAGGATCCTCATTGTTGAGGATCCGAGCAGCTGGACGAAGCCAAGGGGATGCCCACATAACACTTGGCTGCGGCAGATAGATGGTCATTTCTGGGGAGTGGGACCTGACCACATGTCTGCCTGGGGTGGGTTACCAACTGGGATCTTGAGCTGTTTCACTGTGTGGTGGGTGAGGCAATGCGTTGTACAAGTACATGCTCCCCAACCTGACCTGATCATTATCATGATTAGAAAATGGTAAAAAATTTTAAGTTTAATGATATATTCTGGTTTATGACAAGCTGATGCTTTGGATGTAATAGCAATTAACATAAGAGAAAGGGAGGACAAGGATTGTCATCTCCTAAATTGAGACAGCTCAACATGATGCAACAGCAGGGTATTACAGTTATTTCCAATTAAAATGAATGAATGAGATGTCAGAAATTTGCTTTTTACCTGAGGCAAAGTCTGTATGAGATTCAACAAGTAAAAACTATTATAAAGTATGCTTTTTATAATGAAAAATGTAACTACTTTTAGAATTTAATTGCCTAACTTATAAATACTGCCTTATAAACAATTAACAAAAATGGATGTACTGTATAAAGTATTGTTTACATTCAAAAAGTGAATAAATGTGGTAATTATAACACTAGCTTGTGTGTACTTTATTTTACATGTACTGTAGTTCCTTTAAAATTTTTTAGAAAATAATAAATATTAGTTGCACAGTTAATCACAGTAGTAGTAGGGTGTTGTATTATGCATCATTGAGAATGCAATGAGAAATCAAGCAAAATGACACCTTTTGTTGGCTAACTGAACAGATTACAATATGCAAGCTTTCAAGGCAGCTCAAGCCCCATCTTCACTAAAATGAAAAAAAAAATATTGTTAGAAACTAAAATGCAGATTACAAACAGGGTAGATGTGAGAGAAAGGAATCATTGTGGTATGCACCCAGTCATGAAAGGAGCCAATGGAAAGCATGGAAGAGGGCACGTGGATGGAGAACACTTAGGATGTGGAGCCACCAACCACTCTTCTTAAGGTGCCTAGATTGAATCATTTTATGCACAGTAGTTGTGGAAAGTGAAGCAAACGCTAATGCCTCTGAACCCAAGTGAGGTGGAGCCTGCCTTGTGAATGTCTAAACAGTGAACAAGGCATGTGACAGCATGTGCAGCCACACGCAAGGAGGTGCAGGTAGCCACGCAAGGCAGCACATTTATAGGACAGCAAAGAAACGAAAAAGCAGAGAGCATGACCCCTGTGACACCTGTCCAATACACACAGGTCATCACAAAACATATATTTAATATGGGGGTTATGTATGAGTATATGTCTAATAATTAAGTTTCTTATAATGAAATAAAACAGCAGAGCACATTTGCTTCATTATTTGAGGTATTACTGTACACATGTTCAGGAAAAGCAAACATAAAAAGACATATACTGTATTATGTATGTGTGAGTGTGTGTGTACACTCCCAGAAGACATAATCTGGATGGCTCCTTCCCTGGCTGGAATGACAGAAGGGAACCGTTATCTATGAATAGAAAACCTCTGATACTCACCAACTCACCTTGGTGCACCTCAGAGCCACCTGGGAGCTGTAGTCGTAGTAAGCAGCCCTGATGGGGTACTCGGGGACCACCAAGTACAGCTGCAGAGGGAGGGCATCTCCTGTTTAAAGGAAATCACGCTGGACCCAGAAGTGCTTCCCAGGTATGACACTGGGACATGGGAAGTACTCCCAGATCTGACATAAAAGGAGTTGCTCCTCATACTAAATTCAGACATTCCATTTGTCCAGAAATGCATGGCTGGAAAACAGACTTATTGGAAACTCTAGCTATTTGTACTGGGATGAGTCATTTTATGGTATGACATGAATCTGCATTATAAATATGAATTCTCCTTTATTACATACTGTTAAGATCATAGCCACTATTATGTCATTTACCTTCAAATTAATGTTTTTAAAGTGACATTATAAAGGAGTAAGTTAATACGGGACCTCAAATGATCTCAGTGATATCAGATTCACCAAGCCCTCCCCACCAATGCATTCAGATTGCATAAAATCTATACTGTAATTTGTATAGTGCCTGAATTATATGTCTTAGAAGGATGTCAGAACAAATACTTATAAACAGACACTAATTTGGCTTCATTTGTGTAACTATGGCAGCATTTCCCAGACTAGCCCTGGGTATTATTTCAAAAGTCTGTTATAAATTTGAAGTGGGAAAAATTGTGTTTAGACTAAATACAATTATTGATGCCAATTCATTGTGAGGTATGACTCAACTCTGAGCTTACCATTTGATGTGGTTAGCAGAATACAACTTCATGTTCGACAGAGGAACAACGCTGGGCAGGTTGTGATGATGATGTAATGGTAAAAGATTACACTTGCAACCCCAAATTGCAATAAATAACTCCAGAGGCAATATGGCCTCACTTGAGGACATAAAACAAATAGTTCTTGATTAAACAAAAAGTTTAACTTAATGGACCAGAGTCAAAACCTATTGCCGTTATTGAAATGCAAGCATGCTTACCTTTACACTGTTCAACTTTGTTTATTTATGTATAGCACTAATCACTGAACACCACAGGCTCAGAGCACTGTAACAAGTTCATAAATAAATGCAATTAAACTTTTTATAAATTGCAAATTACATAAGAAATACACATAAAGACACAGATTTGCTTTAACACCCAAGGAGAAAAAACATTTTCATTCCGGTTAACATACAGTAAATGGAAGCTGACAATATTAATCCATTAACATTATTTGTTGAACTACGGCCATATGACAGTAGAGGATTGGAAAAAAAATAACTCCTGTCAGCAACATTCTTAGAGAACAGAAGTCCCAAGACCAGTCCTGACCAACTACCCACAACCCCTCCTGGACATTCTGTAGTAAAGTTTCTGCTGGACTGCCTAAACTGATGACAAAATCTTTACATCTGTTGATTCCAAGGTTCCCAGTATCTCATATAGATAAAACTTTCTCTCCTGGGGAAATTTGCCTTTTTACAGAAGCTGTTTAAGTAAATAAATGCATATCTCGTAGTTTAACCCTTAACAGAGAAGGCTGGATGGTATTGAAGTCACTAGAAAAATCAAAAAAACATTGTCACCTGTACAAAGCTGGCTGTGCTGTGAGAATTAAGTCTAGTGGAGCAGACAGATAATTGCATCCTCCACTTCAATATTTGTCCAATAGGCAAACTGCAGTGGGTCTTCATGGTTGACCAAAAGAGGACTCATATAGTCCAGGACAAGCCTCTCTCAAAGGTCATCATGATGTGAGACGTACTATTGGTCTGTAATCATTAGACGAATAAGTGCCTGCCTTCTTTGGAACAGGAACAATGCAGGAAGTTTTCTGTAGCAGCTGCAGTTTCTGAAGCCTTAGGGACAGACTGCACAGGTGAGAGAAAACACTACAAAGTTGATCAGCACAGGCCTTAAGAACTCAAGGATTGACTATCTGGTCCTGTGTGTAGTTTCCTCAGTTGTGTCCTTACTTGGTCTTCAGTTATTGACAGTCCACACTGATGGTCAGTGGTGGACTTGTCACTGGCCATTCCAATTGGTGTGGCAGGAGTTGTTGATGTAGGGATGGTGTTTGGAGACTAGTCATTGAAAGAAAGTTGGCAGTGAGAGGAAAAGTCTAATAAAAAAGCGTTAGCTTTGTCCAAATCCCTTTATAGCACATAAGCCCTGGATTGCTCAAGTGAGTGAGTGTTTTCTGTTTCTACTTTGTATGCATCATTTTCTTCACTCAGCTTTTCTTTAGAATATTCTGCACATCCTTCACATCCTCTGACTTTTCCATGGGCAGAAAGATGGTTTGGCAGTAGAGCAGTGGCATCAAGTGCCACAACAAGATAACAAAAAACGAAAAGAAGAGGGTTGGGTAAACAGATCATTACTATCATCACTACTTATATATACAAATAACTAACAAAGACTGATGCAATTTGCACAGATATTCAGCAGCTCTAGTCAGGGGTATGCTAAACTAATGTCCGAGTCTTCAGTCTGCATTTAAAACCTAAGACCAAAGGGGCATCTCTTATATAAGCAGGGAGAACATTCTACAGCTTTGGGACCTTAACTAAAAGCTGTACTTCCTATTGTTATTTTTTTAATCCATGGAAACTCAATAGGCTGGCATTTTGGTTTGTAATATCCATCCATCCTCTTCTGCTTATCCGAGGTCGGGTCGCGGGGACAACAGCTTGAGCAGAGAGGCCCAGACTTCCCTCTCCCCGGCCACTTCTAGCTCTTCCGGGAGCATCCCAAGGCGTTCCCAGGCCAGCCGGGAGACATAGTCCCTCCAGCGTATCCTGGGTCTTCCCCGGGGCCTCCACTCGGTTGGACGTGCCCGGAACACCTCACCAGGGAGGCATCCTGATCAGATGCCCGAGCCACCTCATCTGACTCCTCTCGATGCGGAGGAGCAGCAGCTCTACTCTAAGCCCCTCCCGGATGACTGAGCTTCTCACCCTATCTTTAAGGGAAAGTCCAGACACCCTGCGGAGGAAACTCATTTCAGACACTTGTATTCGTGATCTCGTTCTTTCGGTCACTACCCGAAGCTCATGACCATAGGTGAGGGTAGGAACGTAGATCGACTGGTAAATTGAGAGCTTTGCCTTATGGCTCAGCTCCTTTTTCATCACGACAGACCAATGCAGAGCCCGCATCACTGCGGACGGCGCACCGATCCGCCTGTCGATCTCACGCTCCATTCTTCCCTCACTCGTGAACAAGACCCCGAGATACTTGAACTCCTCCACTTGGTGCAGGATCTCGCCTCCAACCCTGAGAGGGCACTCCACCCTTTTCTGGCTGAGGACCATGGTCTCGGATTTGGAGGTGCTGATTCCCATTCCAGCCGCTTCACACTCAGCTGCAAACTGGTTCAGAGAGCAGAAGATCACGGCCTGATGAAGCAAACAGGACAACATTATCTGCAAAAAGCAGTGACCCAAGCCTGAGTCCACCAAACCAGACCCCCTCAACACCCTGGCTGCGCCTATAAATTCTGTCCATAAAAGTTATGAGCAGAATCGGTGACAAAGGGCAGCCCTGGCGGAGTCCAACTCACATTGGAAACAGGTTCGACTTACTGCCGGCAATGAGGACCAAGCTCCGACACCGGTTGTACAGGGACCGAACAGCCCTTATCAGGGGGTCCAGTACCCCATACTCCTGGAGCACCCCCCACAGGATTCCCCAAGGGACACGGTTGAACGCCTTTTCCAAGTCCACAAAACACATGTAGACTGGTTGGGGAAACTCCCATGCACCTTCCAGGACTCTGCTAAGGGTGTAGAGCTGGTCCACTGTTACGCGACCAGGACGAAAACCACACTGTTCCTCCTGAATCCAAGGTTCGACTATCCGACGGACCCTCCTCTCCAGAACGCTCGAATAGACTTTTCCAGGGAGGCTGAGGAGTATGATCCCTCTGTAGTTGGAACACACACCCCGGTCTGCTAAACCAAAGGCACTGTCCCCGATGTCCATGCAATGTTGCAGAGACGTGTCGACCAAGACAGTCCTACAACATCCAGAGCCTTGAGTTTTTTTGACCACCTCAGGTAACCTCAGTCCCAGAGATGGGGGAGCCCACCTCCGAGTCCCCAGGCTCTGCTTCCTCATTGGAAGGCATGTTAGTGGGATTGAGGAGGTCTTCGAAGTACTCCCCCCACCGACCCACAACGTCCCGAGTCGAGGTCAGCAGCGCACCATCCCCACCATATACGGTGTTGACACTGCACTACTCCCCCTTCCCGAGATGCCGGAAGTCGTTCTCCATGGCCTCCCTAAACTCCCATGCCTAAGTTTTTGCCTCAGCAACCACCGAAGCCACATTCCGCTTGGCCTGTCGGTACCATTAGCTGCCTCCATAGTCCCACAGGACAAAAGGGTCCAGTAGGACTCCTCCTTAAGCTTGACGGCATCCCTCACCGCCGGTGACCACCAATGGGTTCGGGGATTGCCACCACGACAGGCACCGACCACCTTACGGCCACAGCTCCGGTCAGCCGCCGCAACAATAGAGGCACGGAACATGGCCCATTTGGACTCAATGTCCCCCAGCCCCCTCGGGACGTGGTCGAATGTTCTGCCAGAGGTGGGAGTTGAAGCTACGTCTGACAGGGGACTCTGCCAGACATTCCCAGCAGACCCTCACAACACGTTTGGGCCTACCGGGCCTGACCAGCATTCTCCTCCACCATCGAAGCCAACTCACCACCAGGTGGTGATCAGTTGACAGCTCTGCCCCTTTCTTCACCCGAGTGTCCAAGACATGTTGCCGCAAGTCCGATGACACGACCACAAAGTCAATCATCAAACTGAGGCCTAGGGTGTCCTGGTGCCAAATGCACATGTGAACACCCCTATGCTTGAACATAGTGTTCGTTATGGACAATCCGTGACGAGCACAGAAGTCCAATAACAAAACACTGCTCGGGTTCAGATCGGGGGGGCCATTCCTCCCAATCATGCCCTTCCAGGTCTCACTGTCATTGCCCACGTGAGCATTGAAGTCTCCCAGCAGTATGAGGGAGTCCCCAGAAGGTATGCCCTCTAGCACCCCCTCCAGGGACTCCAAAAAAAGGATGGGTACTCCAAACCGCTGTTCGGCGTATATGCACAAACAGTTAGGACCCATCCCACCACCCGAAGGCGAAGGCAGGCTACCCTCTCATCAACCGGGGTAAACCCCAATTTACAAGCTCCAAGTCGGGGGGCAATAAGTATGCCCAGACCCGCTCTGCGCCTCTCACCAGGGGCAACTCCAGAGTGGTAGAGAGTCCAGCCCCTCTCAAGGAGATTGGTTCCAGAGTCCAAGCTGTGCATCGAGGTGAGCCCGGCTATATCTATATCTCTCTGGTCCCAATACCAGAGAGCAGTCAGAGGTGCAAGGAACCGTTTTTTCGCTGACATTATCTCAAAAAACTCTGGCAATCAACGTGTCTTATACAAAACACTAAATGCTGTCCTCTCTTCAGCTGTAACTGTTTTCTCTTCTGCCTCCACTGCTCTTTGTAATCAGATCCTCACATTTTTTCTGGATAAGGTCATGAACATTAGATCCCAGATCTCCATTTCTTCTTCTGGCTCTGTTGATTTAGCCGCTCCTGTACATGGCTCCCTCACCAGCTTTGAACCCATTTCGCTCCCCCATCTGGAAAAAATCGCCGCCTCAATGAAGCCTTCGGGTTCTCCGGGCGATGTGGTGCCGTCCAGACTGCTGAAAGATGTGTTTTCTGCGATTTGATACGATGTTCTAAAGATCATAACTAGTAGTCTATCCTCGGCTATAGTTCCTCGTGCTTTCAAACACGCAGTTGTACATCCAATCGTGAAAAAACCTGATCTTGACCCTGCCGTTCTCTAATCTTCGTCCAATCTCCAAACTACCTTTCGTGTCAAAATACTCGAAAAGTAGTTTATGAGCAATTAACTCATCACCTACAGGACCATCAGGTAATGGACCTTTTTCAGTCAGGCTTTAGGCCCCAACACAGCACAGAAACCGCACATTTACGTGTCCTAAATGACGTCCTTTTGGCATTGGACTCAGGACTCCACGTGATTATGGTTCTTCTCGATTTATCTGCTGCCTTCGACACAATCGATCACGACATCATGATCTCCCGACTCGAATCCTGGGCTGGTGTATCTGGCTTAGTCCTCGACTGGTTCAGGTCATATTTCTGCAACAGGACTCAGAGTCATGCTAGACGATTTTTCATCTGAATCAGTCCCACTCCCATGTGGGGTCCCCCAGGGTTCCATTTTAGGGCCACTACTTTTTTCTACATCCTGCCTTTAGGTGCAATTTTTAGAAAACATGCAATTTCATATCACCTATATGCTGACGACTGCCAAATTTATTTCTCCCTCAAGCCAACTGACTCCACCAAACCTCTCCTCGACTGCCTATCTGACATTAAGGACTGGCTGGCTGTAAACTTTCTTCACCTGAACGATTCAAAAACCGAGGTCATTGTTTTTAGTCCCGACTGCAAACAGACCCCACCCCTTGGCCTCGACTCTCTTCCCATTCCAGTAACTTCGACTGTCTCCAATCTTGGAATCAAAATGGATACAGTCCTGAAAATGGATGCTCAAGTCAACAGCACAGTAAAATCCTGCTTCTTCCATCTTAGGCGAATCGCCAAACTCAAGCCTATTCTGTCTAACCACCTCCTGAAATCAGTAATCCATGCATTCATTACGTCCCGGCTCGACTACTCTAATTCCTGCCTATATGGTATCAGCAAAGCCACTCTTTCTAGACTCCAACTGGCTCAAAATGCGGCTGCAAGGATTCTAACTGGAAACAGCAGAAGCCAACACATTACACCGATTTTAAAAACCTTACATTGGCTGCCGGTTAGATTCAGAATCGATTTTAAGATACTCCTCTTAACCTATAAGGCGCTAAACGGTCTAGCCCCCGCCTATTTGAGTGTCTTGCTCCATCATCACAATCCCCACCGTGTTCTTAGATCCGCAGATCAGCTGCTCCTAACCGTTCCCAAGGCACATTTTAAAGCTCGTGGTGAAAGGGCTTTCTCCATCTGTGCACCCAGGCTCTAGAACTCCCTACCTTTAGTGGTTAGGCAAGCCGCCTCAGTCGCCACATTTAAATCACGCCTAAAAACACACCTCTTCACATTGGCTTTTAATTCTTAACCTGTCTCATTTCCACTTGCTTCTTGCTATTTCTTTATTTTAATGGGTCCCCTGACCTGTTTTTAGTATCTCTGGTTTTAAATTCTCTCTTAATGTTTGTTTTTAATTTTTGTTATTAGTCCTGCTTCTTTTTAACTGTACAGCACTTCGGTCAGTTGTAATGCTGTGTTTTTAAGCGCTCAACAAATAAAAATGGTATGGTATATCTATCCGGAACCACTTGACCTCGCGCACTAGCTCAGGCTCCTTCCCCTTCAGAGAGGTGACATTCCACGTCCCAAGAGCCAGGTTCTGTAGCCAAGGATTGGACCGCCAAGGTCCCCGCCTTCGGCCACCACCCAACTCACACTGCACCCGACCTCATTGGCCCCTCTCATAGGTGGTTAGCACATGGGAAGGGGGACCCACGTTGCCTCTTCGTGCTGTGCCCGACCGAGCCCCATTGGTGCAGGCCCGGCCACCAGGCGCTCGCCATCGAGTTCCACCTCCAGGCCTGGCTACAGAGGGGGGCCCCGGTGACCTGCGTCCGGGCGAGGGAAAATGCCATCCAAATTTTTTATTCATCATTGAAGGTCTACTGAACATGCTCTTTGTCTCATCCCTCACCTAGGACCAGTTTGCCTTGGGTGGCCCATAGAGCCCCGGACAACACAGCTCCTAGGATCATTGGGACATGCAAACCCCTCCACCACGACAAGGGTTGTAAGTAATAGTAAGTTCAAATTTGTAAGCAGGTCCTTATATACAAGGAGGACTTTGAAATCAGCCCATTGTTTTACTGAAGAACAAATTTTGTGTTACAAGACACCTACTCTCTTGGAATTATTGCAAGCAAAAAGAATGGACCAGGAGATGAAAAATGTAAATCAAAATCATAGTCAAAGACAGACATAGGTCGTAACTGAGAAGGAAAAGAGATTGTTCAAACAAAAAATGAAAGGGCAGAATCAGATTCAAAGGTTAAGATCAAAAAGGAGCATTAGGGCCTACTGGTTTAGAAACTATAGTCATGAAGGATATTAACGTATATCCACTAAGGGACAGAGAGTGTTGCGAGTACTGCCATAATTAAAGTGTCATTTCCTGTTATGTCAGCAGTGCAATAGGAGTGTTCACTTGATGCTACCCAGAGCATCACCTAAACTAAAAAAAACAAATCCTTAACAAAAAAAATCTTTGTCAAAAAAAGTGAAATAAAAAAGGACTACAAGTTTGTAATCAAAATACATGAACACAATAATATTATACATATAAAATGTCCATAATATCACATTAAGTCATTATTTCTAGATCCAGCAATGACTATTACTCAACAACTCAACTCAATTCAGTTAATTCAACATTTTGAATTAACTGAAAGCTGGATAAAGAAGAGTTTGTTATATAGAACAGCTGATGAATAATACACTGCAGTATCCAGTCAAACTAGAATTAAATGTATGGAGTATCTTCCATACTCAGAAAATACCATCCAAGCTGAGTGGTGTCATTTACTTGCTGTGTGTATGAACACACTTCTCAATTTCATGTCATTCATAGAGATCCCAAGTTGAATCCTTGGGAGACAATGCCAACATGGTATGTCCAAAGCCTAAGCTGTGGTGAGAAATACCTACATAACAAAGTTCAGGTTCATGGCTTGAAAAACAAAGCTTTACATAAAGAACACAGAAGCACAAGAAATTGTGCTTTTAAAATTTACAGATTTAATATAAATCAATGGTCATCTATTCAATCCATGCCTATTAAATCTCCAGTACTACGAGCTGAAAGCATGAGTTAGAAAAAAAATCCCATAGTAAGTCATTCATACCTGACCAAATTCTGAAGCCCTTAATCAACCTAATAGCCAGACTGGGATTTCAGCTTAGGATTCTGGACCTGTAAGACAGCATCACAAATCACTGTGCCACAATGATTTTCATTGTAATGTAAATAAACAAGTACAGTTTAGTGTTTGTCATCTCTAACATGTGATGAATTAATCACAGAAGGTAATTAGTCGGGCTACACAGAATTCTTGTCAACTCTTAGGGAAAATATTGTCTCAAATGAAGTAGAATTTTACTGTAATTGGAATCACCTATCACTTGTTCCAATTTATAAGTTTTTGCTCAACTCACCCCTTGGCCATACACCTCAACTAGCCTTTGGCAGGAAATGGCTTTTTCAGCCTCACTCAAAAGTTCATTTCATGACCATTCCTAAATCACTTTTGTTCTCATGACTGCTTTAAAAGACCCAAAATTTGCTTGTCCACAGTTATTCTAGTGAACCTTTGCAACCTGCAACCCAAAGCCCACAATCTCTGTTTTGGTCTCAAACTGCAAAAAATTGCTTCTGATTTGCCTGTACTTTTTTTTACCATCAGAAGAAACCTGGGTATCCCATGTGGGGGATCCTATTGTTGTCTCATAGGAGTGTCTATTTGTGCAAGGCAAATCTTCAACACTGGTTACTGAAACCGATTACACACACAAAACCAAGATAAGGTGAGTAACCTAGTTAAGGCAAAAACTTTCTTCCTTTGTTTACATGTGCAAGTAAGATTCAGAAGTGTTTGGCAAAACATTCCAACACCATTAAACTGTGTAAAGAAGAGTTAAGCATCATAATCAGCCCTCATGAATCCGAAAACAAGCATGAAGCCTGTGATAATTTTGTGTCTTAGTCCTTGTTCTATTAAGTAAAGTGACATTCATCCCCTTGTACTTCCTAAGCCTGAGCCACTGATGAATTGTGGTATGAACACTAACTTCAGTGTCACTTGATCATGCGGTTTCAACATATCTATACCAAATAGTTGAATTAAAACTAAACTGACACTTTATTTATGGGCTTCTCTTACCTGATTGCATGCAGCACACTTTTTTGATTGGCTCTGCAACTGAGCCAAGCAAAGGAGTGGCATACTGATACGTGTCCTTCTTGCCTTTTTACTAAAATAAGTATTACATTAGATAATTTGTTACTTTAAAAAGTGATGTTGCCAACAACACTGCTCCCGAGGTTGTGGTTCTAAGTTGACCGTTGTACATTCAGCACAAACAAATTTAACGATTTCCGAAATATTGAGATGGAGAAGGAATGATGCGATCACCTGAGCATTTGCCTTAATCTTGTGGTCAATTCTACCTGTGGTTGCTGAATCCATGTGCAGGTGAACAGAGTGCAGCGGACATGTGCTGACTACACAATCCTTAACTGTAACTGGTTACCTTAGGCTAGGGCTGAAGAGATGATGCCATGAGGGAAAGACACTGACACACTGACTTCTAAAATAAAATCTGGCCAACATTACTTTTAAAGAAATCTATCTGTGTTAACCTGGTTTCTCATGAACCAGCATCCCAGTTTCTCTAACCAGAGTAGGGGTTTACATGGCATTTCAGAATCTGAGTTCCTGCAAAAAAAATGGGTTATTAAAGCTCACATAAACGCACTCAAGGAGTCAGATTTCAAGACCACTTGCACTTTAACACTATAGTGATGACAAGCAAGGAGGTAAACACCAATATGTTATTAAGCATTTCTCAGAATATTATGTATATCAACAGACACGTCAAGTCTGCCACACACACACACTTTAGTAATAATTCCACAATATGCAAAACACCAGGAAAAAGACTAAGAATATCCAAAAAGTGTGAATATAATGTTCATTAAGTTAAAAGTGAGCCCATTAGGAGTGTAAACTACATTTTAAGCTGGAGAAGGCCTTACAACAATAAAGGAAAGATTACAAACACTTTTTATGTGACATTGACAGTGTTCTCTGTCAAAAAGTGTGAACTATAATTTAAAATATAATAACTCTAAATGGACACACCCTCTTTACCACGAGTGTGGGTGGCGCACACCTAGAAGCTTTTTAAACCCATTGATTCCACTGCATTGGCTCTCAAACCCAGTACTTCCATGTCCAAATTGGCAACTACAGGTACCAACCCAAATCAGGCCTCACTTGTCTCCACTTTAAAAAATAAATAAATAGAAAAAGCAGGGCCAGTATTATATTATTCAAATTTGGAATTCATTAAAATCCAAACTGCCAAATACAATTTCATTTAAAAACTGACAGAAAAATTTATTTTAAGACAGTACTGTCTTGCTGATGCATGTTTAAGGCTTTAAATTACATCAAACAGAATCTTTAAAAACAATCTAAATGTAAGCACATTTGCATGCAGAGAAACATTTTATTTCATTGTGGGTTTCTGACTCTCTAGCTTTTAGGGAGTTATTTTTAAGTCCTGTACAACTGTCCTAAATGTCTTTTAAAGAGAGAAAATCATGACACTATTTAAAAAATATTTAAAGGAGAACCCAAACGAGAAGGTGCACCAAAGTATTAGTGAGGTCAATTCATTGTGCTGTGTAAAGGGCTGTAGACTGATAAGATATATAATTAAATTATTTACTTACGTTTTCACAAACTTTGGGCACTTTGTTGCATGCAACCATCTTTTATAGCACAATTTAGAACATTTTGATTTTCGTTTCTAATTTGCAAGGAGTAGAGTAAGCCTTCATTTTTCAATGTCATGCTGAACTTTATTAATTTTACTACATTTTTGTGCGTGTGTGGTAATCCGCCTACTTGGCATTACCACTTCAAGGAAAAAGTCCTTCGAGTAGGGTAAAAGTGACTTTTCAAAATAAACGTTAAGACACTTCCCTGTTTAAGTCACGAAGTGCAGGGTGCGCGTTTACAGTCATTTTAACTTTGTCTTCAGCAGGTTCACGCAGCGGGATGCCGGCGACGGGTCACGCCTGCTAGAGGACGCTGTGCGTACACTGTCATGAAGGCGAGCGTCTCTATAGTCATGCCGTTGGCAAAGAAACGTGCGTTGCATACATTAGTGTGAGGGGGGAATTCAGAAAGAAATGAAACTTACTTTTATATTGCCTATCGACTCTTCCGAAGGAGCGTGTTGGGATGCGCCCGTCCGTCCGCGCGAGGCCGCTAGTCCTATTTATTACAGGCCTTGCAACGGTTAAGAAGAGTACCTGTGCAGAAAGCACCTGCGTGTGCCGTGATTGGTGAAAGGGAACAACGTGTCTTGGGATTGGGTAAAGATTTGTGCCCAAACTATAAGAGGCACTTCCTGCCTCTTAAGCGTTGTCTTTAGACTCGGTAGTGTGGTTGGTATAGCTGTTATCGTTTAGTATATGAAACAGTGGCTTGTGCCTTATTTTGTACATTTCTTGTATACATTATAGATATCTTCTCGTGTAGCTTTCCGGAGGTGAGTGAAATATCATGAGACAAGGGGTTCATTTGCTATACTAATCTCTCTCTCTCTCTCTCTGACTTCTGGGTTCCCAAGATGGCCAACACATTTCATTTCTGGCATCCCCTGATGATGTCATTTCCAGCCCCATACAATGATGATACTTATGGTCTACAGAAGATTGTCGCATCCTTCATCACATCACTTCTTTTTTGATTTTAAGTTTTATTGAAATCACACAAAATACCATACAAATCCATTTTTACCAAAAAAAGACTGAAAACAAATCAACCCCCACCCCTGAGAAAGAGCTAAGCCAGCAAAGAGAACATTAAAGCAAGTAAAAATAAGTAATAAGTGAATACAGATAAATGGAAGAAAAATGGAGAATCTGCTTTCTCAGTGCTTTAAAAGCTTATTGTAAAACATTATTGATTAGATCCTGCCAGGTTTTGAAAAAGTTCTGCACAGATTCTCTAAGTGAGAATTAGATTTTTTTTTTCCAGTTTTAAACAGTATATAACATCAGTTACCCACTGACTTAGAATAGGAGAGTTAGAATTCTTCCAGTTGAGCAAGATAAGTCTACATGCCAGTAGTTTAGTAAAGGCAATTGGTTTGTTTGTCCTTCTCCACTTTAAGCCCATCTGGAAGTACACCAAGCACAGCTGTTAATGGGTTAGGAGGGATTGTGACACCAAGGCTGTCTGAAAGGCATTTAAAAATTTTGGTCCAGAATGTTAATTTGGTGCAGGTCCAGAACATGTGGCCTAGTGAGACTGGAATTTGATTGCAAAATTTGCAGGTTGGATCTTACCCTGGAAACATTTTGGACAATTTTTTAAGCGAGACAGATGTGTTTGATACATAATTTTGAGTTGAATAATTGTATGCTTTGTGCATGTGGAGCTCGAGTGAATTCTCTACATTGCTACCTTCCACTCCTTTTCTGAGATATTGAGTGAGAGATCCTTTTCCCACTGTCCTCTTGGATCTTTGAAAGGGAGGGACTGTAAAATGGTTTTATATATTGTAGAAATGCTGTCTAACTCCAAGATTGGTCAAAATTTTTTTCCAGCATAGTGGGAGGTGAGGAAAATTGGGCAGGTTCTGTTTTAAAGTTTCTAATTTTAAGGTAGTGAAAGAAATGTGTTGCTGGAAAGGTAAATTTGGAATGTAATTGTTCATAGGATGCAAAGATGTTGTCTATGTACAGATTTCTAAGTGATTTTAATCCCGAATGCTTTCCAGATATTAAAAACTATGTTTGAGAGGGTGGAAAAAGGTGGTTCTCATGAAGAGGTACTTCTGGTGCTTTTGATGATGTTGTATCTGTCTGCCAGTTTCGATGTCATGTCCTGCCACATTGCTTCTGTCCACCTTTTTTTTTTCTCTGTACAAATACACCATCTTTGTATAACATGTCATGTACTGTAAAAAGTATTTGATCACTCATTTTGCCTGTTTTGTTTTTCTTTTGTCCTTCGTACATTATAAAGGGGGTGGTACCCAACTCTTCCTTTCTGAAGGGGTGTTTTTTTAATTGTAAATATTTTTTGCATTCTTTGGACTTTTGTTACATGTGTAGTTTCTTACTGAAGTCCTTTTTATTTAGGAAGACTACCAGTTTGTGTATATACATTTTTGGTCTATTTTTAATTTTTGGGGACTGGAAACTTCACTGTATATATTGCTCACTATTTTTGATTTCACCATTATTTTTGTTGCACATGTAAGTAAACCCACTCTTGTTTTGGAAATGCTACCTTCTTTGTCTGACTTCTCACAAATCTGATCCCTGTCAGTCCTGCACTACAAGATGCCCACGGTGTGGTGTAACTTTGCCACTACGTGGGGTGTCACATTTAAGTGGCAGCATTGGGATTGATCAGGTGTGAGTGTAGACCATGTTTTTGGAGCACAGACGAAGGCAGTTTGGCTCCTTAGAATGTGCAGGGAGTCGACACTCCAAGTCGTTCCCAGGAAGTGGACTCTGGGTTACTTTTGGACCATACTTTGTGCAGGAAATTATACCCTTATGATTAAGAGTAAATCAAAAAGGTGCCTTCAGCAAAAATGATCAGAAGGACTTGAAGTTATGCAGGTCGCATCCATCGACTCCAGGGCTTCTGTTCTAATGGGAAATGAAGGGTCTAAGTTATTCTAATTCACAAACTTTGTTAAAAGCATTTTATGCTATTTTGAGTTTTCTGATCATGAATATAATATTTTTGACATCTGATTCTTTACCTGTGGACTTAGACCTCAAAGGCCGGGTTTATACTTCACACAACGCGATGCGTGCACCTGTGGATGCTACTGCTACACAAGCGGTGTACTGTTTATACTTGCGTATAAATTTTCCGCAAATCTGGAGGATGCCCCCGGGTGGCAGTGCGAGATATCATCACAGTGAGAAAACAACAATCAGTTTCACTGTGTTGTGAATTGCCTGAATCATCCACTAAATTCACAGAACACCTTCCCACAATATCTCCAAATATGATGCATGTTTAATAACAACATCCATCAGTCAGGGACGCACCCATTCCAGCTAGTATCAGGTGCAAGGCAGAAATGATCCCTGAGCAGGGCATCAGCTCATCGCAAGGTGAATACAAGCACACACATACTGTACACTAGCATTACCAAATACTCAAACCGGCATGTCCTTGGAAGGAAACCAGAGAACACTGTACAAATCCACCAGGAAAACATGCAAACTCCAGAGGCGTGACTCCCTACTATGAAGCAGCAGTGCTACAGCTATGTCACTGTGTCATCTCCACATGTGTAATTATTAACAGTATGAATTATTTAAATTAAGTTAACTTATCTGTAAAATGTAACATACATGCTTTAACAGATTTCATCATGAAAGTGATATCAAGTATAAATCTAAGGATTTTATCTGTGCAGACAGCTGTAATATTATATATTTAATGTGTTCTGTGTGGCAATCACTGCCTGACGGAGGAGGAAGCCCCAGAAGTACATAACGATTAACAAGTGGGTCTGTTTTAAGATGACATTTATGATGTTCTACTTTAATGGCAAAATAAAGTACAGGATTAAAGTTGGAATTTCTACTATAATCACGAAATAGACCTTTTTTACTCTTTGCTGGAACGGCACAGAAGATGGTATGGGAGACCTTTTAAAAATGTATCTCGTCATAACGATGGGGAATAAGCAATGTTTGTATTGCCTACGCGAGAAAACCACCACAAACACATTTGTATGTCAGTATTTAAGTTTGATGATTTATTTCACCACATTGAACCATTCATCCAACATCGAAGCATGCACATTGATCCTGTAGAATCAGTAAAGCAGCTTGCTGTCACATGTTGATAGTAGACCGAGACACGTTCTGTTCCAACTTGAATACACTGTACCCCTCCAAATTTCTGGTACTGCAACCCACGCACGTGTTGCATTTAGTTTCTGAGGACGTGCTCAGAGGACGCGTCAAATGAATGGTAGGAATATGTGGTAGTAAAAGCAACTGAAAATGACAAATATCTGATACAATCAAAAATATTTAGACTTTAAACATTTCAATTGTAACACACATTTCATATTTCAATTATATATGTATCATTGTTGTTCATTATATAGTTTTGCCTTATGAAGTAAATCGTTACATTTCATTACACTTCGAATTAGGATGGCTAATTCAAACATTTTGCAAATTCATATTTAAAGTTTTTAAAGATTAATTTTAGTTGTAATTTTTTGCTTGCAGTTGTGTGTTTTTATCCATTTTGGTTGGTCCTTTTCCCTTATTTCAGCTGTATTTTAATGCTTGGAGTGTCATCTAATAACTTCTTCAGGAGTGACTATGTACTGCTGTGCCACAGGCATCTTTGATGTGTTTGTGATGTAATGGACCCCATTTTTTATAAAAGGAGATGGAAAGAAACCAAGCTTTTAGATTCTAATTAATTAGAATTGGAGACTGATATTTTTTTACAAAACATTATGGAATAAAGATCAAAAGAAAGGCAAAAATATGAAAAAAAATACCAACAATTACAAACAAGTAAAATTTTCATTTTTCATTTTTACAAAGAAACATAAGTGTTGTAAGAGTAAAGAGGTCAACATCCCTCCAATGGAGCACTAAGCTGGGAAATTAATTTAATCTTTATTGTTTTTGCCTGGGAAATTAATTTAATCTTTATTGTTTTTGCCTTTTTAGCTTCGTGTGTTCCATATCAGGAATGGTTGACATATACAGATTCCCTATGCCTGCCTTAAGCTCCTCGCCCATTCTTACATTAAGTCTTGTTTGGTATCCTTTGTTATGCCTCAGTCACATGATGTAAGGGCAGAGGACATAAAAAGTGAGTTTCAGATAACAATGTTCTTCAAGCTTTATCAGTCTTGCCTATGCAAAAGCCTCAATCCTGGTTAGTGTTTTTGTCACATGCTCTTCTGATTTGTGCTTCTGTTCCACCTCCTGTTTTTAGACTTTGAACTTTGTAATTGCTGTTTGCTGATCTGGCCAAATATTTGATCACAGACTTGTTCAAATAAATGGTAAAGGGTTCGGTAAACCCTTAGTCATCATATATAATTCAACGTCTTCTTACTTGCCCCTGTTACCTGTTATACAGGGAAAGTTTTGTTTCATTAACTCCAGTCCCTCACAGTACTTCTATTATAAGACCTTCCCCTTGTGGGAATGATTTTGTTATGCTGACATGCAAGGGAAGTTGACAGCACTGTCTTTAATTTGGCAGCTTACTACCTAGTTCCTATCCTGAACAGGGGCCTCACTCATAACGCTGTGTGTAGAATTCGCACTATAACATGACGTAAGTACACAAGCGGAAATGTACTTACGCAAAAAAAAAATCCAGGTGCATAAATCTGTGCGTTCGCCAACTTCCACGTTCTTCCGCTACATAAATCCCGGTCAGCGTGAAAAGTAACGCACGTGCATGCGCCTGCTGTCCCGCCCCATCTCCTCCCAGAATTACGGCTCTTTGAATATGCAAATCAATATAAATAACCCTTAAGGTCAGCCTTCTGTGAAAAGACAGTGGCAAAAGTACGAGGGTAAATAGAAGAATTTCAGTGAATACCAAGCGGAGGCAAGGAAAAACATACTATTTGTTGGTTTAAACAGTGGTACAAACAACAAAAGGAAGTTGTTTGAGTGACATAGCGTGTCACAAAGTTGCACAGTGCCCGAAATAAAAAAGAAGTTGTCACATATCAAAGTCGTAGCCCACCGTCCGAGTGTCATATGAAAGCTTATTAGGGTACAGAGAAAAAAAAAAGGCACACAGTGGGGAAAAAGCACGAAATGTCAACTTTAATCTTGAAATTTCCACTTTATTCACGTAGTTTATTTTGTTATTAAAGTAGGACATCAAAAGGTCATCTTAAAATCGTTTAATTTACTAGTTTCTCAAATCCCATTGTAACTAAAGTAGCACATTAAATGCTTTGTTTTGTATTTGATCTTCTATGTGTGTGAATCACTATGTGCTTCTGGGCTTTCTCTTCCTCCGACAGGACGCAGAATCCATTACATTCATAATATTACAGCTCTCTGAATAATTAAAATACTGAGAAGTATACGTGATATCATTTTCATGATGGCAGGAGTTAAAGCATGTTATTAAACATGGGAACATGGTGGCGCAGTGATTGTTCAAGTCTCAAGCAAGATGCTTGCTGCACCATGCGCGACCTTCGATAAAATACTTTATTACAGAAGTACTGTCTCTTTCAGACGTACTAATCTCCAATTCCTGTCCTTACTTTTCTTTCTCCAAATACCCAATCGCTACACAATCAGCTCTGTAATAGATGTTAAGCCATCTGTAAGCTTAGAACGCCGATTCTTCAAAACTTTTAAGGAACATTGAAATATCTTTGTAATGTTTAATTATTCTATCCATCTATCCTTTCAGTGTCGTGCCAGCCACAGCAAGAATACAGCGCGAAGCAGGAACAATCCATGAACGAAGTTTCAGCTCTTGGCTAGCGCTGTGGCACCGTGTAGTTAAAGTTTTCTCTGTATAATATAATAAACATATTTTGCTGCATTTCATGTTAAAAATGATATCGTCCTCATATGTAAATATGCGCTTTATAAAGTGGCTCAGGTTGTGCAATATTATAACTGTATCGGAAGTTTACAGTGAGGTGATTGTACTTATAAGTACAGACAGTTCTACAAGGAGCACTTGATGGACTGATGAAGTGCGTTTAGAGTTCTTGTGATGAAACTGTTTCTGAACCATGAAAGACTCTGAAGCGTTTATCGGATGAGAGTAGTTCAAATAGCGAATGGCTGAGGCAGCGTATGCTTGATGCTGTATACCGATAATTCTCTTTCCGATCAGCTGCTGTACAGCTGTGATTCACACTCAGATACAGTGATATGAATACTCCGAGTGGTGCAGTAAGAGTAATATGGAAAAAGATCTGATGTGGCAACACCTAACGTGAGCAGCTGAAAGAAGAAGGTGCAGTGAAAGTAACAACACTAAAGCAGTTATGGTATTTGGAATAGTTTGACCATTCTGTGGACCATTATATTGTTACAGGTTAATTACAATCAGATGCATTAAACTAATAAGCAATATGCGGTTAATTTCAGTGTATTTATAAAGCCACATCAAGGATGTGGATCTGAAAAAGAAAGATAAACTACACAGGAACAGTAGCACTGCTTTGAAGCTGGGTGCAGCCAGTCTGCAAAACCAAACGGAGAACTTGCATACGACAGGGTACCAGCTACCATGGAAATGTGCGTGGCTTTACGCCAAGTTTAGGTTTTATACATCACGATTTGAACGTGGAAACGTTCTTATGCATCATTTCTGTGCGTACACACCGTTTATACATGAGGCCCCAAGTTTTGATTCATAGATCATTTATAGAAATAAAAAAGAATAGCAGCTCCAGCACTGGTCCCTGAAGGACTCTCACCTTATCTCTTAATTAAGACTGTAGTCTCTTACCTTTACATTTCAATTATTTCTACTTTGCTGTGAAAATAATATTTTCTTATTTATGCATTCATGTATTGTTTCTGGTGTTTGAGTCTTTTCAGTCTCATAAAACATTTAAATCTGAATTTATATGAACAGTGTTTTTTAATTAAAAGTTTTTCTGCTCCAAAACTGCTCCACTTCAAGCTCTCGGATGAACAGTGAGCGGTGAGGTCTCCTCTCCTTCCTCATGTCCACTATCTTCTCCTTCTTCTTGTCTGTGTTAAGGGTAAGGTTGTTGTCCTCACACCATGACGCCAGACTGTCCACCTCCCTCCTGTAGGCCGCCTCATCCCCACCAGTGATGCGTCCTATGACTGCAGTGTTGTCTGCGAACTTCAAGATGATGTTATCTTTATTGGAGGTGATACAGTCGTGGATGAACAGGGTGTAGAAGATGGGGCTGAGGACATATTCCTGTGGGCCGCCTGTGTTTGTGATAAAGGTGGCTGAAATCCTCTTACCAATCCTGACAGACTGGGGCCTGCCAGTCAGAAAGTCACATGTTTTCAAATGGACAAATCTCTGGAAATCTTGAGGTTGCTGCGACTCCACACATTATTACACAGCACCAATATTAGTAATCAGATTGTCAGCATTTCACTAAAGATTTGATTCACTTACCTGCAAGCTGTTCAAAATAAATAGAGTCTTGAGTAATGGAATTACAAGCTGGCTTATGAATTAATTGCACATTGTTTCCACAAATAAATAAAAATACTGATATGAAAAAAATCTGTAGTATAATTAACAGCTTAAAGTTCTTCTTATTCTTCTGTCAGACCACAAAGCCTTACTGTTTTAGCATGGTTAGAGTTATGAAAGATGACTTAAAAAAAGTCAAGTGAACATTACAAAAACAGCTATTTGCTTAATTTAATTATAAAAATGAAGTACGGGCAAATAATCTGAAAGAATTTCAGATAGATTTTGCTTTTTAATATTGATCATATTTAGTAATAATAAATCAAAAACCTCCTGAAGTGCCTGAAGAAGAGGCGCCACCCAAGGAGTTTTAAATCCTGTGCATCGTACTGCACAGCTACTTCACCATCATCAATATCATTAATCATTGGTGAGTACCTGAACATTTTCCTTTATTTTAATTAAATGAAATAATTATGTATTTACTCTACTTATAACAAAGAAAACTACAGCGCATACCAAAGAAAACGCGATTGCATGAATTACAGTACGTATAGCGGTAACATCAGTATTTTACATTCTTCACCGCGGGAGACATAACAGTACAGTACTATACAGTATACAGGTGTACCTTTACATTCTGTTTTTAGGTAATGTATTAAGGTAATTTTTTAGGTAATGTATTAATGTATTAAGATGAGTGCTTTGGGGGCATAATGTATTTAGGGTTGAAACTATAAAAATAGGCATTTAAAAGCCATTTTTTAACCACATCCAAAAGTCGCGGTTTTTCACAATTCGCGGGTGCTCTAGGAACGTAACCCCCGCAAATTATGGGGGTGTACAGTCTTACTCAGGTATTGTCTTGCTATATACTGATGTTTAGTTTTCTTTTGTTAGCCACTGTTATTGTTGTTAAAATTCTTTTAAATATTTAGTATTTTGTTTTAGTCTTCTGTTGCCAGATATTTTTCCTTGCTGTTACAGCTAGAGTCGTTTTATAAAACTGATTAGAAAATATTGAAATGAAACCATGATGACATACAGGAAAACAAAGGGAGAAGAATACAGTTAGAATACTCTTGACAAACAGGTAATTGCCTTTTGATAATTTATCAGTTTGTTTATGAGGTTGAGCCATTTGCCTCAGGCTGTTTTGGTACTGTAGAAATCAGTTCCTTCCTTTTTGTATTATTAATTCAGCCCTGCTATAACAGCTGATTATCTTTGAGCTGATTCCTATGTGACTTCTCATGTGTGCAAAAGCCATCTGTGCCACAGCTATGTAATAAATAAACCTGCCTCCAAACTCCACAGCTTATTGAGAACTAATGTTTAGATAAAATATAATGGTCCCACTAAACACCTTGGCTCAATTAAAGCAAACATGAATGAGGGACAATATCGCTGACAACACTACCTTCTCAAGTGTCCTGGAATGCTGAATTACCCAGATGAGCCATTCCATCAATAATATTAAGGCATTAAGTTCAAGTTAAATATGCATATTATCCTTTTAACAGAAACACTTAAGTTTTAACAGCAGGACTGCTGCTGAGCTGTGTTGTGTAATGATTCTTGGCATTGATCAGGCTGTTCGTCTCTATTAAGCATCATCAGGTTAGGCATAATAGTCTGTTTCAGCTTCAGTCTCTGCAAAAGTAGGCCACATTTCTATTAATGGCATAAAATGCAGAGTCAAAAAAGAAGACGCATGGTCTGAGTTATAGTGGATTGATAAGACTTCTCATAAAACAACATTCATAACACCTTGCTAAATCGTTGCATTTGCAAATAAAAAACACTACACACACACACAGACAAGAGTGACACAAAATAGACCTAAGAGAAACAGAAAAAAGTAAAATGGAGAAATTTTATTTCTAATAAAAGGGAAACAGTGCTTAAAATAAAGGCAATCAATCTCTTTTATAACAGATTATTGGGACTTGGGTCAAAAAAGGGAACTACACACTGACAGGGAACGGCAAATGAAGGAGAAATGCTTTATATTAGCCTAAAGTAAAACTTTGTTAAAGTGTAGACTCATCGTTACAAAGATCATATTCCTGAATTCAGCAAGAGTCAAATTATTTACCCAGCACAGACTGATATAACAAAAGAAGCCCCCTTAACTAACAATTGTATACTAATTAACCCAAATGCCATAGGATGTCCAAGAATTATAAATCTCATCCATTCAATACTGCCTCAGTTCTGCCTAAACCTGCCTAAGGAGCTGTGCTGGTGGGATCCCTTGGTACATTGGTATAAATAAAGGAAACATTCAATCTTCCAGAACTAAAGAGAACATCCTTGACACAGATTCATAATAGCAAAATGTTTACAGATACAAAGTGTGGACCACCAGGGGGCGTACCAGCCATCCTACCCAACACAGACAGACGTGAGACATAAGTTCTGTCCAGCACAGACGGTTTATTTCAAGTGGGACAGCGCTTTTTATTCACTCTCTACTACAGAACACAGTACAGAAATACCAAAATCCAAACACAGTCCTTTTTTCCTTCTTCTTCCTCTCCTTCTTTTCTGCCTCCACTCCTCTCCCAATAAGCTTCATCCACCTCCTCCTGACTGTGGCTCCTCGAATGGAGTGAGGCGGCCCCTTTTTGAGGGCATCCAGAAGTGCTCCAGGATCTCTAAGACATTCTTCCGGATGCAAACCAGGGCTCAGCAACTGTCCAGGCACCCCGTGGCGGTGGCCAAGGGCCCTAGCTGGGTTGAGCTTCTAGAAGTCACGCGACCACGGCTGACATACCTGATTGGTTTCTTCACATTTGTTGGACAACTCTTTAATTTTGGACAGACTCCTCAATTTATTTTGTGGCCTCTGGGCATTTTCAAACCCTCTACTGGTTAAAGAGGGGCCCTTTACCTTTTGCAGGGCCTTAATTTCAGCAAAGGATGTTTATTTCTGACATCCATTTTCCCTTTAGGAGTAGGAGTGCTACTTCAAGATGTTAAGGGGGCCTTTGCACTACGTCCCTATTGCTTTTCCCATATGGACTTCGTTGGTATGGGTAGCAGCCCCCATGACTTGAGGTCTGACTATGGGGTACTTTTTCTGCCACATTTGTTGGACTGAGTGTGACTTGATTCTGCTTATTGGGGTTAGGGATCACGTCACACTGCTCTCCCTTATGGTTTACCATAATGGAAATGCTCACCTGTATGACCAAATCCACTCTGAACAGCAATCCAATGTCCGAAAACCTTAAATATTTGTTTAAGGCCTCCAGTGGTTCTTTGATGGTGTCTTCTATTCTGTTTATTGTACACTTTAAGGTCTTCAAGATGGACTGAAGTTCTGTCACTGGTTTTAACAGATCTTGCAGTTCCTGAAGGTCGATTTGGCTTTCAGCTTGGCTTGTCTGACTTCATGTGGATCTTTGGGAATCTCCGTCCTGTCTTTGCAAGTCTGGTGAACGCTGGTCTAGCACATGTGCAGTTGAGTTTTCTGTGGCACTGGGGGAAAATGAGTCCAGAAGTCCTTTTTCAGGGATGGTCTGTTCTGCCTTATAAATTTTAATGATGGAAATCAGACAACAATTCCGAGACCCCTTATCATCTTATGGTAAAAAACATCAATTACCCCTGGTCTGGCGATGTCCTTGTCGTTCCGGTCTTCATGCGCCTTGCAGCTTTCCAGTTGGGATGTTGAAATAGAGAACAAATGACCTGCCTCAGGCTTGACATTTTCATGATTAGAGGCTGTAAGGCTTTCTGTAAAACTTTTCAGTGATTTTGACTCTTCAATGGTACATACCTTGTTGTTGTCTGTGGTGAGTAGTGTTGCATGGAAGAAGCTTTTCGGCATCCCTACAGCCAAATACTCTAACTACAGATACAGATGACATTCTTGCACCCAGTATCTTAGCCCTGTATGTTCCCCACCTGCCAGCTTTTCTGGCTGTTTTTTGGCCCATTTCTGGGTCCTGTTGTTGGAGCCAGATGTGTGAGATTATGGTTAGGGTTTTGCAGGTGGAGGAAGTAACCGTTTTGCAGGTCTTTGCCAAGCGGACGGCCAGAAATCCTGATGACTATGCTGATTGTAACCACTGGGAAAACCACTGAGCCCCAAAACACAGACACAGCAATACCAAAGTGCCTTCCACATGCAATTAACAGCAAAGTAAACCATTCACAATTCCTCCTTCCTCCTCCAAAGACAGAATTGCCCACTGACTCTGGCTGAATTAAAGTGAAACAGGGGCTTTCTTTTAAACCTGATCCGGAAGCTGCTTCCTGTCTCCGGTCCAGGTTGTCCGGAGCATTTTTGGGTTGTCTGGAAACCAGGACAGTCTTCCTCCACCAGCACCCTCTGATGGTCCACAAAGACCCCGACAGGGATGCATTTCAGGATTTAAACTTGGGTTTAGCCCAGAGGAAGACCTGCTGTGTGGGGGATAAACTTCCATTATGGTCTTCTGGCCAGGCATGAATCCTTCCTTTTTCCCACCCAGAATGTCTGTGCTTCCTCTCACACCTACACAGTATAATCAGGCAGAAAGAGTATGTTACTGAGCTTATTGTTAAAATGTGCTCTGAGGATGTACACAGATGTACAGAAGGTGAAACACCATTTTAAGAAGATCCCTCTGAGAAACATCATTGAATGAGGTTGATTTAAAAGTGTAATGTTGCACAAATTTCATTAATAAGTGTGGATTCAGCTGCCAGATTTAAAGAGAGTGAGGATTTTCTGCATAAGGTTTCAGGAATAGGAGCACATAAGCAGGAGAAAGGAGTACATCAGGTAAGCTGTTATATGTTTTCTGTTAATTAAAATGAAGTTTCATATTTTAATACATTCTTCATCATGGCCTTAGAGAATGGGGATGTGTTACATGTTGGTTAGACATGCAAGTAAGAATTTTTCTGTACTCTGTATTAGGGACCACATAAACACTATGGCTACTGTTACTGGATGTAAGAGGTGGTGAAGGGTCTCTCGAGGTATGAAACCAAAGTGATGCAGAAAGTTGACGATAAGTAAGTCCACAGGAAATCTCGTGCCCAAGACATTAATACTCCTTGACTTTTCTGCTGTATGTAGGGTAGAAAGGACTGCCACTTTCATTTAGAAATCAGCCCACCAGGAGGGCAGATATATGATCCTTCAGGATTGAAGATTGCCAGCTGCTACTACTATGGTTTTCACAGATGAGGGGGATATACACTTGTAAATCTTGTATACCCTTACCTTTTCTGTCAAAAGTTCTTGAGCATTTTGTAGCCTCCCAGCTCACCAATTACTAAACCTCTAAAAATTTAATGGAACCCTTTCAGTCTGGTTTCACGGCACAGCACATCTGTGAAAGTGCTCTTCTTTAGGTAACCAATGATTTGCTTCTGCCAGCAGACTCTGGACAAACCAGCATATTAATTCTGTTAGACCTCAGTGCAGCATTTGACACTGTCAGACATGACATTCTACTGTCCAGAATGGAGAACATGCTGGGTATCTCTGGCACTACCCTACAGTGGTTCAAGTCCTATCTGACTGATAGGCAAGAGTTTGTTAGCCTTGGCAACAGCAGATCCAGCTCAGCACCAGTCACACAAGGAGTTCCTCAGGGCTCTGTCCTCGGCCCTCTTCTCTTCTGTATTTATAGGCTTCCCCTTGGCCATATTATTTGTAGCTATGGACTGGGTTATCATTTTTATGCAGATGACACTCAACTCTATTTTATGTCAAAAGTGCAACTTCATCAGAGTTTTCTCAGCTCACAACTTGCCTCAGTGAAATTAAAACCTGGATGGAGCAGAACTCTTTAAAATTAAATTGCAACAAAACTGAACTGCTGCAAATTGGCACTAAAGCGCTACTTAAGAAAATGAGCTCCTTTTCAGTGACTCTTGACGGTAATCTCATCAGACTTTCTTCTGATGCAAGGAATCTTGGTGTCATTTTTGATTCCTCCCTTTCTTATTCCACCCACATAAGCCACATTAAGAAACTTTCTTACTTTCACCTCCATAACATATCCTGTGTTCGCTCATTCCTCTCTTTTTCTAATGCTGCGAAAAATGTCCATGCTTTTATCACATCCTGGATCGATTATTGTAACTCGCTGCTGGCAGGTGCCCCTTCTAATCTTATATCACAGTTTTAGTTGATTCAGAACTCTGCTGCAAGAGTCCTTACATGAACCAGCAACAGTGAGCTCATCACACCCACCTTGCATCCCCTTCACTGGCTCCCTGTGTCTTACAGGATTAAATATAAAATTCTATTAATAACCTACAAAGCTTTAAATGGCCTTGTACCGGACTACATCGGTGACCTTCTAAATCACGATGCTCCTGTTCGCCTACTAAGGTCCTCTGGTTCTGGTAATCTTATTGTGCCTCACACTAACCTGCACTCTATGGGTGACAGGGCCTTCAGCTCCATTGCACCCAGACTTTGGAATGACATCCCAAAATTAATTAGATCAGCTGACTCCATTCATTCTTTTAAAAAACAACTTAAAACTCATCCACTTAGGAAGGCTTTTAACTTAACATTCTGCCCTTTCTTTTAGTTTACCTCTCTGTCCAGGTGCTCAGGATAATTTGTGTGTCTGTTATATCACAAATTAGGTTATTTGTTAGGTTTTTCTTTTAGTATTGAATTTAGTATTTTACTCTGGTTTATTGTCCTTTATTCTATTTAATGCTTTGTTATCTGTTTCATTGCTCTATTCAGGAAAGCATTTGTAGCCAATGTTACATATACCCTGCTGTTTTTTTTTCTAAGACTCCGTGAAGCGCCTTGAGCATGGGAAAGGCACTATATAAATAAAACATATTATTATTATTATTATTATTATTATTAAAGTTGACAAAATGCAAATTGTAGTCACCACAACTGTAATCCTGGAAGGAAGATACTCAATTTTATTTATGTCTCTGTATCCCTATATGATAACTTTAAGAAGCATATTCATTTATTCTTTCATTTATCCATTTACAGGACCGACTTAATCCATAATATGGGCACAATAAGCCAGAAGCATTACAGTTTAGGTTATAAAGCTTGCATCTAGTGGGCTTAAAGTGGCTGCTCTTAACTGTTTCAGGTGATATCTTACTGATAGACACTTTCAAGTGACTTTCAATTACTTTTTTTGTCTACTGTTCCTGCTAAATGTGGTGTTCCTTAGGGATCCATTCTATGTCCTATTTTATTTTCAATTTATCTTCATCCTGTAGGAGTTATTTTTAGGAAGTTTAATATTTCTTTTTATTGTTATGTTAACGATATTCAAGTCTAAATTCCTGCGTGTAACTCTGTAATGAATTGGCTGCACGATTGTCTTGTTGAACTAAAATTATACACCTGTCATTCAGAGAGCTTAGATCTACCGGTCAGTTGTATCTTGTTGTCCCTTGTACAAACATCAAAACTAAGGGGGACAGGACTTTTGCAGCTGTGGCACTTCATCTGTGGAATTTATTCCCTAAGGAGTCACATTCAATTGAACTGTTTAAACAAGATTGAAGATGCATTTCTGTTCTATAGCTTTCCATGACCTTCAGTAATACTGATGGTTCCTTCCTCATAGTCATTTATTTGATTCAATTTACTGCTGGTTTATTATATGTTTTTATTCTATGTTATTCTATTTATTTTATTCAATTTATGTTTATTGTATATTTTATTGTAATGAACTTAGGCTACAGCATTATTGATTTTGTTTAAAATATGCTCTATAAATAAATTGACATTGACATTTACATTGTTAGTGTCATGAAAGTCTGATGGGTACTTAGAGATGTCTGACTTAATTGCCCACAATTTAGCCTTAGCTTAGCATATATTAACATTTACTAATAATAAGTGGAATTAGGACCTGTAAGAACTTCATTCATATAATGTACATTGGTAAAAAGTATTTATTTGTATATATTTGTATATGTTTTTATTCTTTTTTAAGTTTGTTGTATTTGTAAATATGTGACAATGGAAATAGCAAAATATGAACATAAATTGAAATAAGTTTTAAATTAGTCTTGCATTTGTACCTAGAATTAAAAGAAACTTGTTGAGGAGAGACCCCTGTGAATGAAGCTATCATATGTCTTAAAAGATCTTGTCAAAAAAGAGTACAATACTTTTTATTCATTGATTGATGTTGACTGTTTACCAAACATTCTTTCTTCACTTTTTACTTTATCACCACCATCTGGTGGCAACTCTTAACAGTTTAGAAAAGCATGACGTTTTTCTTAAGCTGCATTTTATAAGTCTAAGGAAGCCTTCAGCAGCAAATTCATTTTTTAATTTGCATGTATAGCCAAGCTATTGACAGACTAAGAATTCTTCAGTATTACGAAGCAAATTTCACTCAGAGACACTTGATGCATAAGGTCAATGTCCCTGATAACTTAAGACGTGCTTTAAAGATCTTTGATAATAGCATTGTACATTATTTTTATGTTTCATTTCTAGTTCTAGTTATTTACTTATTTTCATTGTACTTCATGACCTGGGGCCTCATTTATAAACCTTTCCATGGATTCAAGCATTAAACTATGTGTACACCAAAAAAAGTCACATTTATAAAAGCTTTTCCTATCCACATTTGCATGTAATTTACCTTTATAAATCATAATTATCTTGTAAATATGAGTATGGTAATGCACCTTGAACCACATCCAGTTGACGCCCTGAAACAACTGTGGAGCAATGCTAATCCACCTCACTGTCCGGTAGTGCAGCTCCCTCCTGACGCATCAAATACTGCGAGACAGAAGCTCCCTTCTCCAAATTGGAGTCACACTATTAACCTTTATTTGGTGGCCTAAGTATGGGTCTCATCAATAAAAAAAATTATATTGAACTAGCTGAAGCTCGCCGTAGCATACTGCGGTGTAAGAATAGGAACAGAAAACGGTGAGAAAGGAATTCAGAAATCATGAAGAAATAAATACTTCTTGAAAGACGCAGTTGTGAATAGGTGTTTTTGTGGTGACGACAGATAATGAGTCGAAAGATCTAACCCTAGAAAAAACCACGTACAACTGACCGTGGCTGAAGACTGTTTGTTAGAATTATTGTGAAGAGAAAAAACAACAGCATATGGGTATGAGGAAGGCCGCGCGTCTGAAATTCGATTACGTAAATATAATCAATAACAACCTCAAAAAGATGTTGTTGTAGAATGTCTCCAAGTAATTCCTGCAGCTTAATCCAAAAGACTTGTGCTACAATATCAGGTCTGTGCTCAGGTCTTTGGGTATCCGACAGTGCATGTAGAATTTCTGGCCAAGCAGGATTACATGTGAAAATGATAAATAAATGAGGCTGTCCGAATTTACATACTATGGCCATGGCATCCTGATAGTTTTGTTGCATGTATCTTGGACTTCCTGGAAATGTGGACAGTAATATGATCATTTTGTCTACACGTACGTTGTTATTTTCAGTGTTTGCTTGCAACGCATCTGACAGTCCTTTGTATTGTTGCACGCGCAAATCTTGTTGATCTAATCTGAGATAGTTGAGACGCGCGCCCTCTGTTTAAACATACGCATCTACGACGTACTTTTGGAATAGTTCGCTGCTGGAGTGCAAAATACTAAATGTATTCCTCATTGCTAATCTGTACGTGTAAAATTGGGTAAGCCTTCTTCGCTTGGCGGTTCTTTTATCGGGAACATGTTGTAAATCTTTGTGCCAGCCAATGTCTCCGTAAGAGAATAAAAGTGGGTAAACCATAGGATCACAATTCATATTGAGCGTGGAAATCTGTTTACAGGAGTTGCCTATGGGACAGATGCAAATGTCCCTTTTGGTAGGCGGTTCGACATCTTCTCCAACAAAAATCGCTGCAACATTGGTGCGACATGTTTTTCCTTGAAAATCATTCGTACAGATGCTGTTGGATTGGACTGAGCAATTTCATGCACGTGTTTGTATGATTTAGCTGGAGAAGTACATTTTTGCTGCATGTAAAGTTTGCTTTATTTTGTAAACATACTTGAGAAGCTTGGCGAGAAATGCCATGTCGGCTGCGTGTGGGCGGGACCGGTTTTGAAGAGGAGCCACTGGCAGCATGGGGAGGGATTTGGAAGAGGACAAATAGGAATCGAGAAATGCCATGTCGGCTGCGTGTGGGCGGGACCGGTTTTGAGGTGGAAGCAGGACGATGGTCCTAGCTTCCTAGCTCTGATGGTATGAATCAGGGTTTTGTAGACAAAGGTTTTCCCTGTTCATGCAGGACCATAAAAGAAGAAGCATGTTTGTCATGGATGGGAATCGCTGTATGCAGCGTGTAAACATGTGTTTGGTGAGGTGTTGGGGGCGGGCAGATGAACAGGCAGTGCGCATACCTCGAGAGCGAGAATGGACGCAGGAGGAGGGTTAGAGTTGGTGGTCGGGTCTCTGTCGTGCATATCCCATGACGCGGGAGGGGGGTTAGAGTTGGCGGACGGGGCTCTGTCGTGCGTATCCCATGGTCGGGCGACTTAGTCAATTATATATATAGATGCCAACATCTCATCCGTCAGCATCTTTTGTCCTTTAAATGTGTTAATAAGCAGCAAGCAGCCTGCTATCACATCCCCCACCGGCGCACAGTTTTCTCAGCTCAAGTCTGTTTACCTGCGTGTCAGTTGCTTGGAGTTGTATAGAGTGAGAAATCAAGAAAAATCACACCTTTTATAAATACTATATCGTTATTAGGAACACATGCATTTCCTGTGTGTTCCGTGTCTACAATGATCTATGTAAACACATTGTTAAAAAAGAAACGTTTTTCATGTTATAGTAAATAATTGATAAGATCTAGACATGAAGTTTATAATGTGTGAAGCCTGAAGTCCAAATATCAAAGAAACACTTTCACAAAAGGTACAAATATAACAGAACAAGTGCGCTTTTATTCAAAAATATAACTGCAGAAAAACAACACGCGTTAGGGTGCGACATTGACACGCATTTACTACGACTGCTTCGGTGGTGCAACGGTATCAACTGTTGACTGGTAATTAAAACTTCCCAGGTTCGATCCCCAACAAGTCCGTTTTGAGAAGTGAGCTGCTTTTATTCATACTATTTTAGAATAAAAATATACATTTGATTTCAGTCTGCAACAGCCGGTATAAATGTATGATACTTGTAAAGGTTAGCTTTGTTTTTTTTTTTTTTATTCAGTTTCATTCTCTCAGTCACGTTCACAATCCTACCCAATTCCCCATCCCCATCTGACACTGCTATTTTCACATAAAGACGCGCTATAGCTCTGTACTCTGTAGGAAGTAAATAAATCCAAATAAATAACATTCAATCTGGCTTTTATGTAAGTAACATATAAATGTTGATGTAAAAGTAACACGTTTTTCTGCAGTTATATTTTTGAATAAAAGTTCACTTGTTCTGTTATATTTGTACCTTTTGTAAAAGTGTTTCTTTGATATTTGGACTTCAGGCTTCACACATTATAAACTTCATGTCTAGATTTTATCAATTATTTACTATAACATGAAAAACGTTTCTTTTTTAACAATGTGTTTACATAGATCATTGTAGACACGGAACACACATGAAATGTATGTGTTCCAAATAACGATATAGTATTTATAAAAGGTGTGATTGTGCTTGACTTGTCACTCTATACAACTCCAAGAAAACTGACACGCAGGTAAACAGTCTTGAGCTGAGAAAACTGTGCACCGGTGGGGGATGTGATAGCAGGCTGCTTGCTGCTTATTAACACATTTAAAGGACAAAAGATGCTGACGGAGAGGTGAGAAGCGATTTAAGGTGGGATGGATCTACGAGTTTTTTCGTAGGCTCTTGTAATTCTAGTGTTAAAGCGTATGAACAGGTAGAGCCTGATTTTGGGCAATTTTTCTTTCTAATGTTTCTGTCTTTCAGCACATTGTTCTAATAAGCTAGTCATCATTATGGACAAAAAAAAGTTCTTAAAAACTTGTTCTCTTCATATATGACCATTTGCAAGTAGTGACAAACAAACTGTGTTGTGTCAAACAACTAAGCTATGGATAGACTGTAGAGCATGAGATTTATAGTTTTTGTATGCAAGCAGTGAATCACATGTGTGTTTTTTCTAAGTACATTTATTGACAAAAGTGATTGCTTTGGCTTCTAATCCTGAAAAGTGACAACAAGCTGCCAATAAACTGACAATAAAACCCAAGTGTTTTAGTACAAATACACAGCATTGGCCCTCTTGAAAGGCAACTAAAATAGAGTCTGTACATCATATTCATAATTTTTGTAGTTTGTCACATTAATGCACTTTATGATAACGGCTCATGATATGAATAATTACACATGTGAGTCGTTAAATAGCTGGCTTAGCTGTATTTCCCTTTTGATCAAAGGTGTTGTCATTTCCCAGTTGACATGTTGCATACAGATTGGCCACAGTTGCCGTAAACATATGCAAGTCTTCCTATCAAGTTTTCATGGAAGGTTGCGCATGCATATATTGGGCCTTTCTTCAAGCTGCAACAGCAAGATCTCATGGTGAATAGCGTCAAATGCTGCAGAAAAGTCAAGGAGGACAAGGACTGATTCCCCACCTGAGTAATAAGAGAGATGTCATTAAATAATTTCAGGAGGGCTGTCTCAACACCATGAAAACACCTAATGCCATGTACGTAGATCTCAGATAAATTATTGGAGTTAAGATGATCAACCAAATGATTATAAATAATTCTAATATTTTGGCCAAGAATGGCAATTGGGAAATCAGTTGAAAATTAGCTAAAACACTAGAATCTAATTATGCATTTTTAAGACAGGGTCGTACCACTCCATGTTTAAAAAATTAGGGTACAACCCCCTCACTAATAGAAGCATTTATAATAGCCAACAACGCTGGACCCAAGAGATGACAAGTTTCTAAAAGAGGCTTGGTGGAACAACATCAAGAGGACAAAAAGCAGGTCTAAGTTTGTCAATAGTACTTTTTAGCTGTGAAAGTGAAACCACAAAAAAGGATTCCAAAACAATGCCATGATTGACAACAAAACAACAAAATGCCAGAGCAGATAGTATTTATTTTGCTGACAAACAATAAGACTGCTCACATGAATGAAAAATACTATTTAGTCCCCTCTCCAAACGGGGGTAAATAGCTGCATTAATTGCATTAAATAAGACCCTGGGTTTCTTAGAATAAAAGGATACCAAATCTGAGAAGTAATCATGTTTACATTTCTACACTGCCTACTGGAAGTTGAACAGAGAAGTCCTAAAAATCTGTTTATATACAGTCAGCCTGTCCTTACAACATCGTTCAGCCATCCTGCATGCTCGGTGCAGCTGCCCTGTGGTGTCCTTTAGCCATGGAGCAGCTCTTCCCTTTTTACAGCATATTTTGAGGGGAGCATTTGAAGTCTAAAACCGTTTTACATGATGAGTTTAAAACTAAGACAGAATCATCAATACTATCTCACTAGCCTTGTAGATCAAAACTGGAAAACATGGTTTTAAAATCAGATGTAATAGAAAAACTTAAAAAGTGAGAATAGCATGGAGCACAGCTTGCAGTAGTAACGTCAACAGTAAATCCATCATTACAGGAAAATGATTAGTAAAAGGAACATCACATATATTAATGTTATTAACTGAAATACCACATATAAGAACAAAATGAAAGGTGTGACCAAGAGAATGAGTAGGCACAATAATTTGCTGGATAAAATCAAATGAATCTAACAATGATAAAATGTCATTAACCAAAGGTTTAGATTGCCAACAAACATGAATGTTAAAATTGCCAGCAATAAGTACTTTATCATAGGAGAGCGTAATATCGGCCAAAAAATTAGAAAATTCAGAAACTAACACATTAATTACAGGAGGCCTATAAACCACACCACATGACTACACACTTCAGAAAGTTGCAGTTTGAAGCTACTAAAGGACCCTTAGTAATAACTCAGACATAGAAACAAACTTTTAAAAACAGTAGCAAAAACCCCCACCATGACTAGACAGCCTAGGAAAGTTAAAAAATGAATAGCCTGGAGGTACCAGTTCAGTAAAACAATTAAAGTCACCATTAACAATCCTGGTCTCAGTAATGAAAAAGAAGTCCAGTTTCTTTGAGGTAGTAAAGTCTTGCAGGATGAGAGTTTTATTAGACACTGACCTAATGTTAAAGAGAGCAACCTCAATAGAAAGACACGGGTGAGCCTGAGAAGATTCGCAGCATTAACTCCTCTAGAACACACAGAGAAAAAGTGATGCCACCTTGAGATGGGGAAATTAAATCTGGTATCCAGCTCTGAAGGGCAGGGCCAGTATACTGTAGAGGAGAAGATGGGTCAAAGATGACTCTCAAGCATTGAGAATCCAAGCCCAGAAAGGAAAGATTGAGCCAGCATTGTTCAACAGCAAATCCGGCATGCCTTCTGCATTTGGATCTCCATCTCCAAGGGGAACTCAGCTCACTCACACAGGTGAACACCGGTGTCCAGATAAAGAAGTCAGGAGATGAATAAAACAAGGATGGAGTTTCAAATACAGTTTATCAGAAAAATATAACTGAGAGGATAACATGCCAGAAAAGATATTACGTAAGGAAACATGATCATAGAACAGTAGCCGGCATATACTAACACATAAAATTAAATTAAAACATAAATTAACAAGGTGAGCAGACGGCCTGCCACACCAGACGGTGCCATCTAAAAATCTTGGAAAAATCTATATATTCAGCTAGTGATTGATTGCATGTTTAGGAAAAAATACTTGGTACCTTCTCAAGTATAATCAGATGCAGACAGAATATCATAAAATTTAACTATGAAGTTCAAGGATATGGCACTATGCTAATTGGCTTTAGTTCCCCAAAGATTGTTCAAAAGTTCCATTTAATTTCAGCCTAGGGAAGGCAGATTGAATTTACTGTGGGTAGGTAGGTGGCAAATAATGATTTTCAAAGCGGTGTACACCACATTTTCCATGTAGAACTGTGATGGAGAAACACTGAAACAAAACACTTTAATTAATGGACATGTGAAAAATCATCATTTTACCCTGAACATTTTTAGCTGTCACAATAAAAAAATCCTATATTGAGTTTCTTGATAACAGATGTGCTGACCACACTTGTTAGACCATGATAATGGTGATGCCTTGGAACCAGAAATTGATCAATAAAATGAGAGAGAACTTGTAGCGGTCAAGACCCGCTAGGATTCACACAATCAATGTGACAGTGATTTATTTATTTTAGTGGAGGAAATCCCAGGGACAACCCCAGCCTTGGATTGACCCTCACACACTTGCTACAGAGACCAAATAAAGCACGCTGGGAACATTAAACAATAAAGAATATAATGAAATTAAATTAACTAAATGCAAACAATAATATCACCCCTGACCCCTTCGGCAATATTACATTTAACATACAAAACACAAACACCACACAGCAGAGTCCATGGAAAAAACAAACTGGATGAAATGGGAGGTGACGAGATTAAGTCCAGCAATCTGTATGTAGAAAGGGGAGGGAAAACACAGTCCTACAGGTAGTTGCTGAAAGGATGAAGACGGATGGATGGTTCAGGAGCGCTCCTTTTCTTGTGGGAAAGCCAATGAATCCAAACACAGTCCTCAGTATACAAATAGACAGACGATCCAGACCCCAACAAACAAATACAATCCAGGACAAGATGATGAAATATGGCAGAATTAACAGCAGGTAGTCTGACAGATAAATGCAACACACAACGTACAACAACAAAAACAACTTTTTCTCTTCCTGACACCTGCCCTCCTTTTAAACCCCTCTGGCCACCTTTGACCCCGACAGCCCATGCAAGGACTGCTGGGAGATGCAGTTCTAACTAATAGTAGCCTTGCTACAAACTTTATTTGTGTTTAAAGTCCCCCACCAGTACTATTTTTTGATATTTACTTAATTCCAGATCGCTAGCTGTAGCATCATAACTTGTGATGAGACGCACAAAAGTGATGTTATTAGCAAATATGACCATTCTTGTAGAGTTTTTTAAGCAGGACTCCCATATTCAGGGTTAGAAGCTTAGAGGTCTTGTTCTTTAGTTTTTACAACCACTTCCTTTCAGAACGTTTTTTACAAAGAAATGCAAGTAAGCCGCACCACAAGGGCTGATTGTTACATTATGCATCCACTTCTCAAAATGCTTGAGAGATTTTTATGATAAGGGTAGAGCCATCATTAATAAATAGGACCTACACATTCAACCATAATGCTACAGTATCATTCAAATTATTAATCTTGCCAAAATTCCTTTAGATGTGAAATTAACTGGAATTCAATTGGAAAAAAAGTAAAATTATTCAGTTACATGATTTACTGCCTGGCTTAATGCAAAGGGTTGTAATCTTCATAACATGATATTACGAGGGATATCCAGAAAAAAAGGTTACAACAGCTGTTAAAAATCAAAAAATGAATATATTTCAACCAAATTTACAGGGTATGTTCCAAAATATGTGTTTATTTCTCAACATAATCGCCGTCAACTTTGATGCACTTCTTCAGCCTGGGCACCAGCTTTTTTATACCCTCATCGAATACGCTCCACTCCACCTCCGAAAGCCACTTCTCCACTGTCTCCTTCACCTCCTCATCGTTGGAAAAACGTTTCCCACCCAAGAATTCTTTTACAATTCTTCCACAAGCTGACGATGGATCTCGGCCGCGGATTCGTGACGCAATGTGAGGAACTTGATGACCGAATGAATCTCGCATCGGCGGTAGGTGGAGCAAACGGCCTCAGCAGAGGTTGACGAACTCACTTGCTGGGATGCATTTCACAACTGACTGACACGGTCCCGGGCTTATTTTGACCGTTAGGACCCCCCTACACGCAGGTATGCCAACCTTAAAAAAAAAAAATTCCCTGCACCCTCCAGGGCACTTGTAACCTTTTTTTCTGGATATCCCTCGTACACCAACAAAATCATTTTGTTTATAAGTAGTTTATACACTTGTGTCTGATAATGTTATGTTTACCAGTGATGCTTCCCACTTTATGGTACTGTGTGCAATAATGCATACTTTGTGTGAAAAAGCAGTTTGCTAAAGTCATGTCATATATAAACCTAGTTTATAGTGGTACGTAAAACTATGGGACCTGTTAAGTCACTGTCTTTGGAGTTAACATGTTTTTCACAAGAGTACATGAAATTGCCAATTTGACAAAAGCGTTGACAAAACCAGTACAAGAAATGACCAAGAGGGGCAAAGAATGAAGCCTGAAAGATGTCTCTCAGTCTATCCTGAATTTCTCCCACTTCCCCCCCAAAAAATTATATTTGTGTAATTAATAACTCTGAATTGCCCAGCTATAAGTATTGTATTGTGTTGGTACAGTATGTGCATGTGGTGGTGTGTTGTTCAGGGTTGGATCCTGCAGTATCACCAATGCTATGTATATAGACATTGGATATCCACAACCCTCTAATGTAAATGGGGTTCATTATGTAGATGAATAAGTAGCTGTTTACTCAAACCTTGCTTACAATAATCTATAGCTATTAGTCCATGGATCAATAATGGATCTATCTATCTATCTATCTCTATTTGACACTGTCACAGGAGGCTGGGGGCCAGACCCAGCCAGGATGCCTGGAAGGATGAGGAGGCAGTCAGTTTGTCCCCAGGGCCACAAGGGGGAACCGCCCTGGATAAGCAGAGGACCACGGGGATGGAGCAAGGAGGCACAAACTCGTGGGGGCCTATGGCTTCCACAAGGGGGCGCCCCAAGTCTCCTAAAGCCTGGGAGCTCTGCACTTCTGCCACACCTGGGAAGGTGGGGGAAAATCCTTCCAGCGACACCAGGAAGTGCTGCTGGAAGAGTGTCATCAGGCACCTGGAGCACATCCGGGTGGAAATAAAAGGGTCCGCATCACTACAGTCAGGGAGCTAGTGTCGGGAGCGAGAGCAGGACGAAGCTCCCGTGAGGAGAGGAAAGGCGGCCCACAGACATTTGAGAGGAAGGCCTGTGTTAAGGGTGATTAGTGCAGACTTGTGTGTTGTATGGACTTTATTTGTGTAAATAAACCGTGTGTGGCATTGACAGTGTCTGTCTGTCTGTGCTCGGGCTGTCTATCACAATGGCGTCCAACGTGGGGCTCAAACCCACAACCCTGAGATTAAGAGTCTCATGCTCTACCAACTGAGCTAGCCGGGATTTAGGAGACTTGGGGCGCCCTCTGGCGGAAGCCACGGGCCCCCACGGGTTTGTGCCTCCTTGCTCCATCCCCGTGGTCCCCTGCTTATCCAGGGCGGTGGCCCCTCACGGCCCAGGGGACATACTGACTGCCTCACCATCCTTCATCCCAGCTGGCATCCCAGCTGGGTCTGGCCCCCAGCCTCAAGTGGCAACACATATTCGTCTTGTCATGAATTGTTTCTGATGTAATGTTTAATAATTAAGTTATTGTCTTCTAGTTATTTTAAAATGGTACCGCCTAAATGTTTAAGCCTGAAGCCTTTTTGTGAGTCTTCTCAACAACCATAACCTATTAGTGGCATAATGGAAATCAAACATCTAATTAATTTGTTTTATAGATATGTTATGCTGTGCAAATAATATTCATTACAGAAATAAATCAAAATACAAAGACATTTTACCAAATGGTGCTTGTATTTCAAAGTTTTTCCCTTATCTTGCCCTTAAAAGCAAAATGTCAGTTCCTTTTGTGATCTCCTCTAATGAATTTATATGAAAGTGAGGACTGACATCCCACTTTCCTTGAACTGCACTGCTTTTCTAATGGACTCTGACAGGTCCATACGGCCTATGCTTGCAATGATTGCTTTATAAACATCTGTCTCTTCACAAATCAAGTCAAGTCAACAAGCTTCAGTGCACTTTTAATGACACAAGTCAGCAAACTTCTGAGGCCTGCCAGACCCAAAGCATGAAACTTATTTTTGCACTTTTTATCTAGAATCTGCCTTTGGACATGCCTGTTAAAACGCTAGAGCTACAATGCAGGGCACATCAAGTTAGTTCATATGTCTGGAAGCTTGAAAGCTTTTGATTGTTTTGTTTGTGCCATCCGGTCAGTAATTCATTGTCCTTCCCCATCCTCCATTCTGGTTAATTGACTTCCAATGTTATAAGATTCTGTGCTGCATAAGTGGGGCAATGTGATCTTTGATAGGATGTGCATGATGGAGCACATTCATTCTACACTATTGAGCTAGGGACTAAGTAACCAACAACATACTAATGATAAAACTGCAAAAGCAAAAGTTAAGCTTTTCTTTAAGTTATTGGTCATTACTACAATTATTTGTTTTCGATAAAGAAGATTTAGTAGTTGTTAACATAATGCCCACTATATTTTACAGGACACAGAGCTATATACAGTAATTCATGCTGAATTTTATTTGTTTCATGCTCTTTTATAGCTAAACAATTAGATAATAGTTACAACAATATTATGGCAAAAGGTGAGGATTTGTCTGATACAATAAAGTCATCATTCAATTTCTCTTATACATGGCTAAAATTGGCCAAACTACAGTATATCTTGGGTGAATGTCAAAGAACTGACCCTGGCCAGGATGCTAATATAATGCACCCCACACTCACAATACCCACAACAGTGAATGCATAAAGCTGTCGGAGTCAAGGCAGCTGCAAAGGTTATCAGTAGCAACATTCTCATACGTAAAAGTTGGCAGGGATTTCAGATTTTTGTACCTTATGAGACTTGCTGCCTGAGAGTAGGTAAGCTTTACAAGACACTACGGAAACCTGCAATGTCAAGATTGGCTTATCATATTGTACTTGCAACATGTGACGTACAATTGGTAACATTTGTTTTGTTTATCCAATTGGAGCAAGGGCAGGTGAAGTGACAGTACTCACACTGTGTCAGCAGCAGAGTCCGAAACCTCAAGCTCAGGGTTTGAAGTCCAAAATCTTAACCACCGTCTGCCATCAATGGGTCTCAAATAAGGGGTCAAGATCAAATGACCCAGTGTCAGTGATGTCATACAGCATGCAAATACACTCAGTGGCATCCATATCTTTGTATGTGTGAAAAAGACCTAGGCTCAATAACATATAATTGAGGTGTTTTCCTTGTTTTGAGGTAAGAAAACATTAAAGTGACATCAAAATGGTGATACAACAATGACAGAGTGTGGTGAGGAGGTCATATTCCCAGATCTCTTCAGAAGCAACAATGAAAAGTGTGACTCACCGCGATTCATTTATACTGTACTTTCTATCAGAAAACTGTCCTTGTTTTGTCATATAGGATCCTATGGTGACCCGATTTCTCCCTTATATATATTTTTTTTACTATGTAGACCTTAATAAAACGTATTAAATCCCATACACTTACAACTCTGTTTTCTTATACTTTACCACCCCCTTCCATTCTACATCTGTAACCTCAGGAAATTCGACAGAGTAAAGAAACAACAGGTTTTAAGTTACATATTTAATTATGTATTATTGATAAAAAGCTCAAGAATATTAAGGAAGCAGCTTACAATATGAATATTAGCAAGTAGCAGTGTATCTTGCGTCCATAGGTGTCTTCAGTCTAGCTTGCTTTGCTACCACCTGGCCTTTGAATGGAATATTGAAAGCGACCACATGACTGTTTCAATATGGCTGCTGAGACAGAGTGTCACACACGTGCGAGTAGGAGGCAGCTAAAAGGCTTGAGTAATGGTAATACCATATCAGACCAGGGGGTGGAAGGGTGTGCTGACTGTCTTTCTCAGGTCCTTGCAGACTGTTCCCAGGAAATCCCACCAGATTCCGGCGCCTTTGATGACGTCATTTCCGGTCATGAAGATGTCACTTCTGGTTCCGGCCCCAGTGATGGCACTTCCTCTCCGGGCCTTTAAAGCCGCCATCTTACCTCCAGTCTGGCAGTTCTGTTTTGGACTCAGTCTTGTGAACATCTCTGTTCAATTATTTTCAAACTTTTGCAGCCAGGATATAATATACAAGTGGCTGCCCCAAACCTTTATAATGTCTGGAGTGTATTCCTTGTCACAAGAGATATGTTCATCATGGTCTTCTCTTCATAGCTAGATGGTGTGAGAGAGAGGTAGACCCAAGGTCAACAACTTTATATCATTCTTACCACAAAATGCAAACCACTGCGGTGTCATGGTACAGAATGATCTCAGATTCAAAACCAATCATAAACAGCCATACTTCAAACCAACAGAATTAATTTATCCGGCCCTTCCCTGGCCAGTTACCATTGAAAGCGCTCAGGTACAACTCCTCCCCCAGTTGCTTTGTTTATGCAATATATGGCCTCCTGTGAGGGATGGCTTATAGGTTCTACAGTAAGTCCAAACACAGACACCCTTGCCATGCTGGTTTGATACATGCACCATCCCGTCATAAATTTCAAATCCTGTGTCAGCCCTAAAGAGAGGAAGAGGAGTTGGTTAGGCAAACATCCAAGCTGATCAATAAAGTAAAACATCCTGAAACAATATCTAATACTACATTTGCTTTGTCTAGCGTACAAATAAAGACATATGACATATTTATCAACTTAAATATTACATGTCACTCCACCACAACTCGTAATACGTTTACAGTCAACTTTATTGTTATGTCTATACAATTCAATGAAATTCTTACTTGAGTGAACAGTTGACAATAATACAACAGCAACAAAAGACATACATACAAAAACACGTAAAAAGGGTGCTTTTTATGATCAAGTTTACTATACCTGATTCTACATTAAATACATTTGCTTACAGTGTTTGCTCAGCTATATTTTAAAACATGTATGGCATACACCTTCTTTTATGAAATATGTGAACAGTTTTTTCTAAATTATTAAAATAATCAAAAAATGTTTCACCATCCTCAAATGTGCAATGTACTATTCAAATTGTAAATGACAGAAAAGAAAAATGGACAAGGATTTAAACGTCAAGGAAGTAAACATCATTGTTTTACACTTTAAATCACTTATGACTGAAAAAAGCAGATTATAAAAACACAGATTACAAATCATGTTATATAAGCAAAATGGCATAAGGCATGAAGATGCTGCATGCAGAAGAATCAGAGGATAAAGTTTAAAGGGATGAGATCTATTGACTAAAATACATTCCGCCCATGTAATGGATAACTTATATCAAAGATTGACTGAGGTGCATCTCCTTTTCTAATGATTGGCCAGTAGAATGCATTTGCTGACATCATTGTAAACATGATCGAAAGCTGCTGCAGCACCTTCTGAAGCACCCAAGCTGCATTTTTTGTCTTATTTTTTGTGTTTGAGGAACGAGGAAGAAGAGAGACTTTTGCGGCGGTCAGAGGCAGGAAGGAGGATGGTTGTTATATTGGACTTTTTATTAATAATTATTCTGTTCAATTGGTGTATTTGCATGTCTTTATTGGGGGTTTTGAGGGCTATGATTATTATTCTACCATTAGTCATTTTTTAAGTAAGACTAAATTTTGCTTTCTTCATTTTTATTTTCACTGCTATCACCACCATATTTTGCAGGTATGCAAAAGTCATAACTTCTGCAGTACTTGGCAAGTGACTAAATTCTGCTAATCCAGGAAAGAACTTTGACTCCAAGTCAGACCTGCCCACTGGGTGCTTTCTCCCACACAACAGACCCAAAAGGAGCAATATGGGACCACTAGGCTGCATTTAAATGAGGGTCTTTTTGTCATATTATTTTACAAAAGATAATTATGGGTTTATTGGTGTTCATTCATAGGAGCTCCACCAAGACATGGCACAATGTGGAATCAGTACTGGATCACAATGATGAGGAAATAAAATGGATGAGTATCATTTGATCTCAATTTACAAAGGATTGGTTCCCATCTTATGCTCTGTGGTGGAATGCAATAGCACTTAGTCTACACTAAAAGGGAGTGAAAGTGAAATTGTGGTTGGTAAACTTGGTGACATCCAGAGCAGTCTTTGGAAATGCAGCAGATTTATGGTTTTAATTAAGATTCTGACTGTGATCATGATGAGACATAGATTTGTTAAAACAAATTCCCAAGCTTCCAGGATATTTTACCACAACATCTGATTCATCATCTTAAAATATTCGGTTGTGTAAATTTTTGCTGTTATTAACTATACTAATAAAAGGCAAAGCCCTCACTGACTGACTGACTGACTGATTCACTCACTCACTCACTCACTCACTCACTCACTCACTCACTCACTCACTCACTCACTCACTCATCACTAATTCTCCAACTTCCCGTGTAAGTAGAAGGCTGAAATTTGGCAGGCTCATTCCTTACAGCTTACTTACAAAAGTTAAGCAGGTTCCGTTTCGAAATTCTACGCGTAACGGTCATAACGGTCGACAACGTCCACCATGTTGAACTTTCTTATTTATTGCCCCATCTTCACGAAATTTGGTAGGCGGCTTCCCTGTGCTAACCGAAACCGATGTACGTACTTATTTCAGTGGTATGACGCCACTGTTGGCCGCCATATTGAACTTTCCAACGTCACTAATTCTCCAACTTCCCTTGTAGGTAGAAGGCTGAAATTTGGTAGGCTCATTCCTTACAGCTTACTTATAAAAGTTAAGCAGGTTTCATTTCGAAATTCTACGCGTAACGGTCATAACGGTCGACAACGTCCGCCATGTTGAACTTTCTTATTTATGGCCCCATCTTCACGAAATTTGGTAGGCGGCTTCCCTGCGCTAACCGAAACCAATGTACGTACTTATTCCGGTGGTATGACGCCACTGTCAGCCGCCATATTGAACTTTCCAACAATCTTTGTTACTTATGGGCCCATCTTCAAGAAATTTGGTACGCGGGTTCCCAAGGCTAACTGAATCCTACTTACGTACATATATATATCCATAGCCTGCAGCTCGGTTACCGTGTGAGGCGACGTTGGGTCCCCCATCCCAACGCCTCCCACGTTGTTGGCTGCCTACCTATATAAGGCCGTCCGTCGCTCCGGTCTCTTCATTCCCTTCCTTGCTTCACCACGGGATTCATATCTCCCTGCTGATAACTACGGCCTTTTTATTTAATCCACGGCTTCTCTGCTGTTTTATTGTTCGTTTATTACGATTATAGTTATTGTGTAGGTATTTTAGACTTACTTTACATTGTTCAGGTACCCATTTCCTTTATCGTTCCAACCGTACC
>JANRMT010062815.1:17384815-17403414 GCA_026402145.1 Polypterus bichir lapradei | reverse complement strand
GGTACGGTTGGAACGATAAAGGAAATGGGTACCTGAACAATGTAAAGAAAGTCTAAAATACCTACACAATAACTATAATCGTAATAAACGAACAATAAAACAGCAGAGAAGCCATGGATTAAATAAAAAGGCCGTAGTTATCAGCAGGGAGATGTGAATCCTGTGGTGAAGCAAGGAAGGGAATGAAGAGACCGGAGCGACGGACGGCCTTATATAGGTAGGCAGCCAACAACGTGGGAGGCGTTGGGATGGGGCACCCAATGCCGCCTCACACGGTGACCGAGCTGCAGGCTATGGACGTATATTTGTACGTAAGTAGGATTCAGTTAGCGCTGGGAACCCACGTACCAAATTTCTTGAAGATGGGCCCATAAGTAACAAAGACCGTTGGAAAGTTCAATATGGCGGCCGACAGTCGCATCATACCAGCAAAATAAGTACGTACATTAGTTTCGGTTAGTTCAGGGAAGCCGCCTACCAAATTTCGTGAAGATGGGGCCATAAATAAGAAAGTTCAACATGGCAGACGTTGTCGACCGTTATGACCGTTACACATAGAATTTCGAAATGAAACCTGCTTAACTTTTGTAAGTAAGCTGTAAGGAATGAGCCTGCCAAATTTCAGCCTTCTACCTACACGGGAAGTTGGAGAATTAGTGACGTTGGAAAGTTCAATATGGCGGCCAACAGTGGCGTCATACTACCGAAATAAGTACGTACATCGGTTTCGGTTAGTGCAGGGAAGCTGCCTACCAAATTTTGTGAAGATGGGGTCAGCCTTCTAACTACACGGGAAGTTGGAGAATTAGTGATGTTGGAAAGTTCAATATGGCGGCCGACAGTGGCATCATACCACCGAGAATTAGTGATGAATGAGTCAGTCAGTGAGTGAGGGCTTTGCCTTTTATTAGTATAGATTTATTGTTGAAATTAAAGCTATAATACAAAATACTAGTGTACTGAATTCAGAGAGTGGCAGGTTGGGGAGTTTGGGCAGTGGGAGGCTCAAAAAGAAGAATCTGTTTAGGTCCCAGTTTGGCTAGGGGTGGCAGTACACACACAAATACACACACACACACACGCACATGCACACACACACACACACACACACACACAAACACACACACACACACCACTGCACAGAACAGCTTCACTTCTTGTGACAGCATTTCTCTCCCAGATCCCTGTTGTCTAATCAGGCTTTTCATCCCAAAAAAGCCACTGATCATATTCAATTTTATTCACCCAAAACAGTTAGGTATTCTGTATTTGTTTTGAAAAAAACAAAGCATATGGATTTTTTTCATATATTCAAAAACTTTATAAAAACTTTACAATGCCTATGAGCGTTATTACAATTTATTAGCAATAATTAGAGCTGCAAGTGTTTCAATTCAAACAGAATTTAAGATAGCAAATAGTGCTGTAGCATCAATTTTGTTTTTAAAAGTCCCATTGAAATAAAGACACATTTTTCTTTAGTTATAAAGTCTGTGTGTTGCTATTCACTTAAGCAATGAAACAAATTAAAAGATAAAACTAATGTCAAGCAAGCAATTGTTCTATATTTTATAAAGTTGTATCTTACATAGCACAACATTATCGCCTCTTTTTATTTTACTTCTTCTTTATTGAATTTTTAGTTTATTCAAAGCTGCATAGAGAAGCACCATTATTTATGGTGTTAGTTCACATACTGTATTCTGCTAATACCTTTTCATCAGAATATAGTTTTTGTAGCACTTGCCAAGTCAACTAACAAATTATACATATGTACCCACGTGACCCTGTAGTTAGGATATAGCGGGTTGGATAATGGATGGATGGATTATAGTAAAAAAGTAAAAACATAAAAACTCAAAATGCTATGCAATAAAGCAAAGTATTTTTAAGAGACATGCCTTAGAAACACAAAATTAAAGTTGAAATATAAACAGAGAACAATCACACAAAGATATATATACATACCTCCAAATATACAGTACATATATAGAAGGGGTTTTTTAAGTCCTGACCTGAAAAATCCTACGTCAAGAATATTATGAAATGGATCATTCAGCAGGCAAAGGATAATATTTTCAGTTGAATAAAAGATATATGAAAACAAGTCAGTTATTCCTTACAATAGAAGTATGCAACATATAAGAGCAAGTTTTAGAAAATTTGACAGTTGAAGGCTAATCTTATATTAAAAGGTAACACCCACATTTTGAATGAAATCAACTGGGCTAGGATTGAGGCCTTTTGCGTTAAGACTTTTTCCTTAATGCTGCCTTACAATTTGTAAATATGTTTTTTTTATTAATTTATTGACAAATAATTACCACACATCAATATTTTTATATTAATAAAGCAAATTAATTAATGGTGTACTTGCAAGAATATTGTTTTACTTATATGAAAAACAAAGCTAGTTGTCATCAGCATATTACTGGCAGTTAATAGTTAAATTGACCAGTTCCAAACCCTGAGGGACACTGCATGCAGTGATAAGGAAGTACTGTTTTTAAAATTTTTCACTTGTTAAAAATGGTTTGGCATGAAGTAAAGTGAAGTAAATCACCAAACAACAGTCTTCAACCAGCCAATTAAATGTACCAGTCTGTGCAGAGGAATACTGTGATTAATTGTATCAAAATGCTGCTCTTAAAAGTCTAAAAGTGTAAGAATGGTAACATTTACTGTTGTGTAGAAGAGCAGAATATCATTTACAACATAGGTTAATGCTGTTTCTGTGCTTTGACTAAGGCAAAAGTCTGCTTTTTCTGGACCGTACTTCAAGGCATAGTGAGATGAAAATCTATCATTTGTGGAAGAATAATTTTAGGGTAATGCAGAATTCATCTTAAAGAAATAATATAAAGGCTTAATAAATGTCAGAAACCTGTTCAGGCACACCAGGAAACCAGATAAAGGTCAAGTGAACAACAAAATGTACACTGAAATATAAGAAATGGTTTAAGAAAAATACTGAGATGGTAAATAAAGAATGTACCAGAAGAAAGGTTGATGTAATATACAAAATGTACTGAAGGATGACTGAGAAATCAGCAGGTGTCCTATAAACAAGAATGGACAGTTGTTATATGCACAGAAACTTCAAGGATAGTAGCTCATTTCAAAAGGTATAAGAAGAACCTGAATATAATATAATAGACTTTTATTTTATACAGTATAAATCATTTGGGTGTAAACCAATGAACTAACCAGAGTAAAATCTATGCATTGATTGACACTGTATGTAAATTCAAAATTTATAAAATGAACCTCTATTCTTTGTTTCTTGGACCATTCTGACCATTCTGAACATGCTGTAACAGACTGCTTTTCGCCTGCCTGATTATTGAATTTTCCTTTTAGAGGACGTTTCTTTCTTTAATAAGATGTTAAATTTCAAACCACACATTTTAAATTAATGCTTATTGTTTTGAATATTTAAATTGGAACCTGATTTCCCTAATAGAGGTCTAACAACATCTACGTTGAAGGAATCATAAAAATGCCATTTAGTAATATTACAGTATAGTCAATACAGACTATATCGACTGCAAGTTCAGCCAACTACTTGGAACTGAGTCTTTTGAACAGTTAATAGGTTTCATTCTAGAAATCAAATGCAGAACTTTCGATTATCAGTTTCTGCTTGCTAAATTGAATTTGAATTTGGGGATTTCAAATAAATTGTCAAGTCAAGATTTAACATTTTAAAATTTTACTCTGGCTGTTGGCCTTCCTCTCTTCTTCATTAGTGGGGGTTGAGTTGAATTTAGTTTTTTTAAGTTTGACTTGTTTTTATGTAATGTTACTTGCTTTTAATAAATTCAATAAAATAAAGATCTAACATTTTCTAAAAGTATACTTCCAAATACACTTGTATCTATCTTACTATCTAACAGGGCTGAGTGAAAAGTAATGAAATAGATTTCTGTATTCAGTATCGGATGACTCAACAGGCTTGGAATATTTTTCTTTTTTCAAAGTAATGTCCTTCACATTGAATATATGTTTACACCATTTCAGAAATGATTCAAAGGCAAGTAACAGACTTTTTGTGACATCACTTTTGACAAAGTAGCCATGGCATTTTTCACTTCATCATCTGAGGAGAACTTCTTTCCACATAGTAGTTTTCCTGTTTTTTTATTTTCACTTGTTTTTTTCAAGCTTAATGCAAAATTGAATCACATACCTTTGCTCTACCCTTACAGCAGGGGTGTCGAACTCCAGGCTTGGAGGGCCGCAGTGGCTGCAGGTTTTCATTCTAACCCTTTTCCTAATAAGTGACCAATTTTCACTGCTAATTAACTCCTTTTCCCTTCATTTTAATAGCCCTGTTTTTAAGGATTCAGTCCTCTGAATTGATTCCTTTCTTTATTAAATGAGAGCCAAACAGAAATGAGATGTGAAACGAACCAACAGATGACCAGCTAAACTGGGGCTTCAAACTCCAACCAATTTCACTCCAATCACTTCCTTAATGAGAAGCCGATTCTTGCTGTTAATTAAACCCGTTATTTCTTTCCATGGCTTGTTGCTACTCTCATTCTGCCACAGCACACATTTCCAAAACTGTTCCTTTTCTGCTTTTTCTAAGAACAGCGTCATAATGTTTTGGTGACCTCGGAAATCAACCTTACTGAGACCTTCACCTTTCTTTATTTCCAGATATTTTGTGATGGGCAAGGTGAGCTGGTCATATGGTGGCCTGTTTTGTGTCTCATTATTCTTTGGCTGCTAATTAAAGAAAAAGAAACAACTATGGGGCCTGAGCCAAGTTAATTAAAAGAAGTAATCAGCAGCAAACACTGATTAAGAAGATGGTAAGAATGAAAAGCTGCAGCCACTGCAGCACTCGAGGACTGGAGTTAGAAACTCTTGCCTTACAGGATCAGCTTCTTTAATGACAACACGTAAAAGGTACTTCCACTTGCTGTGACAGAACACTGAAAAATATGATGGTCCAACTGAAGGTTGATACATGTCGATGTATGTCATTCATAAACACCTGCACAGAATTCCTTTGTCTTCCTCCATGAAAGAGCAACAGGGACAGATTCATTACTTTTCAGTCAGCCCATGTAGAGTGATGTATGAGAGACTTATTTTTTACTTTTTAGTACACTTTTTAACTTAATATCAGCGTAGTTTTTAAAAAGTATTTTTTTATATATATATTAATCATTATAGACCTGACCAATGTAAGTTTTTTTCAGCTTCACCTTACACAGTCACACTGACTATCAAAGAGTCACCTCATTTTTATTATTTCCATCCATCCATCCATTTTCCAACCCGTTGAATCCGAACACAGGGTCATGGGGGTCTGCTGGAGCCAATCCCAGCCAACACAGGGCGCAAGGCAGGAACCAATCCCGGGCAGGGCGCCAACCCACCGCAGATTTTTATTATTTGATTTTGGCAATAAAATTATTCTCATCTCTTCTTAACTAAGAGTATTAAATGACTGAAAGTGACCTAATAAAAGCATTTCTGGTACTAGTGCTCTTAATATTTATGAATTTGTTCTTAATTTAAGAGTGCACATTTGCCCAACCAAGTTACTTAATCTTCACAATAAACAGTAAACACATTCTAGCAGCCATAGTTACTTTCCAACTAAATTTCGATGGACTTTTTTCTTATTTTGTCATTAACTTAAATGTATTAGTGATACAATGTTTCTTAAGCAAGCTACTTATAATGAACAAAACTAAGCCTTGTGGAGAAATGATTCTATAAACATCATTCTTGTAGACATTGTGAGCTTATCCCAGGGGTAAGCAAACCTTGATAGGGAGACATTCCCTCACAGTCACATTTAGCAAGTTTACAATTACTAGTTAACCTAATATCCACATATCAGGGGATGTGAGATAAAAACCTATGCGTACATGCAGACTGTACACAGACATTGACTCTGTGCAAGATGTAAGCCCAGGACAATGGAACTGTAAGGAAGCAGCACTAACGACTACACCACTGTGCTACCCAAAGCAGAATAACTACATTTACATAGTCACCTAACAGCTTAGTGTATCAAATACAATAAGGGAATATATTCTAATCTTACTGCAGAACTTATTGTACCATTGAATTAAGAGCTATTGCACAATGTGAAATAAATATGTTAATTCAGAATGCAATTATACTCCTATTTAGGGCTACCAAAATGAGTGAAGTTCCATTAATTTCCGCTTCCTTTTATAGTTTTATAGTCTTAAAATACTCAGTATTGTGACCCAGAAGTGCAACTGGAAACTAGGCAGTGTCCTGCTGTCCATAGCTTTAGGTATTTTTTTTTTAATTTATACACCCACAATATCTCATTGAGAAAATGATATATTGTCTAAATCAAATTTCTTTGCTTGAAGCCCTGCACAGCTTCTTTAGCATTTTGCAAAAAATCATGAATATTATTCTAAAATAAATCTGTTAATTAATATGAGAATTTATGAAATGATGGTCATCTTTTTATTACTAATTAGCTCAATGGTTTGGGTAAGGGTGGGCCTTTTTAGTGTGGTTTAAGGTTATATTTGAACTATTTCTGAGACATATGGGATTAATTTTATTTCTGGTTGGACCAATTTTTGTTAAATGAACCCTGTGTTTTATTATTTTATTTGTAAGAGTTGCTTTTAATTGACATTTCTGGAAATAAATAAAACATCTAAAAATTTTGATATCCTTGGTTAGTGAAGAAATTGGTCTCTGTAATGTTCCCAATTTTTAATGATTTTTGAAAAAAAAAACCAGAAATTTGCACCTAGCATAGTGTTCTGGTTGGACCAATTTTTGTTAAATGAACCCTGTGTTTTATTATTTTATTTGTAAGAGTTGCTTTTAATTAACATTTCTGGAAATAAATAAAACATCTAAAAATTTTGATATCCTTGGTTAGTGAAGAAATTGGTCTCTGCAATGTTCCCAATTTCTAATGATTTTTGAAAAAAAAACAGAAATTTGCACCTGGCATAGTGTTTTGGGGAGTATGTTTTTTTTTGGCTTTCTTAAATGTAACTGGCATTAAAGGACCCAATTATAGAATTCTGCCTGATAAATATCTAGACCTTTGGCTTTCTCCTTTTGTAAGGATTTAATAGCATCTTGAATCTGGGAGCATCTTAGAGGTTTCCCTAAGCACAGGTCATTGAACTACTATATGGCATTTTTGTTTTTTCAGAAAATCCTTAATATGGCTCCAACATTCATTGAATTCCAGTATATATAAAATCTTATAGTAATCCTCAAATATATTACCGATTTTGTACTTCTATTCCTGTGATTGCAATTCAAATGTCCTGCTTATATATTTACTGAGTTAAAATCTTACTGTAGTTTTCACTATGTTAATAATGAGAATGGCATGACTTAAGAGTCAGTTGTTTTTCTTGTCATCAGTGAACTCCATTTGAAATGACAACCTTTTTTGTAGAGCCCAAACTTTTGAGCTCTTTTACAGTATATACATTAGAGTCAGAAAGTACTCAGACACTTTCACTTTTTTCACATTTTGTTATGTTGCAGTCTTGCGCTGAAATAATTTTTTCCCCACATCAAGTAACATTCCACACACCAGAATGACCAAGTGATTTCAGGAGTTAAAATGTTTGCAAATTTATTAAAAACAGAAAACTGAGCTATCACATTGTCACAAGCATTCACTCCCTTTACTCAGTACTTAGTTGAAGCACCTTTGGCAGAAATTACAACCTGCAGTCTTCTTTGATATTACACAACAAGCTTCGCACCCCTGGATTTTGGGATTTTCTGCCATTCTTCTCTGCAGATAGATTGGATGGAGACTGTCGGTGTATAGCTATTTTCAGATGTCTCCAGAAATGTTTGATTAGGTTCAAATCTGGGCTGTGGTTGTGCAACTCAAGGGCTTTCTCAGAGTTGACCCTAAGCCACTCCTGTACTGTGTTTGTTTTGTGCTTAGGGTCATTGTCCTGTTGCAAGGTATATCTTTGGCCCAGTTTGAGGTCCAGAATGCTCTGAAGCAGATTTTCATTAAGGATATATTTGTATTTTGCTTTGTTCACCTGTCTAGTCTGCTTCACCTGCTGAAAAACAACCCCACAGCATGAAGCTGCCACCACCATGCGTCACTGTTGGAATGGTATTGCACAGGAGATGAGCAGTGCCTGGTTTCCTCCAGACTTAACATTAATCTTGGTTTCATCAGATCAGCAAATCTTGTTTCTCATAGCCCGAGAGTCTTTCAGGTACCTTTTTGAAAACTCCAAGCGGGCTTAGGTGTGTTTTACTGAGGAAAGGCTTCTGCCTGGCCACTCTGCCTTAAAGCCAAGATTAGTTGAGTGTTGAAGTGAGGTTTGTCTTATTGAAAGTTCCTTCCTTCTCCACAAAAATACTCTGAAACTCAGGTGGAAATACCATTGGGTTCTTGGTTACCTTCCTTACTATGGCTGATTGCTGAGTGGTTGTTTCAAATATCTCCCATTATGGAGGCCACTGTGATCTTGGGAACCTTCAATGCTGCAGGAATTTTTTGTAGCCTTTCCTATATCTGTGTCTAAATCCTATATCAAAGCTTTGCAGACGATTCCTTCGACCCAATGGCTTGTTTTCTTTCTCTGATATACCTTTCTCTGATCTTATATAGACAGATATGTGCTTTTCCTAATCTTAAACATCAAATAAGGTATACAAACATCTCAATGATAATCAATAGAATGTGCTGCAGACAGATTTAAATGTCATAGCAAAGGGTCTGAGTATCTGTGTCAATATGATATTTCAGTTTTAAATATTTAATACATTTGTAAAAATTTCCAAAATATTGTTTTTTGCTTTGTCATCCTGAGGTATTAAGTATTGCTTAATGTGGGGATTTAAATGATTTTAGTACAAGGCTGCAACATAACAAAATGTGAAGGGGTCTGAATTCTTTCTGAATAAACTGCACCTTGATCAATTTTAGAAACATTAGTTATTAATCAGAATATATTTCATGTTTGCCATGTATATTTGTGTGTAACATTGTAGTTTTATTGCCCTTTTTGATTTGCCTAGGATATGCCTAAAGTGTTCTCCAATGTGTTATTGCAGATATCTCTGCAGATATGTTACTCATAATCTAGTATTAATAGGCTGAGTCACCAATTACAAGTTGATCTTGTAGTGCTTAATATTTGAGTTTCAGAATAAGAGAAGCATATTTAGAGTAAACAATGCCATCATTATTGCAATGTAAGTCAGATTAGAAACAATTATTATTGACAGAAACTAGTCTGAGAACCTAGGATGCACTGGTGGGCAAAAGAAACACTATTTCAAATATACATAGCAAATACCTCAATGGGAATGTCAACTATTTCACATTGTATCAAGGATTACAATTACGTTTTCTCTCTGTCTAAACATAAACAGGAAAATTCATTTAGGTAATTCCAACAAAAGTTGCTGGCATAAGAAATATCTTTTTAAGATGTGGTGATGGAAAAAACTGATGAATAATTGCAGGGCATTTGGACCTGTGTTGTGTTGTTTGTAGATTGATATTATTTATTTACATTATAAGGCATTGTATTAATTCTTCTCCCTTCCAAACAAAATATATATTTTTAACATCTATGTATTTTTAATACACAAAACATACTGTCTTGAACAAGAATATACTAAGCTTTTCCTTTAGTAAGTTAAAGATGACATTAGGGTTCAGTGGTTAAACATGCTGTCTTATAGCCACGTGACCCAAGTTTGTGGGGAGTTTACATGTTGTCTCCATCTGCATTCTGCTTTCATCACAAATCCCAAAGCCATGCTGCTAGGCTCTGTATGACTGAATGGTGTCTTTACCTGTGTGCTCAGCAATGAGCAGATTTCCCTTTGAGAATTGCACGGCAATGGTACTGGACAGGCTTTCAAAACAGTGTGACAGAATGAGTGGGTTCAGTAAATGGAGGAATGGAAAATATTAAATAATCTGAGCTTGCAAAAAAAATTCCAGTTATCCCTGATGTCTGCAAGATTCACTTTCTCTGGGGGCTCCCACCAAACTATCCTAATTAGCATAATAATAAAGTCCTTGTCCATTATTATTGTCTAGTATTCAGAGTAAAGTGGAAATCTTACTATCATGACTGACCAACATGCAATGTCACTATTCTCTACTGCCATGAAGAGCCAGTGCTGTACTACTAATCAAAATCCACTTAATCTAATTCAAGGTTGCACAGGATTTGAGCCTACCAATCATAAATGGTCAACATACTTTCATTTTGCTTTTGCTTACTACATTTTGATTTAGTGGTGCAAACTCCCTTAGTTATTCCTTCCATCTGGGGGCAGCAGTGAACAGTGGAAGTGCAGTCACCATTTGTAAATGAATTTATGCTTTACAGAAGTCCCTTAAGTCTCTGAATTGCAGCACACACAGCAGTGATTCTTTTTTCAGTAACAGCAGTGATGACAAACTCATGCATGTATAAATGCAAATTAGCTAATGCAGAATTAATATTCTCATGTGACACATTATGAAAATTTAATTCACAAACAGTTTCACCCTATAGTGCATTTACAAATCATGCACATAATTCTGGAAGCCTTTCTTTAACACACGGCATGTAATAATAAATTATACATGCATTTTCCCAAGGTAAGTATTCACAACATACTTTTAGTAAATAAAATAATAATATAGTAAGAGGTAGGATGAATGGAAATAGTACATCATTTTGAATATTTACATGCCCATTACTTTTAAAAGACATGGCTGTCATCACATACATTATCAACAAAGAAAAATGACAAATCTGTAGCTAATAATGTGCTCTACTGACTTCTTTATTGCATTATGTAGTAACATAATTATGCAAAATTTGTTCCACATGTCTTGCACACTAAGTAGGTGCATCAAAATGTTCTGTACAAAGTCAGGCAATACAGGCACATAAATAGGAGTTGGTTGCCAGTGTCCTTTGCTGATAAACCTATAAGCAGTAATACTGACATCTATATGTGAGTGTAATAGTAAACAATATATTTTCATAACATCCCTACATTGAAGATTGTGGGGTCTGGTGTATTTCACATAATACTACACTATACAGTTTGTATAATTTGTGATAATATATTAATGCTCTTTCTGTAGTTATCTTGGTTTAGAAAATGAATTTAAATTCTGGGCCTGACTGATGTCTGTTTAGAACACATTTTCCTCTTGTCTGCGTATATTTCCTCTGGGTACTCCAGTCACCTTCCACGTCTGCATATGTGATTTATTGGGAGCTCTAAGTTGGTCCAGTGTGAGTACTGTAGCTCTCTTTTGGACTGCCTTGCACCCAGTACTGCCACTTCATGCCCCACAGAATCTTGCTTGGCTGAAAACAGGTTCAGGAAATGTACGAATAGTATAGAACCTACTTATTACAATTTTAATAGTGCTTAATAAGGCCTTATACATTGATATTACAGTAATTAGACCTGCCTTAAAAATACAGTACATACAGTATGTCAACACATAGTATCTAAATTCTTATTTGTATTCTTATTTGTACATTTTACTTAAAGTAAAAAATAATTTGCTTTGAATTTCTCACTAGCAACACTACAAATCAAGACTTTTTTTTTTCTTTTCAAGGGATTTTAAATAAGAATTTCCAAGAAATATGGCAGTTTTTGTTCCATTGACCACAAAACAACTGCAGTGAGTTTTCACATGATAATTAAAAATGTAGGGGAAAAGAAGATGTTATACTGTAGATAAGTAAATGTAGTAATCCTTGTAAAATTCTCTATATAACAATTATGGCTGCATTATTGTGAAATCATTGAGACTTACCAGGAATGTTTATTGGGTTCATCTACTCTTGTCCTTGAAGATTAACACACACAGATATACACACATACACACAGCAATACTATCCAGAGAAAGTCTAGATGTGGTGCCAATTACCAGTTACTCCACAATATTCCATGTAGGACACAGCTACACATATACATATAGAGAGCCAGGCCAAACAAAGTCTTGAGTGGTGCCAGTTGTCAGTCACTCCTCAATATTCTGCATAAGATTCTCTACATAGGGAGAATCACCAGCTCTAACAAACACAGGTGTCGTCGCGACATGCACAAAACAGCAAATCTTTTGGTTATACAGATATAGCACTTACTAACCAAACTATGTCTTACTTTTACTGCAGTTGTTCTAATTATTGAGGAATGACCTCAATAACTTTGATAAGCCCTTTGAATAAGATAGTAGCCATCTAACTCACACTTGGTATCCACGTTATTATTTCAGTCACTCTAGATAAAAGACAAAGTATAGAAAATATAAAAGCAATGTGATATTCATTAACTGCGGTGGGCTGGCACCTTACCTGGGGTTTGTTTCCTGCCTTGCGCCCTGTGTTGGCTGGGATTGGCTCCAGCAGACCCATGTGACCCTGTAGTTAGGATATAGCGGGTTGGATAATGAATGGATGGATATTCATTAATGTATAACAAAATCAAACAGAAAAAATTTGGATGATCTTGTGTCTCCCGATCTCTGATATTGCCATTCTCTCTTTGTTTTTTTATCTTCCTTTTTCTTCTTTTTGGTCCATCAGATGAGACATATTTATGTTAAAATGCACAAATGGGGTTTTGGGACATGTGACATTGTGTACATTTGATTGGACATCTTGTCCTGATGACAAATGACTCTGATCAAAGTGTTTGATCTTTTAATTATCACCACACTCCTTCATTTCTCAAGTTCTAAACTAATTTGATAATTCCTAGTCCTACAGCATCCATCTGTTTGCAGGTTATAAATTAATTAAGGCAGGTTCTATGGCATCTGTGCTTTGTTCCCATTTCCAGGTCATAAAGTAATTGTAAAAAGAAAGTGACTTGAACAAATGCATACATTACTAGTACAATACAAAAGGATGCTTGCAATAGCTGCATTTAAATAATAACACATTTTATTTATTCATAGTCGCCTTTCTAAACACTCAAGGACACCGAACAATAGATAAAAGTCACATTATAAACAAAAACTGAAAATACAAAGAAATATAAAAAAGTTAAAATCAGACAGAGCAATTGTAATGAAAGAGAGAAAGCAGTCTTAAACAGATGAGTTTTAAGTTTAGATCTGAAAAGTGAGAATGAATCAATATTACTAAGCTTGGATGGTAATGAATTCCAGAGCTCGGGAGCGAGCAACTGAATGTTGTTATAGCCTTGAATGTTAACAGGAGAATTTTGAAGTCAATGTGGAACTTAACCGGAAGCCAGTAAAACTGCTGCAAGGTGGGATATGGTGAATAGAGGGAGTTCTAGTAATGATGCAGGCAGCTGAATTCTGGACCAGTTGAAGCTTATAAAGGGGTTTGCGAGAAAGACCAAAGATGAGGGAATTGGAAGTGAAGTGACAAGGCTATGAACAAGGACAGCACTGGTGGAGGGGGTGATTACAATTAATGTTACGCAGGTGGAAATATGCAGACCGGGAGATGTTATTGGATGACACCCAGACTATTGACCTGTGGGGAAGGGGAGACAGAGGAATTATCAATAAAAAATAAAAAATTATCATTTTTGGATAATGTTGATTTTGTACCAATGAGGAGAACCTCAGTTTTGTCACTGTTTAATTTAAGAAAATTTGTGGAGAACCAGGATTTAATTTCTGCTATTCAGTCAATAAGCGAGGAGGGAGGGAAGGAAAATGTAGGTTTGCTAGTGAGGTAGAGCTGGGTGTCATCAGCATAACAGTGGGAATTAATGTTATATTTATGAAAAACATTGCCGAGGGGAAGAAGGTAAATGATGAAGAGGAGGGGCCCCAGCACAGAACACTGGGGCACACCTGAAGTAACAGCGGAGGGTTATGATGTAAAAGTTTTGAGCTGAATGAACTAACTTCGGCCTAAGAGATAAGATCTGAACCAATCTAGTGGAATATGGGTAATGTCAATTGAAGATAATCTATTAAGAAGAGTGGTGTGAGAAATAGTGTCAAAGGCTACACTCATATCAAGGAGGATGAGAATAGTGATTAAACCAGAATCAGCTGCCATGAGGAGGTTAGTAATTTTGTAAGTGCCGCTTTTGTACTATGGAGGGGATGAAAACCAGAGTGGAACTACTTGTACAGATTATTATGACATAAATGGGAATGAAGTTGAATAGCTACTGTTTTTTCAAGAATTTTGGAGATGAACGGTAGATTAGAAATAGGATGAAAATTAATAAAATTAGTAGGGTCGGCACCAGTTTTTTTCAGTATTGGGCTTATTGCAGTAGTTTTGAAAGATGAAGGAACAGATCCAGTGTTGCTTATTGCAGTAGTTTTGAAAGATGAAGGAACAGATCCAGTGTTGAGAGAGGAGTGAATTATAGCAGAAATAAGGGAGAACAGAGAAGGGAGGCTGGCTTTAACCAGAACTGTGGGTAGAGGATCCAACTGACAAGTGGATGGCTTAGATCTATGGACAAGATCTGAGATTTCTGAGAAGGTAGGAAGCTGGAAGGAGGAAAATAAGTGAGTAGGTGAATGAAATTTAAATGAAGTACTGGAGGAATTCATACCGAGTTACTGGTGTATCGTCTGGATTTTTTCATTAAAGAAGGACATACGGGAATTACAAAAAGCAGTTGAATAAAGGTAAGATAGCAGAGAGCAGTGAAAACAGTGACTTGGTGTTACATTTATTGGAAGAAATTATGTGAGTATAATAGTTAGATTTGGTTTGAGCAATACAGTCCTTATAATATAGTATATGGTTTTTATGCATCTCTTTGTGAACAAAGAGTCCAGTTTTTTTTTATGTAACCATTCAACTTGCCGGTCTTTGGCATTCAAAAGCCAAAGTTCAGGCATAAACCAAGGGGCAGAAAAAAAGAAAGAAATGGATCTAGTTTTTAACGATGCAAGAGAGTTAAGAATACCATAAAATCCAGTGTGAGACCAGTTCTTCAGAAGTATATAGATTATGAATGTCCATGAGGGAATCAATACTAGAGGAAGGAAAATCCAAATTAATATCCTTAATATTACTGAAAGACATGAGACGGGGAAGCTTAGTAATGGAAACAGTAAATTTAACATTGAATGAGAGGAGAAAATGATCAGTTATAGGGAGTTCATCTGCTGTTCAATCAATGGGGGTAACTCCAGAGCAACAGATCAAGTGCAAGATATGGCCTTTAGAGTGAGTGGGAACATCAGTATGCTGTTGGAATCCAAAATTCTCAAGGAAGGAAGTAAAGCCTCTAGTAAGAGGGACATTGATATTATCCATGTGTATATTAAAATCCCCCAGCAATATTATGTTTGGTGAGACAGTAGATAGGTGTGTAAGAAAAGCGGGAAAGTTGTTCAAAAAGTCATTATTTTATTTAGGGGGGCAAACAATTGCAATGATAGTAGGAATACTAGTTAGGCGTCACCGTGAGTGGCAGCCTTTCCAGCAGCTCCATGTACAACTTTATATTTCTACCTTTTCTCTATTTCTCTAATCACTCCTACCACTTTCCTTTATGTGGATTCTTTTCCTGGACACTTTTTACTACTTGGACATGGGTTTTTACACACCGAGACTCGTGTATTCAGGTAGTCAACTTCTAGCGCTGAGAACAAAGGCCTGTGCTGGTGTGGTTCCCTATTTACCTGACGAGGTAAGAAGGCAGTATCATGGCAGCAGAGCCGGCGCTAAGCTAAAGGCTAAGCGGTTAGTGAGGAACTGGCGATACAAGCCTTCGGTGCCTTCTGTGATCCTGGGAAATGTGAACTCACTACCAAATAAGATCGACGAACTGGCTGCGCTGGTGAAAAATGTCAGGACCTACAGAGAATGCAGTTTTTTGTGTTTTTGTGAAATGTGGCTAATGACTAGCATCCCAGATGCTAACGTGGAGCTACCTGGGTTTAGCACAGTTAGAGCGGACAGAGACACAAATACCTGCGGGATGCGGAAAGGAGGAGGACTCGCTCTCTATGCGAATACAAGGTGGTGCAACCCTGGACATGTAAACGTCAAAATCTCCACTTGCTACAGGGACATCGAACTGTTGGCCGCAAGTCTGCGTCCCTATTACTTGCCCAGAGAGTTTGGACACGTCATTGTTGTTATTGTTTACATCCCTCCTCGGGCGAACGTGAAAATAGCGTGTGACATCACCCACACCGCTGTTGCTAAACTACAAACACGGCACCCTGAGGCGCTTGTGCTAATCTCTGGAGACTTTAACCATGTAACGCTGGACAAAACTTTACCTGCCTTCTCCCAGCATGTGGATTGTAACACCTGGGGAAATAGGACTATTGACCTACTGTATGCAAACGTTAAAGACACATACAGCGCCACCCCGTTGCCTGTGCTTGGGAAAGCAGATCATAACCTGGTTCTGCTTCGGCCTCACTACAGACCAAGAGTGAGGGAGCTACCTACAACCACATGCTCATTCAGGAAGTGGTCCCCTGTGGCAGAGCAGGCTCTGAGAGACTGCTTTGGAACTACGGACTGCGATATCCTGCAGGGGCCACATAGTGAGAACATTGAGGAGGTTGTTGACTGCCCTACTGACTACATCAACTTCTGTATGGACATTGTAGTTCCAGTAAGAACAGTATGCTTATATTCTAACAACAAGCCATGGATTACAAGTGACATCAAGGGCCTTTTGAACCAGAAGAAAAGGGCTTTTAAAGGCGGTGATCAGCATGAGCTCAAGTGCGTGCAGAAGGAACTCTGAGTCCAGCTCAGGGCGGCGAAGGAGTAGTACAGGAGAAAGCTGGAGCAGATGTTGCAGAATAACAGCATGAAGGAAGTGTGGGATGGGATGAAGAACATCACTGGCTGCAGCACAAATCGGGGTGCCACCATCGAGGGAGATGTGGAGAGAGCAAACCTGATGAACAACTTCTTTAACAGGTTTGACCACCCTGACCCACTCTCACCTCAGAGTAATGCATCCTCCACCCATCCTTCTGCTGATACCAGCATAGGAGAGAGTTTCCCCCCACCCACAATTGCAGCAGCCCAGGTAAGTAGAGAGCTGAGGAGACTTTGTGCCAGCAAAGCAGTGGGTCCAGACGGAGTATTGCCACGACTTTTGAAGGCCTGTGCGTTATAGCTGGGGAGTCCTCTACAGCACATCTTCAACCTGAGCCTGGAACAGGGGAGAGTCCCAAGACTTTGGAAAACATCTTGCATCAACCCAGTCCCAAAGGTATCATGTCCTGGTGAGCTGAATGACTTCTGCCCTGTTGCTCTGACGTCACATGTTATGAAGACCATGGAGCGACTGCTGCTGCTGGAGTATGTGAGGCCACAGGTTCGCCATGCCCTCGACCCTCTGCAGTTTGCATACCAGGAGAAGGTGGGAGCGAAGGATGCCATCATCTATATGCTACACCAATCCCTCTCCCACTTGGACAGAGGCAGTGGTGCTGTAAGAATTATGTTTCTGGACTTCTCTACTTCTCTAGCGCCTTCAATACCATCCAACCTTGGCTCCTTAGGGACAAGCTGACAGAAATGGGAGTAGATACATACCTGGTGGCATGGATCGTGGACTATCTTACAGACAGACCTCAGCATGTGCGTCTCGGGTACTGCAGGTCTGACATTGTGGTCAGCAGCACAGGAGTGCCGCAGGGGACTGTGCTTTCTCCGGTCCTGTTCAGCCTATATACATCAGACTTCCAATACAACTCGGAGTCCTAACATGTGCAAAAGTTCGCTGACGACACTGCTATCGTGGGCTGCATCAGGAGTGGGCAGGAGAAGGAATATAGGAATTTAATCAAGGAGTTTGTTAAATGGTGCGACTCAAACCACCTACAACTGAACACCAGCAACACCAAGGAGCTGGTGGTGGATTTTAGGAGGCCCAGGCCCCTCCCGGACCCCATGATCATCAGAGGTGGCTGTGTGCAGAAGGTACAGACCTATAAATACCTGGGAGTGCAGCTGGATGATAAACTGGACTGGACTGCCAATACTGATGCTTTGTGCAAGAGAGGACAGAGCCGACTATACTTCCTTAGAAGGCTGGCGTCCTTCAACATCTGCAATAAGATGCTGCAGATATTCTATCAGATAGTTGTGGCGAGCGTCCTCTTCTACGCGGTGGTGTGCTGGGGAGGCAGCATAAAGAAGAGGGACACCTCACACCTGGACAAACTGGTGAGGAAGGCAGGCTCTATTGTAGGAACGGAGCTGGACAGTTTGACATCTGTGGTGGAGCGACAGGCGCTGAGCAGGCTCCTGTCAATCATGGAGAATCCACTGAACAGTATCATCTCCAGACAGAGGAGCAGCTTCAGTGACAGACTGCTGTCACTGTCCTGCTCCACTGACAGACTGAGGAGATCGTTCCTCCCCCACACTATGTAACTCTTCAATTCCACCTGGAGGGGTAAACAAACATTAACACTATACAAGATTATAGACTGTTATACCTGCCTCACACTCTCTCCTTGCATTTTTTAACTTGCATTGTGTTTTTATCACTCTTTAATTAATATTGTTTTTATCAGTATGGTGCTGCTAGAGTATGTGAATTTTCCCTTGGGGATTAATAAAGTATCTATCTATCTATCTATCTATCTATCTATCTATCTATCTATCTAT
>JANRMT010062815.1:17203525-17384805 GCA_026402145.1 Polypterus bichir lapradei | reverse complement strand
TATCTATCTATCTATCTATCTATCTATCTATCTATCTATCTATCTATCTATCTATCTATCTATCTATCTATCAGTCAATCAATCAATCATAGATCTAGTCAGTTGACACACATTGGATTGAAAGAAGATAAAGGCAGGAACAGACAATGGCAGGACTTTCCACTTCTCGCTATACAAACCCTGGGGGAGTGGATTCGTTAACTTGGGAAAAGTCATGAGGTTATTGTCATATCTTGGTTAGACAGAAAAAGTCAAACTTACGATCAGTGAGGAGATCCTGGATGAGATGCCCCTTGCTCGTAAGTGAGCGAATGTTCAACAAACCGAAGTTGACAATGGTGTTGTCACATTTGGCAGCAATGTTAGCCCACCGGGCTAGGCTGGCTAACACACCATGGTCAACGACCATGCCGATGTTACGTGGAGGGAGTTGAGAGTTGGACCAAATGGAGTTTATTATTTTTGAGGTGTCAGCTCCTCCGATGGGGGAGGAATGTGATGTCCGGGTGTAGGTACAGTGCAGTCAGCAGTGGCTCAGACAGGTGGAAATGCAGTTGGAGGAGCTCAGCAGCTGAGTAGTAATAGTAGTCCTATACATTCAGTGTATGCTGGTTTGTTTGAACAGTTTGTAGTTGAAAAACTGAAGATTTTCCACACCAGTACAGCAGCCTTGTTGAAATGCAGAAGTGAAATGAGTAGCCAATAGAGAAATATCATAACTTAGAAACTCAAGCTTCTGGCTGTCATTTATGTGAAACATTTCAGTTAGAAATGTTTCTGAGGCTAATATAGGAGAGGCAGCCTATAAATCAGAATTAATGGAAGATTGACCTAGGAGAATGAATTTTTATAAAGATCCTATTGTGTGTCAAATATTGTAGTTTTGGAGAAATAATTTTCTGATATTGAATAAAAATAAAATATATAAAATTAAATTTTATAATGAATAGAAATGAAAATGTTAATGAAAGTAGGAAATGTGATCGAAAATATATAAAAAACAAGAACGACAAACCTCTATGGCAGCTACATCATCTACTGCAAGAAATATGACAAACCTCCTTGAAAAGAGTGTACTTTATAGTTTATATACTATTCATATTAATGGTGTCCTTTTGAAGTACTGTAATCGCAGTCTTACACTACATCATATGGGGGATAAGCTAAAAGAAATGCACATACAAATATTTCAATATAACTAGGGTACAGATGCATTAAATACACTGTTCTTTAAAAGCAAAGCTGTTGAAATGAAGTCAGTACCCAGGGGTGTTATGTTTCATTTCAATCAGTGCAGAATAATGCACTTAGTGAGAAATACCCACATAAAGTAGCATTTGCATATTTTTATTCATCTCTTACCCTCCATATTGCACAGCTATTCATTAGGAAACATTAGTGCACATAGGGGCATAGAAAATGTTTCCAGTGAGAGTTCAGGCACTGTTTATCATTGGATGGTTTGAAGTAGTCACACAGAATACATGTACTGTGTGCTTGATTGCTTTTGTCAGCCCAGAAACACTGTACATGTTCCACTCTGTGTTTTTGTAAAAGGGCTTTCTAGAAAATATATCACCACTGCAGAATATTATCAGATCATGCAGGGCATCCTATAAGCATGACCCTTTCAGATTAAACAGTTGCTTGTAAAGTTTTATAATTAATTATATTGCTAATGAAAGCCTTTCTGATGCATACATAGAGTATTATATTATTTATGATCTCTAGCCCTATAAAACTTAAAAACTTTCATTCAATAAATAAGCTGAAAGCAAAATTCTTACCAGGGAAAAACAAGAGAATTTAAAAATGTTTCTTACAATATGGTAATACTGCTGGCTATTTAGTTGCTTATACATTTTCTTAAATACTATAGATAGATAGATAGATAGATAGATAGATAGATAGATAGATAGATAGATAGATGGCCAGGTCCCATACCCGGCTGGGACACCCCTTTGATACTGGATCCGGGGGAATACCCATGGGCTACAACCTAAATCTCCCAGAACACTTGGTGGCCCGCCCGGGTTGCATCGGGGCCACTAATGTGGAACACCGGAGCCCATCCCTGTTGGGCTCCATGGCCACTGCCAGGTGGAGCTGCACGGCTTAATGAGCCCATGTGGGCTGTAATGCAGCCACACCCGGAAGTGCAGCCTTAATTAGTTTAATTATCACCTCAAGCACTTCCAGGTGGGCTATAAAAGGAGCCAACACCCACCACTCAGGGCGCCAGAGTCTGGAGGAGGACGAGGACGAGGACGAGGACGAGGACGAGGACGAGGACGAGGACGAAGCTGAAGCTGAAGCTGCCTGTGAGGATTGGAGGAAAAATTATTTGTGTTATTGTTTGGTGTGGTTTTTGCTTTGTGGGACTGTGCTGTGCCTGTGGGACACGGGGAGAAAATGCCCATTGGGTGAAGAAAATAAATTTGTGTTTCACTTTTACAAATGCCTCTGTTGTCAGTCCGTGTCAGAGCCTATACAGCGCCTTTCAGAATAGATAGATAGTAATATAACAAATAACAACAAATAAAAAATAACAGCAAACTCACTCAAACACACAAAGAATTACAAAAAAATGAAGAAAAATTCTGACTTGACTACTGATAAGAGAGCAGTCACATTGAAGCATTATAAAAGCATATTGCTGTAGGTGTGTAGGAGCCCCAGTAGTGTTTATTGGTACATTGTGTCATAGAGAGGATGTGGGACATTGTTCAGAATGGCCATCAGGTTTGTCTTCATTCTCTACTCTGCTACCTTTATTGGATTGATAACTGAGCCTATCCTTTTAATCAGCTTATTGATTTGGTGGGCCTCTCCCAGTTTCCCCTCTTGAAAAATGAATTGCTATGCAATTTCAAATATCATAAATACGTGCATTCTTAAACCTGGGTACTCAGATTCAGAGCTGCAGGGGCTGGTGCCTATCCTATACAACTAGTTGCAAGACAGGAAGCAACTCAGGACCGATCACACAGGTACACTCCCACACTCACTCATACGAGATTCAGTTAGAGTCACAGATTAACATGACTTGTATGTCTGTGGGGATGTGGGGGAAAAAACAACAGAAGAAACCCTGCACAAAAAGTGGGAGAAAATACACACTCCACACAGATAACAAGTCAGTGCAAGATTCAAACACAGGACTCTGGATCAATGAGGCGACCGTACTAAGTACTGTATTACAAAAACATGCTGACATCTGTAAACATCTATAAATATACTTCAGTGTTAATATGCATTGTGCTTACACTCGTTATGTTTAATTTTGTGTTGTCATATAACTGAACTGTGTTTATAAAAGTGTATACTCTGCTATGATTTTAAATGAAAGAGTGCTTTATAAAAATAATTTGACTTAAATTGCATTGAATTAAATTTATTTATTGTTATTGTACACAGTACCATGAGATTCAATGTGCAACTCCTGCAGAAAAAAATAATCTTCCCATAAAATGACAAAAACGGCAAAATAAAGCAATAGGATATACAATATGAAAACATAAGTACAATGTATGTATAAATACGGTGCAAAGTGCTCTGCCAGGAGCACTTAAAGAACTGATTGAGTGCGTTTATAGCTCTTGAGATTTAACTGTCTGTGAGCTTTGAAGTCTGTGCACGAAAGGCTCTGTAGCATTTGCCAGACTGGAGAAGTTCAAATAGAATATGGCATGGGTGAATGGAATACATGCAGATGCTGGTGGCTTTCCAGAGGCAGCATGTGCTATAGATGTCCTCCTGAGATGGAAGCTGCATACCAAAAATTCTCTGCAATCTCAACACAACCACCTGCTGGAGACCTTTCTGATCAGCAGCTGTACAACTGGGATACCACACACAAATACAAGACGTTAAAATACTCTTGGTGTTGTAGTAGGTCAGCAGCACCTGCAAGGGAGGCCAGCTTTTTTCAACATTCTTAAGGAAAACAGCTGCTGCTGTGCCTTCTTCAGTAGTGCCATGGTGTTAGCTGTCCATGAAAAGTCCCTGGTGATATATATCCCCAGGAACCTGAAGCTTGATTCACACTCCTCCTTGTCCCCACTGATGAAAATTGCAGCCTTTTCTTCATCACATGATCTTCTTAAACCAATGATGAGAGCTTTGGTCTTCCCTGTGTTGAGGGACAGGCTTTTCACTGAGCACCATCTCACCAGATTTTTCACCTCCACTCTGTAGGCTGATTCTTCATCATTGGAAATTAGCCCAACCACTGTTGTGTCATCTGCAAATTTTATGATGGTATTGGTCGTATATGTAGGTACACAATCGTGAGTAAAGAGGGAGTAGAGGATGAGCCTCAGTACACAGCCTTGCAGTGTGCCTGTGTTCAGGGTTATAGTGGAGAAGAAATGGGGCATCAGTTGTACCATCTGATGGCTCTCCAACAGGAAGCTGAGGATACAATTGCACAGTGGTATACTGAGGCCCAACTGGTGCAGTTTATGAATGAACTGGGAGGGGACAACAGTATTGAAAGCAAACCTATAGTCTACAAATGGCATCCTCACGTACAGTATATGCCGGTCCCTCTAGATGAGTCAGGGCTATGTGCAGAGCTAGAAAGATGGCATCCTCTGTGCATTTACAGTATTAGCTCTGTAGGCAAATTGATATGAGTCCAAGGAAGCAGAGATGTTGGCTTTAATTTAACAGAGAACAATTTTTTCAAAGCACTAAACTATTATGAGAGTCAGAGCAATTAGACAATAGTCATTTGTATGAAATAAAAAATGATAATTGTAACCTGGCACAATGCTTTCTGGTTTTGTATGATGAGAAGTCTAAAAGAACTCACAAATCTCTCACTAGAAGTGTCCTTCTATCTCTGTAATTATATTTAATATTTTTACTTCCAACATATACAAATTTACATTTATTTATATTAAATTTCATTTTCCACAGCCAAAACATAGATTTTGTTTGGGTCTTTCTGTAGTGATTATTATGACACCACATAATCTATTTGTTGCTTTCAAAATTAATCAAGTTGTATGTAAAATTTTTATCACAGTCTTTAGCCATCACCAGGGGCTTCATGCATAATGCCGTGTGTTGAATTCACACTAAAACATGGCATACGGACAAAGGCCGAAATGTTCACATGCACAAAAAGATCCAAATGCATAAATCTGTGCATTCGCCATCTTCCACGTTCTTCCGCTACATAAATCCCAGTCAGTGTGAAAAGTAACGCACATGCACGCACCTGCCGCCACTCCCAAACTCCTCCCAGAATTACACCTCTTTGAATATGCAAATTAATATAAATAGCCTTTAAGCTCAGCGTTCTATGAAAGGGCAATGGCAAAAGCACAGGGGAAAATAGAAGAATTTTAGCGGATATTAATTGGAGGCAAGGAAAAATGGACTATTTGTTGGTTTTAACAGTGGTATACAAAGACACAGAGTGTCAGAGAAACTTGAAAAGCTCAAGTTTACAAACTCGCACAGTACCCAAAATAAAAAAGAAGTTGTCAGATATCAGTCGCCGTGAAAAGGCATCTGAGTGTCATATGAACGCTTATTAGGGTACAGAGAAAAGAAAAAAAATAGGCAAAAAGCTTGAAATGTCAACTTTAATTTCAAAATTTCCACTTTAATCACGTAGTTTATTTTGTCACTAAAGTAGAACATCATAAACTTAATCTTTAAATTGTTTAATTTACTAGTTTCTCAAATATCATCATAACTAAAGTAGCACCTTAAATGCTTTGTTTTGTATGTGTTCTTTTATGTGCTCTATGTGTGTGAATCACTATGTGCTTCTTAAACGGGCTTTCTCTTCCTCCGACAGGACACAGAATCCATTACATTTGTGATATTACAGCTCTCTGAATAATTAAAATACTGAGATATGTACTTGATATTTTCATGATGATAGGAATTAAAGCATGTACTAAACATGGGAACACGGTAGTGCAGTGATAGTGACGGGCTAGCGCATCATCCAGAGATTGTTCCTGCCTCACACAAGATGCTTGCTGCGCCACGACCGACCTTCAATGAAATAATTTACTTCAGCAGTACTGTCTCTTTCAAACGTTCTAACCCCCAATTCTTGTCTTTCCTTTTCTTTCTCCAAGTAACCAATCACCACACAATCAGCTCTGTAATAGATGTTAAGCCATCTGTCAGCTTAGAACGCTGATTCTTCAAAGCTTTTAAGGAACATTGAAATATCTTCATAGTACATGTTTAATTATTCCATCCAATACAGCGCGAGGCAGAGACAATCTCTGAACAGGGCACCAGATCGTCACTAGCACTGTGCCACCGTGTCCTCACATGTTTAATTATAAACAATATAGATTATTTAAATGATGTTAAATTTTATCTATATAATGTAATAAACATATTTTGCTGCATTTCATCTTAAAAATGATATCGTTATCATATGTAAATAAGCTGTTTATAAAGTGGCTCAGGTTGTGCAATATTATAACTGTATCGCAAGTTTACAGTGAGGTGATTGTACTAATAAGTACAAACAGTTCTACAAGGAGCACTTGATGGACTGATTGAGTGCGTTTATAGTTCTTGGGATGAAACTGTTTCTGAACCACGAGGTCCATACAGGAAAGGTTTTGAAGTGTTTGCCGTTTGAGAGCAGTTCAATAGACTGTGCACATGGCTGAGGCAGCGTGTGTTTGATGCTGTAGTGAGACACGCCCGGACACCACCAGACTGAGGCCACATCTTTATAAAAGCACACGTTTATTTTCACTTAAGCACAGTCCCACACAACACACAGTGCTCCCAGCACTAACCACCTCTAATCCGGGCCTTTCTCTCACTGTCCGTGGGCCGCCTTTTCTCTCTCCACAGGCGCTTTGTCCTGCTCCCACTCCCGACTCTCGCTCCCTGATTGTAGGGCGGCGGCCCCTTTTATTTCCACCCAGATATGCTTCAGGTGCCTGATGACGTCCTTGTGGCAGCACTTCCTGGTGTGGCGGAAGTGCTGCTCTTGCACCTGGAAGGACTCCGGGCGTCCCTGGAAGGATCTTCCTCCATCTTCCCGGGTGTGGCGGAAGTGAATGTTTCCTGGGCTCGATGAGGCTTGGGGCGCCCCCGGCGGTGGCCACGGGCCCCAATGGGCTAGTGCCTCTTTGCTCCTCTCCCGTGGTCCCCTCAAGATCCAGGGCGGTTGCCCCCTCATGGCCCGGGAGACGTATAAGCCACCTCCCGGTCCTTCCAGGCATCCCGGCTGGGTCTGTCCCCCAGCCTCCAGTGACACTATATATCTATAATAATAAAAGGCAAAGCCCTCACTGACTGACTGACTGACTCATCACTAATTCTGCAACTTCCCATGTAGGTAGAAAGCTGAAATTTGGCAGGCTTATTCCTTACAGCTTACTTACAAAAGTTAAGCAAGTTTCATTTCAAAATTCTACACGTAACGGTCATAACGGTCGACAACGTCTGCCATGTTGAACTTTCTTATTTATGGCCCCATCTTCACGAAATTTGGTAAGCGGCTTCCCTGCGCTAACCGAAACCGATGTACTTACTTATTTCGATGGTATGACACCACTGTCAGCCGCCATATTGAACTTTCCAACGTCACCAATTTTCAAACTTCCCGTGTAGGTAGAAGGCTGACCCCATCTTCACGAAATTTGGTAGGTGGCTTCCCTGCGCTAACCAAAACCAATGTACGTACTTATTTCAGTGGTATGACGCCACTGTCGGCCGCCATATTGAATTTTCCAAACGTCACTAATTCTCCAACTTCCCGTGTAGGTAGAAGGCTGAAATGTGGTACTTATTTCGGTGGTATGATGCCACTGTCGGCCGCCATATTGAACTTTTAATGGAAACCAATGTCCGTACTTATTTCGTTAGTATGACACCACTGTCGGCCGCCATATTGAACTTTCCAACGTCACTAATTCTCCAACTTCCAGTGTAGGTAGAAGGCTGACCCCATCTTCACGAAATTTGGTAGGTGGCTTCCCTGCGCTAACTAAAACCGATGTACGTACTTATTTCGGTGGTATGATGCCACTGTCGGCCGCCATATTGAACTTTTAATGGAAACCAATGTCCGTACTTATTTCATTGGTATGACACCACTGTCGGCCGCCATATTGAACTTTCCAACGTCACTAATTCTCCAACTTCCAGTGTAGGTAGAAGGCTGAAATTTGGCAGGCTCATTCCTTACAGCTTACTTACAACAGTTAAACAGGTTTCATTTCGAAATTCTACGCGTAACGGTCATAATGGTCAACAACGTCCGCCATGTTGAACTTTCTTATTTATGGCCCCATCTTCACGAAATTTGGTAGGTGGCTTCCCTGAGCTAACCGAAACCAATGTACGTACTTATTTCGGTGGTATGACGCCACTGTCAGCCGCCATATTGAACTTTCCTACATCACTAATTCTCCAACTTCCCATGTAGGTAGAAGGCTGAAATTTGGCAGGCTCATTCCTTACAGCTTACTTACAAAAGTTAAGCAGGTTTCATTTTGAAATTCTACGCGTAATGGTCATAACGGTCAACAACGTCTGCCATGTTGAACTTTCTTATTTATGACCACATCTTCTTGAAATTTGGTAGGCGGCTTCCCTGCACTAACCGAAACCAATGTACGTACTTATTTCGGTGGTATGATGCCACTGTCAGCCGCCATATTGAACTTTTCAACGATCTTTGTTACTTATGGACCCATCTTCAAGAAATTTGGTACGCGGGTTCCCAACGCTAACTGAATCCTACTTACATACATATATATGTCCATAGCCTGCAGCTCGGTCACCGTGTGAGGCGGCGTTGGGTCCCCCATCCCAACACCTCCCACGTTGTTGGCTGCCTGCCTATATAAGGCCGTCCGTCGCTCCGGTCTCTACATTCCCTTCCTTGCTTCGCCACGGGATTCACGTCTCCCTGCTGATAACTACAGCCTTTTTATTTAATCCACGGCTTCTCCGCTGTTTTATTGTTCATTTTTTACAATTATAGTTATTGTTTAGGTATTTTAGACTTACTTTACATTGTTCAGGTACCCATTTCCTTTATCATTCCAACCGTACCCACATTAACATGTCTATCGAGGTGATCACCATGGATCAAAGAACTGTCACTTACCGAGTGGTTTCCATGCCCGGAGATGGCACCTACCTTTTCCATTCTCTTTGTTACATATTGCACGGCCATATCAGGCTCACTCTTGATATCCGGAGGAACATTGTGTCTTATGTATTGAATGACTGGGACAGGTTCAAGGTGTGGACTGATGACGGTACAGGAGATAATTATACTACACAGGAGCACTATAAGAGTGAAATGCTTAAGCCCTTCACCTATGGTTCTGCATGTGAGTTGATGGCTACCGCTGAATTGCTCAGTTGTCGCTTTCAAGTGTACCGAAATGGCCAAATATTTTACACCTTTCGACAACCGCCAATGCCTCTTAAACATCTTAGATTCACAGGTGACGATTTCAGTAGTGGACACTTTGATGTTTATGAATGTTTAAACTCTCAAATGCTGGATGAGAAGTTATCGATGAACCGGTTGTATTCTTATAACGCCTGACAGATGCCGAATGTCACTTCAACACAACAAGTCCTGCAAATACTGTCATAATTGAAACAAACCATGAAACTCAAACCGATTATGACAGCAGCAATCCAAGCTGTGAGATTTGAAACAAGATTGCTGTTCACATGGCCAACTGTACGTTGCATGCTCAAGAGTAAGCTCAGCGCACAGCTTGGTCATATTACAACTGGAGGGCCGAACTCAAAATGTGGTATACAAAGAGATCCTTAACAAATAATTATTGGTATATTTTCCCTCAGTTTAAAAAGGTTTAATTTTCTTCTTAATAAAAGTTTTAAGTCAGTACTTCGCCGCTGCGAAGCGCGGGTATTTTGCTAGTATGCTATATAATTCTCTTTCCGATCAGCTGCTGTAGAGCTGTGATTCCACACTCAGATACAGTGGGATAAATACTCTGAGTGGTGCATTGAGAGAAACAACGCTAAAGCAGCTATGGTATTTGGAATAGTTTGGCCATTCCATGGACCATTATGTTGTTACAGGTTAATTACAATCAGATGCCATAAACTAATAAACAATAATAAACAATAAACAATAATTTCAGTGTATTTGATAATGCCTCGTCAGGGATGTGGATCTAAAAAAGAAAGAGAAAGCATACTGGAACAAAAGCACTACTTTGAAGCTGGATGCATACGCCAAGCATTTAGCTGGTGTGAAAATGTGCATGGCTTTATGCCAAGTTTAGGTTTTATACATCATGATATGAGAGTGGAAATGGACTTACGCAACATTTTTGTGCGTACGCACCTTTTATACATGAGGCCCCAGAACATTTCTACACTCATTTATGTGCTGCACCCTGACTTCCAGACACTTAAAGTTTTATGGTTGATCTCTCATGGGACATCAAATCAGAAACATTTTCAAAAGCTGAGATAAAGTATAAAAAGAGTGCATGATATTAGTTGTTTCCTCATAGATCCTCAAGTGATTAGTAAAGAAGAATTTAAAATAAAGTTAACAAGCCTGTGATGCTTGAGTTTAGTAACTGAATAAAGCCATTTCATATGGCTAAACTGAGAACATACTACTTAAAGGTAGATGGCGGTGTCTGATATTGTCAAATGTCTAGCCATCTACAATAATCAATATACTTAAACAACTTACAGCAAAAAACAGTCTATAACTAAACCATAGTTACATAGTAAAAATAAATAAACAATTGTGCACATGAATATATAAAATAAGAACTTTCTTTTACTTTTATATTGGAGCATAACACCTTACACAATTATAGTGAGTGAAAAGTGACCATGCATTTCCTATCATGCATTAGAAAAAAATAACACAATAATTAATTATAAATTGCTATACCTATTTTAACAATAGCAAAGTTATATATTATGTAGGCTACTCAGAACATGAATCAGTTTGCATGTCATCTATGTTTATTGTCAGTTGATTTTCATGTGATTTTTTTTTTCACATGTTTGCTTCTGATTTTAATTTCACCCCTTATACATTAATATCACAAGGAAAATGTTGCACATACAATTTCAACACAGAATTTGCTACTGGAAATTCTTATGCCATTTTCATGTTTTCTTGGCTGTTTTGCCACATCCGTAACACATACTGAAACACATTTTTAAATTTTTGTTGGGTTTTGTGAATATCTGAAGCAGTTTGTATCTTCACACATGTGTGACTTTGGAAAGTATCTTAACATTATTATTCAGAAGTAAGACTGGAATGTACAATGCACATTGTAACATCTGCAGATCTTAGGAAAGACAGTAATTAATTCTTGACTAGAATATAAGGGCTTATAGTAGTCTCTAAATGTGTGCATTATATTTCTCTGGTCAATGATTCTGTCTCTGTCTGTGTTGGTAATTATTGGTATTGCATTGCAAACTTCCTGGTTGTGTATTTGTTGAGGTAAGATCTTATTAGCCTTCTCTCTGTGTTCATAGTACTGATGTTGCGATTTAAAAATGAGTTGTTCTGTTTCTTTTGTTATCAGGAGGTTGAGTTCTGATTGCAAAGCCTGTCTTTTCTTGTAAAGTGCATGATTAGGGAACCTGGCATCCTCTTGATCTATTCTAGTAATTTCACTTATTAACTCTTCTTGGTTATTTTTGTGGGAAAGATATGCAATAATCCTCTTAAAATTGCTTTCAGAGTTTCCTAAAGTATTCCTGCAGAGATCTCCGAGAATGTATTTGTCTGTAGAAAAAAAATCAATTTGCTTGGATATAAATTCTGTGAAGTTCTTGTCAGCCAATAACAGGGGGTTAAAACACCAGCTGCAAGATGAGTATGTGGAGTATAATGATTTGAGCTCAATGATCAGAGGGGTGTGGTCAGAGATAACAATAGCTTTAGATTTGATCGTGGGCAGAAAATTGTTATCTATAAAGAAATAATCAATTCTTGAGTAATAACTATGTATTGGTGAGAAAAAGGAATATGCTCTTGAGTTTGGATTTAGAAGTCTCCAAAAGTCTGATAAGGTATGATCAATTACAAACTTTGTAATTGTTTTTGCAGTGTTAAATGTTGTCACCTCTGTGCCTGAAGACCTATCCAGGTCTGGATTTAAAACACAGTTAAAATCTCTGGCTATCATAATTTTATGGGTGTTCATGTTGGGAATGGATGCAAATACGTTTTGGATGAAGTCTCTTTCATCCACTTTGGGTGTGTATATGTTTATCAAAATCACTTTATAGCTAAATAAATTACCCATAACAATCACATATCGCCCTTCAGTATCACATGTAGCCAATGAAATTGTCTTATGTATTAAGATTTCCACATCTCTAGTTTTCTTTTTATGGCTGGAGTGGAATATTTGGCCAGTTCAATCTCTTTGCAACCAAAACTGATCCTTGCCTAATAAGTGGGTCTCCTGTAAAAAAACTTTCTTCACGTTTAGACCTGCTAGGTGAAAGACTACTTACTTTTTCTTTAATTCATGATTGAGACCTTTGACATTCCAGCCCACAAAGTTCACTGTTTGGTCATAGAGGCATTACTTGTGAGCTTTTGTTAACATTTTGTGGTCTTAAATTAAGATACATTAAGTATCTTAAGTACATTATTACATAACATAGCTTTAACCTTAATTTCCAGTTTTGCCAAGAGTTATTGCTATGAAGCTTATTGTTGTGTTGGCACTTGCAATTGTGGGAGTATAAAGGATAGATTAGAAATAGCTAGCTCTCTTTCTCTCCCCCCTCAGCACTTCTAAAGTTTTTTTAACATATTATTTAAAAAATATTAATTTAAAAAACTGTAACATTGTATAAGCCAACTTTAATTTACTAGATAGGCATTACTTTTGCAGCATGACTGACAAAGCATGTACAGGACATATATACAGTACTAACATATTACTCAAACTATTAGGGGGAACTGCCGAAGTATTGACATACAGTACTCAGTAAACCGGAAAGTAATAGGGAAGTGCCAGTGTATGAAAAATGGTATATTTGTCACTGAAATCCTAATCAGTTAAATTAGGCTCTTTTAAATGGAGGATTTACTGTATTTAGTATTAAAAGTTACTATATAGGCTGTGAGGTTTCTAAACTCTTTTCTGACCTCCCACCAATGGGACGACACACTGAAGAGTGCCCTGAAGCACAATGACCGCATCTGTGAAAGACTGTTTATCTGTTGCCAGGACAACTGCAGGCTCACAACACTGCAGCAGCTTGCCACCAAAGCAACTCCGAAAAGATTGTGGTCACACTATAAGTGCCTGTCATTGATGGGTGATACAAGGAACCTTATAAATTCAGGGAACAGTATTACTTGACCACTAACCTGGTCACGGCCCTGCCTGACTGCTGTGTCTGTTTATAGGAGAGTGGTAGATCCCACTACAATAAATAACTGTGCTGTTCTTGTTCAAAGCTGAATAAAGCTGGTTTTGCAAAGTACTGAAACTCGGGCTCAGCCTGTTTTGGGGTGACAGTGACTCATGCATCACAAGGCTGAATGTTAAGAATCTTTCATAGGAAGGTGCACATAATTATAATGGTGTCACAAGAAGTACCCCTCTCAAGTCACATTCTGTTAATTTGTAGCGTAAGTTCTGCTTGATTCCATATATGTTTTTTTCTACACTAGAAAACCTCAGAGATATTAGACTAGTTGGTTTTACTCAGTTTCACAAGTATAAGTATGGGTGTGTGAAATGAGAGTGTCTACAATGAACTGGTGACCTATCCAGTGCTGCCGAGATAGAGCACACTATGATATTAGAAATAACATAGTAACATAGTATATCCCTCCAACACTAAGGATCCTCCTAAACCCCAGCATTCTGTTATAAACAAATTAAACTCTTTCACTAGGATAGATTTACCTGATTTACAAAAAATAATATCTCAATTAAAATCCTCCACCTGCGTCCTTGATCCAATACCAACAAGGCTTTTCAAAGAAGTATCGGGCGTGCTAATTGATAATGTTCTGGACATAGTAAATTCGTCATTAGATACGGGGGTCTTCCCAGACTGTCTTAAGACTGCTGTAGTTAAACCCCTTCTTAAGAAACATAATCTTGACCCCTTGGCTCTTGAAAATTTTAGACCCATCTCTAACCTGCCTTTCTTAAGCAAAGTTCTGGAGAAAGCAGTCATTATGCAGTTAAATGACCACCTCAATAAACATGCTATTCTTGATAAATTTCAGTCGGGTTTTAGAATAAATCACAGCACAGAAACTGCACTCGTTAAAGTAGTAAATGATTTGCGAGTGAACGCAGACAGAGGCCATATATCTGTTCTCATCCTCTTAAATCTGAGTGCTGCATTTGACACTATTGATCATAATATTCTTAGAAATCGCCTTAGTCAATGGATGGGCCTCTCTGGCAGTGTCTTAAATTGGTTTGAATCCTACCTGACAGGGAGAAAATTTTTTGTTAGTTGTGGTAATTACAACTCAAAGACACATGATATCCGATATGGTGTTCCACAAGTCTCTATCCTGGGTCCGCTGTTATTCTCAATCTACATGCTTCCGTTAGGTCAGATTATCTCAGGGCACAACGTGAGCTACCACAGCTATGCTGATGACACACAGCTGTATTTATCAGTGGCACCTGATGACCCCGATTCTATTGATTCACTAACACAATGTCTGACTTGTATCTCAGAATGGATGAATAGTAACTTTCTCAAGTTAAATAAAGAGAAAACTGAAATCTTAGTGATTAGCAATAATGGATACAATGAGGCTATTAAAAATAAACTGGATACATTAGGATTAAAAGTCAAGACGGAGGTAAAAAGCTTAGGGGTAATTGTTGACTGTAATCTGAATTTTAAATCGTATATTAATCAGATCACTAGGACAGCATTTTTTCACTTAAGAAACATAAGTAAAGTTAGACCTCTTATATCACTGAAAGATGCTGAGAAATTAGTTCACGCGTTTGTTTTCAGTCGACTAGATTACTGTAACGCACTCCTCTCAGGACTACCCAAGAAAGACATAATTCGTTTGCAACTAGTGCAGAATGCAGCTGCTAGAATCCTAACTAGGAAAAGAAAATCCGAACACATTTCTCCAGTTCTGATGTCACTACACTGGTTACCTGTGTCATTTAGGATTGACTTTAAAATTCTGCTTATGGTTTATAAAGCCTTAAATAATCTCGCCCCTTCTTATATATCGGAGTGTCTGACACCTTATATTCCAAATCGTAACCTCAGATCCTCAAATGAGTATCTCCTTAGAATTCCAAGAACAAAACTTAAAAGAAGTGGTGAGGCGGCCTTCTGCTGCTATGCACCTAAAATCTGGAATAGCCTGCCAATAGGAATTCGTCAGGCTAATACAGTAGAGCACTTTAAAACATTGCTGAAAACATATTACTTTAACATGGCCTTTCTATAACTTCAATTTAACTTAATTTAACTTAATCCTGATACTCTGTATGCTCAATTTCCTCATAATAACTATTCATGGTGGCTCTAAAATCCGTACTGACCCCTACTCTCTCTTCTGTTTCTTTTTCCGGTTTCTTTGTGGTGGTGGCCTGCGCCACCTCCACCTACTCAAAGCTTCATGATGCTCCAACAATGATGGATGGATTAAAAGGCAGAATTCTACATGACCATCATCATCAAGCCTTTCCGTGAGAACCCTAAATCCAAAGAGGACTGTTTCATTTATGTTAGGCAGAATGCCCAGAGGGGACTGGGCGGTCTCATGGTCTGGAATCCCTACAGATTTTATTTTTTTTCTCCAGCCGTCTGGAGTTTTTTTTTGTTTTTTCTGTCCCCCCTGGCCATTGGACCTTACTCTTATTCGATGTTAATTAATGCTGATTTATTTTGTTTTCTTATTGTGTCTTTTATTTTTCTATTCTTTATTATGTAAAGCACTTTGAGCTACTGTTTGTATGAAAATGTGCTATATAAATAAATGTTGTTGTTGTTGTTGTTGTTGATGATAAGTATGGATAGAGTCACCCAACTATATCTAGAACTTTTTTATCAACTATTGTACACAATGCTCATTTGGCCTTAAAATGATAGTTTTATGCCAGTTATGATAACATGAAACAGTCCAAAAGATCTACAGCTTGAATGCTCATTCTTTTTTCCCCAAAAACAACTACAGTTGACTACTGGCAGTATGTGTTAACGAGCACTGCCCTGACGTTACATGCTGTAAACTAGGAGATGTGTCTTTCAGAAATTAAATATTTCTTTCTAGATGACTAATGATGGGGTGGCACAGTGGCGCAGTGGTAGCACTGCTGCCTCACAGTAAGGAGACCTGGGTTAACTTCCCGGGTCCTCCCTGAGTGGAGTTTCCATGTTCTCCCCATGTCTGCATGGGTTTCCTCCAGGTACTTCGGTTTCCTCCCACAGTCCAAAGAAATGCAGGTTAGTTGCATTGGCGATCCTAAATTGTCCTTGGTGTGTGGGTGTGTGTGTGTGCCCTGCAGTGGGCTGGCACCCTGCCCGGGGCTTGTTCCTGCCTTGCACCCTGTGCTGGCTGGTATTGACTCCAGCAGACCCTCGTGACCCTGTGTTAGGATATAGTGGGTTGGAGAATGACTGACTGACTGACTAATAATAAAATAAAAAACAAAAAGTAATGAAATGTGCCTTTCTGAACCAGAGGACTTATCCATAATAATTGTTAGGAAAAAATGAAAGTGTTATTCACCATAATCTTATTAAATAACCAGAGCCAAAACATTAAGAAGAAAACAAAGTCACCACGAAAGAAAAAGTGTCAATACCAGAATATCAAAAACTAGATAGATAGATAGATAGATAGATAAGATAGATGCTTTATTGATCCTGAGGGAAATTCAAGTACCAGTAGCCAAGAATTAATTATACGAAGTTAAATACAAATATTTAAGCACACACTACACAAATAACAAATAATGTACAACTAATGTAATCACAGTATATTAAATGGTACATACAATAATGCCAGTAAAGTAAGAATTGTGCAAATAATACTACTAACAAAGTGACACATAGCACTTAATACTAAAGTGACTTAATGTCAAATTAAAATAAAATTAAAGTTACATGGCTTATGCTGATAGGGTAATAATGAACGAGGAAAAAAAGGTTATACAGTAATGACCAACTAGTGAGATATCAGACGTCTGTATTGCATAGCTAATATATCTTATATAGCTTATGTGCACAGAAGTATTAGGTTCAGAGCTCAACCAGCCCCCGTCTCTGTTGTAAAGAGTTGAAAAGTCTAATGGCTCTAGGAACAAAATATCTCTTGTATCTGTTCATCTGTTCATCTGTTCAATCTGTGCAGTTCTGTGATAGCAGCATACCACTAAACAAACTCATCTGCTTAATTATGGTGGTGTGTATAAAGGGTGATGTCTGTTGCTCATAATAGAGAACACCTTGCATAGTGTTCCTCCTTTCTGCCACTGTCACCAGAGAGTCCATGTCCATTCCAACCACAGATCCTATTCGTCTGATCAGCTTGTTGATACTGTCAGCATCTGTCTTCTTCAAGCTTCCTCCCCAGCACACCACAGCATAGAAGAGAATACTAGCAACCACCAACTGATAGAACATCTGCAGGAGTTTCCTACATATCTTAAAGAAGCCAATCTTCCTCAGAAAATAGAGCCTGTTTTTCCCCTTCCTGAACTTAGCCTTTGTGTTCTGTAACCAGTCCAGAATCCAAAATTTTGGACAAAAAACCTTTTGGTGTGCTGGAATTTGTTACCAAGACTTCGCGATGCAAATCACTGAGAGGGTCATTCAGTAATGATGACATGCTGCCTAGCAAATTGTTAACTGATTACTGAAAATGAAAGAAGAAACTGTGTTGCATTTAAGCATTAAATGAAAACAAAATTTTCCTTGGGCATGAATGTAAAAATGAAATAATTCTCAACAAACCAGTTTTCATAATATTAAAACATCGCAACCTTATGAAATTTATCTAAAGGAAAAATGATTTTTAAAAGCTAGCTTAAATTAAATCATTTGGAAACATGCTTGGTGATCGATCTTTGTCGTTGATGGCTGGCAATACTTCAGGTTTTTTTTTACTTTGTAAAGCACTTTTTGGTTTTATGAAAACTAATATATAAAATTAAGATAGCTGATTGGTCATATACAGAGTACCAGTCCACATCATATGGCTGGATTTTGGATTAAACAGCTTTAAATAGATAGATAGATAGATACTTTATTAATCCGTAAATGGAAATATGTATTGCTAAAAATGTGACATCATTAGTATTGCACTAGCTTCTAATACACAAACAGCATAGTTTTTATTTAAAGTTGACTGAAGAGAAATAAGGTGGCATCTACACATTGATTCTAATTTATGAAAATGGATTTTCTAGAGAAAGGAAAATATGAAGATAAAGGAAAAAATGGTAATGAAAGTAGTGCAACCCAGTAATTTAAAAGTTTACATAAACATACTTACTTGTGACCATTAGTTCTGTTTCTTTATGTAAAGGAACATTTGTGTGTGTGTGTGCATATGAGGCTTTCTGGTTATCATGCCCTGCCTTTCTTTCTGCCCATAATTAATGTCTGCTGCATAGATATCTGACCTCAGCCACTCACATTTAACATCAGTAATACAGCATGCTTGAAGGAAAAATGATTGCTTTTATTTTAAGCAGCCTGGCTGGATCATAATATTGTGATGGCAAGTTTTGAAATCTACTTTATCTTTTCAAATTAAATGACTAACCTGCTTGACATTTAGTAGGCATTATGTGGTCACAGAATCATGCTTCTGAGCCTCAAAAGTCCTTTGAAATTCTTTATAAACATCTGAATATTTTGAATCCATAGTTTGTATCCAGTGGCTACTGTCTGGGAAAACTGCTACTCATTTCAGAGATGTCCTTGTCAGCAGAAATATAGTAAATGCAGTCCTGTATGTTTTTAAAAGAAAATAGGTCAGCAGCATCTTGAAAACACGGTAACAGCTGAACAGCCTGAAGAATTACGTCTGAATGTTTAAGGATATGAGGTTTTGGAGTTCTAGCTATATCAAAAAACACAGCATTAGGATGTGAGTTTCAGGTTTGTAGGAAGCGTCCAGTCTATTTATTTGTTGCCTGAGTCATTCCATCTGCAGGATGACAGATGAGTCTGCCTAGGACATTAAAGAAATACTCCACCCTAAAATGAATATATTTATGTTACTTACTGCATGACGTAAAAAAAAGTTTCTCGTATAATTTAAGGCTACTGTGAATAATGTTGGACAGCCACAAACAAAATCAAAATGTCCATAAATACATCTCATGTTACTCATTTCACATAATCCACATGCAAAGCCATCCAGTTGTATACTCACAATGCCTCAAACACATGTATTGTTACTAAAATATTGTTAAATAAGTCAATTCCTGAAAGACATCATTGTGAACTAAAATGAAACTTGCTCAGACGCACCCGAGATTTGAACTAGAGAACCACCTTCCTCCTCTTATTTATTGATCAGCAGTCCAGCCCAGTAACAACTAATTCATTGGCTAACATTGTGTTTTACATAATATTGACAGTGCAAAGTTCACTGAGAGACGTGTAAAACTACAGATTAAAACTTAAAAAAAGTGAATAATAACATTCATAAGAAGAGAATATGCCTCAGACTTGAGCAACAATGCAAAAAATGTGTGTGCAAAAAACAATAAAAAAATTGACTGAACAAGGTTTAATAAAATAAGCTAAATAATGTTAAGTTCAAGATTTAATGGCTTGATATCAAAAATTTTCACTTGCTTAGATTCAATTTTTTGCAGTGCAGAAGGTCAGTTCATCATGCAGTTTCACAGACTGCCGCCACATAATTCTGAGATACTCCAGTTGTGGATCTGACTGTAAATGAAATGACAGGAGACAGGTCTATAATTCAGATGCTTTCTCACGGCACAGTGCGTTCTCTTTCAGTTCACAATAGCATTTTCCGGAAGTGGCTTATTTAACAATATTTTGTTAAAAATAAATTTGTTCGGGATTTGCTTGGGACATTGTGGGCACAGAAACTGCATGAATTTACATGTTTATTATGCAACACATGTAACGTGAGATTTTTTATGGACATTTTGACATTGTTTACTGTTGTCCAAAGTAGGTTGTCATAGACTTGTATTATAATTCAGAAACATTTATCTTCTTTCTGCATGAGAAAAATGTATTTCTCCGCCATTGCTACAAACTACATGCAGTACTGTAAATAACATTAAAATAATATTTTTGGGTGGAGTATATCTTTAATGTTTAAGGTGCACTCAGTCATCCTACAGATGGAGCACCTCAGGCAACAAAGAGTGGACAAGTTCCTACAAATCTGCAACTCGTAACCTACAACTCGTAACCTAACACTGTGTTTTTTATTGTGACTAAACGTCTAAAACTGCATATACAGAAACATTCAGAAGTAGACCCTCAGGCTGCCGAGCTTACTATGTTACCTTAAGTGGCAGGGCATGATAACCAGATGCCTTATGTGCACACACACACACACAAATGTTACTTATATCAGAAACTTTTTTTTATCTCATGAAAACATTAGATTAAAAATTATTCTCAGCCATCAATACAAACCACATGAGGTACGTCACATAAAAAATATAATTTCTGGGTGGAGTATTCCTTTAAGCATTACATCTGTGAGTGGCTCATTTTAATGTCACGATTCAGTTGGGCAGAAAAAATGAAAAGTATAATATTTCTTTTGGGGAGTAACAGTAATATGGAAATGTGTGCTTGCACAACAAGCTTGTGACCTAAATTAAACTGCAGTCAAAAATAAGTCTCCTAACCCTACAACAAAAGTGAGGTATCAACATCTCCTAACCCTGGGAAATTTGAAACGAAGTGAGATCTTTCAAACAGTAGATGCTGGGACATTCACACAAGTGATAAGACTGTTCTTTTACAAAATAAACTGGAACATGGAAAGTGGCCACATAGGACAGATAACCTCAGCAAAGAAAGCCAAAGCAGATAATTGTTGGCCTTCTATTCATGAATGTCTTTTTCTAAACAACAAACTGGAGTGCATCCAATGAGTTAGGGTAACAAAAGAAGAAAATAAAAAAGGGAAAATCAAGGTGTTGGTCAAAGGGTTGTTTTTGGTCTTGGAAAGTTCATTCCATTACTTTTGATTTTTTTTCCATTCCTTATTTCCGTATTTTTGCTAAACAGTGTCTTTTATTTACACAATGACATCAGTGACATTGCACACCAATGCATGTGTAATTAACCATAGTGTGGCACAGTGAAACATAAGTCTTGGCTGTTGCAATGCCTGAAATAGCTCAAAACATAACCCACCTTTTCTACTTTAATACTCTAGAATCTTTATTGTTTTACTTCAAAAAAGTACATAAATAGGATGTATGTTTTTTTATAATGTTGAAGTAATCTGTATCTTATGCCAGAATATAATGTTACTTCAAAGTGGCATTCATGCGTTTCAGTTTAATTCTGTAGATGAGATCCCTGTATTTTACTGGACATAAACAGACACATAAACACATAAAAAGACGCCATGCAAGCCACTGGTAAATTCAAAATGTCAAATTATTTGAAAAAATTACTATTATTACTGCAGTTTAAGTGCAATTCAAAAGCAAAACTTTCAGAAATGTGTTAGAAATCCTTATCAGCTGTTAGGGAAGTAAGTCACTCTCCATAAAGTAATTATTATAATTTCACATACCATAACAACATAATGTGTTTGAAGGGTACAAATGTTGGAGACAAGTTTATTTTAATTTGATGTTAGGAGTCCAACTGATGACATCACTTCCAACTAATTAATATCTTAGAACCACAATATTAAAACCTGGATTGCATCACCACAAGTATTGCAGCAATGAATTATATGTATGATTCATGTTGTGCTTTGTGTGGGCCATGTCTAATTTTAGTGTTGACAATGTCTCAACTATTCCTTAAGCACCATGAAACTTAAGATATAGTAAACTGACATACATTTTAAAAGTATCCATACCTAAATAGTACAAAATATAATTTAACTCTCATGTTAACTACTGAGTGACAATAGGATACAGACTGTAGTGTTGCTGTCTTATAGCTCCAGTAAGCCATGTTCAACTCCATGTCCTGCCACTGTCTGTGTTCTGTTTGCATTCTCCAGTGGGTCTTCATGACTGTAAGGCCATCTCTGAATAGGCCTATGGTTTGGGTGTGTAATGGACTGGTGACCCTATAATGGAAAAATGAGAGAGATAAGGACATAGTGGAGAACAATCTATTAATTCTAGTAGTGTAAGTTGTTTAGGGAGGGAAGAGGTTAAGGGAGAGACAGAGACCTTCAGTTTTTTATCTCACTTGTAAACACTCTAGACAATTAAAAACTAGAGTTCATTTGCAAACAGTGATAAAGTATACATAGCTTTTTTTGCTAGATCCTAATAAATATTTCTTAATTCACTTACATTTTTTGTAGCCTGTAGTCACTGAAGCAGCGACATGCATAGTTCTGCTTTGAAGTATACCTTAAAAATATTACACAGTAAACAGCAAAAGAGTCTATATTAATTACAGAAAGCTTCCACACACAAGTGCTAAGAAGAATGTTACAATAACAACTGATAAATTAATTAGCTAAATTAATTTTAATTTGTTAAATTATTGATAGATTTTAAAACTAATAGACCATCTGGAAAACTATTAAAGATTCTATTTATACAATTGTGAAATGAAAAAATGGCAAAGACTTTCTGCTTCCAATCTACACAGAATTAGATGCTGACACTTACATAGATAATAAAATATTTTCAGCAGCAGCTCAGATACAGAATTCAAAGGTCAGGATACTATCAAGAATAACTCGAGGACTGGTCACAGAAGACTTTGGTATATTGGTTATATTTCAAATAACCAATATTCAGAGTGACATCAAACATCTTTGGTCATCCAGATGATATAAAGGTAAATAATTATTTTTTCTTTTCTTTTGGGTTAGAAGAATTTTTTTGATATTGAAGCATTAAATTCTCTGTGATATGCTGTCCTATGGAAGTAGTGCACTCCTGAACATTCATTAGAATGGAATATATATCACCATTATACATGTCAGTGTTGTGATTTAATATTCAGGTAGCAGAAAAGTAAAGTGGAATTGGGTGAAACATGGCATCACTTAATAATTGGTAATTAATAACACAACTATTGCAAAATTGGAGACAGTCTGTGACTCTGTTCAAATCATAATGAAACTAAATAAATATACTGTAAGCCCTTATAAAAATTCAGAAATCACACAACATATTTTCCCAATAGAATTGTGTTGTGTCAGTGTGGTTTTTGGCAATCTTCAGGCATAGGCTGATGTTTGTTTTGGAAAGCAGTTGATTTCTCTTTAGTGTCCTGCCATGGGTACCATGTCTGTTCAATGTTTTGCATGTGGTATACGAATGAATAGAGACGTTAACCTGTTCCAATGATTCCTTCAAGCCTTTAGCTGTTATTCTGGGGTTCATTTTTGCCTCATTGACCATTCAGAGTTGTGCCTTTCGAGTCATCTTGGATGTGTGCCCACTTCTAGGTAGAGTAGCCACAGTATTAAATCATCTTCATTTGAACACAATTTCTAAACTCTTTGAAATTACTTTGTAACCCTTTCCAGCTTAGTTCAAATGAACCATTCTTGATCATGGATCTTCAGAGATCTCTTTTTTGCAGGGAAAACTTCATACCAGCAGATTCTTCTTATGAATTGCAAACTTAAAATGTTTTCAGTCTTTTTTTAAGGTCAAAGTAGCTCTAAATCACACCTTCAATGTTGCTTCATTGATTGGACTTCTGGTTTTCTAACTCTTAACTCCAGTTAGCTTTTGTTGAAGTCATCAGCCTAGGGGTTTGCAGACTTTTTCCAACCTACACTGTAAATGATGTATTCAATATGTACAAGAACAATACAATAATTTGTGTGTTATTAGTTAAAACAGATTGTGTTTGTTCATTATTGTAACTTAGATGAAGACCAGACTGTATTTTAGGACAAATTTAAACATAAATGTGGGTATTTCTAAAGGATTCATATACTTTTACTTGCTACCATATATAATCTTTTTCTTGTTTTGTGTAATCAATTTTTTATTAAATCAAAAAACAAAATAACAGTATATATAACAAGGAACAACTATAAGAGAGAATCAATCCAACCTTCCCTATTCTGCCTTATCCTCTTCTAAATATTTTGGCATAATCCAGTCACCAGTGAAGAGGAGAGTAAAAGGATCACAATCGGTCCACACCAGTAGAGTGAAAAAGAACATTAGTTAATTAAAAACAGAGTCAATGGGTTGCAGCAAACAACTGAGTAGCAGTAGTCCAAGTTTCAACTGACTTATTGGATGCACCATTAATCCATGTTGCAGGTTTAATTCAAGATGAATGAAATTATACAATCAAGACTGCAATCTGTCCAGAGTAACAGGCTCAGATGTCTTCCATAATTTGGAAGACAGAATACCAAGACATAATAATTTACATTTAGTGAAAATATAGGTCTAAAAGAAGGAGGAAAAGTTAAATATTTAAAGAAAAAAAGAAGATAACATGTGGAATACAAAAATAAAAATAAACAAATTATAAATAAACAAAAAATAAAAATAAACAAAAAATAAATAAATCCAAAAATAAACACAGGCAGACTGTGCTGGAGCATGTGGAGAAAACGGTAAGGTAGTAAACATAGGAGAATTCTGGACCTATGAGGAATCAATGGGAGGAGTTTGAAAGATGTTGGGTAAACAGTACATGGAAGAAAAAATATTATTTTTGAAGACGAAAAACAAGATGCAGAGTGTAGCAAATGAGTTTGTAGATTGGTGAACTCTTACATATTCTGTTCACTCAATTTCAATCAGACAAAGCATTTCTAAACACTGGCATTTCCTACGATTATGGCCAAATTTCAGTCTGCCACCCATATTGTCCTTCACACATACCCGCAATATCAAGGATGAGGCGGTTCAAATGGTTGTCCTGAAACCAGACAGGCATCTGAATCTTTCAAGTAGGTTCAGTAAACTGGGGCATTTTCTCTTTCTACAATTCAGTTGTTGCAGTAATGTGCATAAAGAGGAATGGATAGAAAGCACCAACTTTGCCATTACATTACATTAACAATCTGATTGTGGGACAAAGGATGTTACATATCTACTCTTTCATCCTTGTTTATTGATCTATGTAGGGAAAGCAGAACAATCTATCTGGAAGCAAATATTGGAACACAAGGGAAATATCAGAAGGTTCTCAAGTGGGTAATCAGTTCTCAGACATTTTAGAGAATGCACCCAATCACTAACGGACTTAAAATATATCATCCAGGAGAATGTTAGACTTCATTCAACGGATGCTGACCATGAAAAGCTCTATTACATATATAAACTTTCTGGATATTTCTCTTAAAAATGCTAAAACCAATTGGTATAAACAAATCATTTATCTTTGGATGCTGCCCTCGAAATGTGTTACATTTGAGGCTAGGGATCTGTGGCAGCAATCAGAAGGTTGTTGGTTCAAATCCCGTAAATGCCAGAAGTGATTCCATTCAGCTGGGCCCTTGAGCAAGACCCTTAACCAGTAATCCATTCTATTCGAACTAGTGTGGTACTGAGGTGTCACCCATTGCATAGCTGTGCTTGGGTCCTAATTTGGGAGCCTGAGGTGGTTTGTTGTGTTGTGGGAGCAGCAATGCTCTGTATCAGTGCATTTTCCCAACCCCTCTCTCTGTGCACCTTTGGTGTTTGACTTCACTTCAGTGCAAGTTCAATGCTCGTGGGCCCAGTGTTATGTTATTGTATTAAATACAGAGATTACTGGAAGACTAGTTAAGATCTCTTGTATGAAAATGTTTCATTTGTCAGTTAGTGTTTAATGTGTCTGGATAATATGAGTATCTTCTAACATATGACATATAGACCACTGTTTACTTTTGGTTAAATTGCATAATCTTATGGTTGGGATTACCACCAGTGGATCTGTATCTGAATATTCAGGTACCTGTATCAACATCAGAATCTTGATTATGTTCAGGTATCTTTTAACTCATTTTTTAATATTGTTGTTTTACTTTTTTTCTGAATGTTTACATTTCTAAGTTGGTTCTGCTGTGTATGTGTATGTTGATTTGAGGTGTAACCAATTCTAGGACAAGTGGCCATTGCACATTCTGCTAGGCTTTAATGGCCCACCAAGCCTGTTAAAAGGCAAACTTAACACAGTGCACACATCTAGCTGCACCTTCCCCCACTTGCATTCCAAATTAAGAGACTGAACTCCAGCTTGTACCAGGATCTGCCTGGGCTCCATCTGCTAACAAAGGTATAAATCACAGGTGATCTCTTCAAAGACTCCAAGGAACTAAGCTAGAACAAAGACATAATTTAAGGAGTGACAACTCTGATTGACAGAAGAACTCACCTATGAGGAAAGACTGATTTTGTAACTGGAGGTGACTTTAATCCAATCAGGAGAAGGATCAACCTTCCTTCATATACTATATGTACCCTACAGTTTGCAGAGAATGGTAAGTTAGGAGAAGTTCAGGAATTCTCTCAAGACACACTAACTGAAATCCCAGAGGGATTCTGAGAGAACTGTGAGATTCTTCCCAGGGGTACTCTGTGCACATTCTACAAAATTACGTTCTAAAATCCTTCTCTCAGAAACTAACAAGCTGTGAGTCGCTCTCTCCCTGGAGACCCCTTCTTCCCTTTTGTAAATATGAAAGCTGAGATCCAGTGTACCAAGCTAAGCACTGAGCCCCGTCTTCTGCGAAGCAGCCATTACTTGAAGAAGGGAACTTCTGCATCTAAAGTCTAGTGCCAAAAGGATAGATGTTTTTCTCAATAAAGTTGCAGAGAAGACAGCAGAAGGCGAGAGGGGAAGGCAAAGCATACCATGGACAAGGTATCATGAAGTAAAGTGAAAGAGTGTTTTCCAATGCCTTTAGAATCCTCCACTTGAATACAGATCAACAACAAAGCAACGACTCCACACAACATTAGACATTATCCTTAAAGACATGGTATCATAAAACTAATATGTGCTAAGATAAATCAGAACTCTAAATAACCAGTTAACAGCCAACCTATATGTTATATGTTTGCCTGTGTGGCAGATGGCTGGGGCCCTTGCCTGGGTGGGATGCCCCTGTGATGGAAGAACCAGGGGAAAGAATATATTCACGGCAATACCTCTTCCGGAACACGAGAGGGCAACCCTGCTGGGGCCTGTGGCCTCTGCCAGGAGGCACCTGGACAGTTCAGGAGCCCTGGACTGCAGTACTTCCGCCACAACCGAATGTGCTGCCAGAAATGCATCAGAGAGCACCTGGAGCACTTCCGGGTGCACTATAAAAGAGGCTGCCTCACTCCGTTCAAGGAACCAGAGTTGGGAGGTGGAGAACAAAGTTTGCTAGGAGAGGAGTGGAGGCGGCAGAGAAGAAAGAAGAAAGAGAGATAGATAAAGGGATTTAGCAGTAGTGTTGTGCTTGCTAACTGTGTACTGTGCTCTGAAGTGGGGAAATAGAGCTGCCCCACAGTGTTAATTTGCACTTGTGTGTCTCTGAGGCTGTCTGTGCCCGGGTTTGGGGATCTATACGTCCTCGTGGCTTTCACACCTGTCTATCTGCATCCAGTCTTATATGTGAATATATACTGTATATATACTGTATATACATTTATAATTCTATAATCTTTGTGTTTAGTAATAAAGCGCATTATTTTGTTCCTTAAAATGAGTGAGATTACTTCTTGATAAAGGGACCAGATTGGTTCCAAAAGGGAGAAATGTAGCTGTACTTCATCTGTAGCAGAAGAGAGGATATTGGTCTTTAACTGAACAACAGAAATGCCTCAGTTCTTAGGTAAGATTTTATGTCTGAGGAAACCTATTCATTCTGATTTTTACTAGCTATGGTGATCTGTATAGCCTTCATATGAATGGATGCTCAAGATTTATGTGACTTATTGTCCTTTTGTAGTCATCTTTTTCCAGACATTAGCACATGGTTCTGATATACACCTGGTGTTTTGATTTATTTCTTTCTCTTTACATAGTTTAGTTTGATGTGTGTGTCCCATCTGCTTAGTGAATGCTTAGTGAATGCACCTAAGCTCTGACTTTCTGGGATTTGGGGTATTTAGTTCATTCATGTGGGCATGATTATTGCATGAAATGTGTATTTTTGACAAAAATAAAAGATGAATCTGGCTACAGTGGTTTAATATTGCTGAGGTGCAGTTCTGATATATAGTAAGGGGTTTGGTCTATGAGTCGGTGTATTGATGATATTGATTACTTATTGGTATTTCTATTTTGATATTTTTTAGCTGTTCTAATATATTCACATTACACATTAGAGAGTGATACACATAGTCGTGTTAGAGATATGCATAATAGTGTTTGAATATAGTGTTACACTTCTCCTAGTATGGTTTATTTCTGAGTAAATGCATATTTTGATAGACTTGGTGGTTTAGTCATGAATATCAGTCTGGAGAAAAAACCCATGTGTTCAGAGAATTGACTGGATTTGTAATTAGGAAAAAAAAGTTGAACTAGGCAAATTAAAGTGAGCGTGTAAAGAATGGAACATCTTGGGCCCCTCACTATTAAACAAATCCCACAGCACACTGATCCCCATACATTGACATGAAGGAAATACACAGGACTAGCCTCCTATTTAGATAACAGGGTTATGAAATTTGGGAGTGAGAGAATTACATTTTAAGAAGGTGCAAGTAGCTTTTCAACACAATATATGATGTTTATGGCATATGACAAGATAGATCTCTAATAAAGCTTGGAAAATTTAGACTTCAGTGAGGTGAAAATGGGGAATCAAACGTGGACTCTATAGGGAGTCACAGAGGAGAGAACCATGACCAAATATGATGGAAGATGAAAGCCCAATATTCAAATATAAGTCAGGTAGCAACACACCAGTACTGAATCTGTTTTGACCAGAGATTAATGTTTATGTTTTGGTTTCTTGACATATCACAAAAAGCTTGGAATCAGTAACCTGTTTTCATCCCAGTATTTAGTGATTGGGGGAAATGGAAGCATAGAATTTATGAAATTACAACAGGGTGCAATATTCATTTTGATAATGGAAAGACAAAAATGAAAAGAAAGAGAATGCTTAGACCAGCTGTTGATGGAGTGCACATCACTGCAGATGTGACAATAGATGTTAGAGGATAGAGGATATTTCTAAGACTCCTAAGGGTCTGGGACTATTAAATACTAAGATAACAGAAGGGAGGGAGGCTTGGTGGTACATACTGTATTGTATCATTCACAGGCAAAAGTGATTACTTAGTCCAGTTGAGTTTGTAATCAGACGGGGCTTCAAAACACACAGATGGTAGCAGACAGGGCATTGCCTAAGTAAAGAAGGACATCATCATTAAATAAGGATATTACATGATTGCAATTTAAAACCATAATGTGATTAAAAGCAAGTGGTCTGATAGATAAATTGAAAGGTAGGGGAGACAAAGGACAGCCTTGCCTAGCTCCCCTACTGATAGAGAAAGGACAAGAGATATTTGATTTGGACAGGGGTATTGCAGAGGGGGAAAAATTTCATTTTTTTTACAGAAAGGTGGTATTTGCATGTTATTTTAAAAACATTGAGGTCTCCAGAGGGTCAAGCACGAGCACCACAGACTGTATTCATTTTTCATCCATCTCTGTGCAGCATATATCAAGAAATCATAATAGTGGACATTTACTGTCAATAGATGGTCAGTCTTGTCAGCCATGAATCAATGCCTGTAGTTCTACAACAAAATATATTTTGATATTGATTAAAGTGCTGCTTGAGTATACCTGAAGCCCTTCCCCATTAAAAATCAAGATTGGACTAGATGTTGCCCAAGGCTTTCTAGCCATACTTGGAAGGATGCTTTTCTCAGAAACAGAAAGCAGAAAAGGACAATTATTTTAAAGCAGAAGCGGCTCATACATTCTGTGGCCAACTGTAGTGAGAAAGCGAGCATTATGATGGAGCAAAACAATAAATAATAGTCTTGCACATTGAAACAATTAATTGATATTGATAACTAAACACTGCTTAAATGTAAAATTACATGTATTTATCTGTTTACTTTCATTCATGTAATTGTTTTTTGTATTGCAGTATTTTTACTATGAAAATATACAGGCACAAAGCGGAAGCAGAAGCAGTCAATGGGCGACAGTAAGGTGAATCACGTTGCAGTCGTAGTTGAAGAACTCCAGGCACTCGACGAACAGATTCAGAAACTCCTGTCCCGACAAAGATACCTTAGAGATCTGAAAGCCTGGCTACTGCATAAACCATCCTCACCATCTGCAATCGGCGTAACATCAACCCCGCGTTGTGCCGACCTCTCCCCCGCGTCTAGTAGGAGCGACACCGCTGATGACCTCGGCGGATTTCAGCTATGCAGGCGGGGGTTCAAGGCCAGAGCAACTCCATCAGCACAGCCGAGCATTCTAACTCAGAACTGGTTCGACCCTCTCCGCGTCCCCAGTTTGCCCTCAGCCCCTGGTGATGTAATAGTGGTAGGTGATTCTATTGTTAGAAACCTTAATATCGCATGCCCTAATGGAAAATCATTTGTTTCTTGTTTTCCTGGTGCTCTTGTCCGAGATGTGATGAGACGTGCACCGGCAATCTACGAGAAGCACAAGGAGAGGGCAGTTGGAGCAATCGTTTTGCATTCCGGCGTAAACGATATAAGGCACTGACAATCAGAAATCCTCAAGGCTGACTTCGCAGCTTTGATTAAAGACACGAAGGAGAGGACCCAATCGGCAAAGATCTTCATTTTGGGTCCACTACCTCTCATCAGATGATCCAACTAGTACTACAGTCGTCTGCTAGGATTGAACAACTGGCTTCAGGGTTTCTGCAAGAAGCAAGACATCGGGTTTATCAGCAATTGGAACCTGTTTTGGGAAAGGCCGCGTTTCTTCAAGCGAGATGGCCTGCATCCGAACAGCTTCGCCGCCCGGGTCCTCCCCGAAAACATATCTAAGGTAATTCGTTTATCTTGACTATCTATCTCTGCTCTTAACCCCTTCTGAAATGATACTGTTGTGCTAGGACATGATAAGTGCTTAATAGAATCTTCCGTTAAAGTGCACAACATTAATACTGTAATAACCAATCTCAATGTACGTAGAAAATCTAGGCAATGCGGCATAAACACCAATAATCTAATTAAAATTACTATTTTAGAGGAACAATGTATTAAAACTATAAAAACAGATTACAGATTAAACAAAAAATACACACAGAGCGGCGCTTATAAAAATAACTTAGTTCCTGTTCCAAAAATGAATAACACATATAGTATTCATCTCTGCCCGCCCGAAACATTAAATATGACACTATTAAATGTTAGAGCTCTAACTAATAAAACGTTTTTTATCAACGATCTTATTAGTGATAAAAAAATAGATTTTTTTGCACTAAGTGAAACGTGGCTTAGCTCAGACGGCACGACTGTTTTAATTGAATCTGAGCCTCCTGATTACAGTTTTACTCGTGCAGATCGGCAAGGAAAAAGATGCGGTGGCTTGGCAAACATTTACTCAAGCCGGTTAAAATGTAAAGATGTCAGTTTTGGTAAGTTCAAGTCCTTTGATTATCTCGCCGTTATTATCCATGGAGATTCTCAAGTTCTGGTATTATCTGTGTATAGACCTCCAAAATTCAACGTGTCTTTTTTTGAGGAATTCTCTGACTTAATGTCAATTTTAATTACGAACTATGACACACTCCTAATAGTTGGCGACTTTAATTTTCATATAGATAATCAGTGTTACCTAAAAGTAAAAGAATTTATGAACCACCTGGACTCTTTTGATTTGAGACAGCTCGTTAATCAGCCTACACATAAAGCAGGTCATACGTTAGACTTAGTAATTACTAAAGGACTAAAAGTTGATATAAAGCAGGTCATTGATATTGGTCTATCAGACCATTTTCTTCTACTTTTTAATATAGAAATAATGATAGGAAACACCCATGAGAAGCATATTGTTAAAAAACACTTCTTTGACTCAGCAGCAGCTTTAAAACTTACAAACATTCTAAGCAATCAGTCCGTTTATAGTGCCAACTATAATAGCGAGGATAATGTAAATAATAAGGTGGAAAGATTTAATACTAAAGTGAGAGCTGCTGTTGACATAGTTGCACCTGAAAAGACAGATAAAAAATCTTCTAGCATTGTTATTCCATGGAAGACCCAAAGAGTGTATGATTTAAAGAGAACATGCCGTAGAGCTGAGCGTAAATGGAGGAAAACTAAACTGATTATCCACTATGAAATATTAAAAGTTAAAATAACAGAATACAATAACACTGTCCGTCTTGAAAGGCACTGCTGTTTCTCTAAGATTATAAATAACAATGCTAGTAATCCCAGAGTCTTATTCTCGACGATTGATCGTCTGCTAAACCCAGGTAACTCAAAGGAATGCCTCCTAAGTACTTCCAGTAAAACCTGTGAGGCTTTTGCTGTATTTTTCAACCAAAAAATTAATGACATTAGAAATAACATAGTACATCTCCCTAACACTAAGGATCCTCCTAAACCCCAGCATTCCGTTATAAACAAATTAAACTGTTTCACTAGGATAGATTTACCTGATTTACAAAAAATAATATCTCAATTAAAACCATCCACCTGCGTCCTTGACCCAATACCAACAAATTATTTCAAAGAAGTATCGGGTGTGCTAATTGATAATGTTCTTGACATAGTAAATTCGTCATTAGATACGGGGGTCTTCCCAGACTGTCTTAAGACTGCTGTAGTTAAACCCCTACTTAAGAAACATAATCTCGACCCCTCGGCTCTTGAAAATTTTAGACCCATCTCTAACCTGCCTTTCTTAAATAAAATTCTGGAGAGGGCTGTCATTATGCAGTTAAATGACCACCTCAATAAACATGCTATTCTTGATAAATTTCAGTCGGGTTTTAGAACAAATCACAGTACAGAAACTGCACTCGTTAAAGTAGTAAATGATTTACGGGTGAATGCAGACAGAGCCCATTTATCTGTTCTCATCCTCTTAGATCTGAGTGCCGCATTTGACACCATTGATCATAATATTCTTAGAAATCGCCTTAGTCAATGGGTGGGCCTCTCTGGCAGTGTCTTAAATTGGTTTGAATCCTACCTGGCAGGTAGAAAATTTTTTGTTACTTGTGGTAATTACAACTCAAAGACACATGATATCCAATATGGTGTTCCACAAGGCTCTATCCTGGGTCCGCTGTTATTCTCAATCTACATGCTTCTGTTAGGTCAGATTATCTCAGGGCACAACGTGAGGTACCACAGCTATGCTGATGACACACAGCTATATTTATCAATAGCACCTGATGACCCTGATTCTCTTGATTCACTAACACAATGTCTGACTTGTATCTCAGAATGGATGAATAGTAAATTTCTCATGTTAAATAAAGAGAAAACTGAAATCTTAGTGATTGGCAATAATGGATACAATGAGGCTATTAGAAATAAACTGGATACATTAGGATTAAAAGTCAAGACGGAGGTAAAAAGCTTAGGGGTAATTGTTGACTGTAATCTGAATTTTAAATTGCATATTAATCAGATCACAAGGACAGCATTTTTTCACTTAAGAAACATACGTAGCTAAAGTTAGACCTCTTATATCACTGAAGGATGCTGAGAAATTAGTTCACGCGTTTGTTTTCAATCGACTAGATTACTGTAACGCACTCCTCTCAGGACTACCCAAATAAATCGTTTGCAACTAGTGCAGAATGCAGCTGCTAGAATTTTAACTAGGAAAAGAAAATCCAAGCACATTTCTCCAGTTTTGATGTCGCTTTACTGGTTACCTGTGTCATTCAGGATTGACTTTAAAATTCTGCTTATGGTTTCTAAAGCCTTAAATAATCTCGCCCCATCTTATATATCGGAATGTCTGACACCTTATATTCCAAATCGTAACCTCAGATCCTCAAATGAGTATCTCCTTAGAATTCCAAGAACAAAACTTAAAAGTGGTGAGGCGGCCTTCTGCTGCTATGCACCTAAAATCTGGAATAGCCTGCCAATAGGAATTCGCCGGGCTGATATGGTGGAACACTTTAAAAAACTGCTGAAAACACATTATTTTAACATGGCTTTCTCATAATTTCACTGTAATCAAAATCCTGATACTCTATATCTCCAACTCATTATAATAACTATTCATGGTGGCTCTAAAATCTGTACTAACCCCTACCCTCTCTTCTGTTTTTTTTTCCAGTATCCTTTTGGTGGTGGCTTGCGCCACCACCATCTACTCAAAGCACCGTGATGTTCCAACAATGATGGATGGATTAAAAGCCAGTAGTCTGTATGACTATCAACATCAAGTGACTCCATGAGAACCCTAACTACAAAGAGGGTTATTTAATTTATGTTAGGTAGAATGCCCAGAGGGGACTGGGCGGTCCCGTGGCCTGGAACCCCTGCAGATTTTATTTTTTTTCTCCAGCCGTCTGGAGTTTTTTTTCTGTTTTTTCTGTCCACTCTGGCCATTGGACCTTACTCCTTTTCTATGTTAACTAATGTTGTCTTATTTTAATTTCTTATTTTGTGTTTTATTTTTCTTTTCTTCAGTATGTAAAGCACTTTGAGCTACTTTTTGTATGAAAATGTGCTATATAAATAAATGTTGTTGTTGTTGTAAAGGGTTTAAGGTAAAAAGTGCAAAGTTATGTCAGCAGCTTTTACTACACCATGAGGATTGCAGATGTCACTCCTACCAAATGGCTGCTCAGAGAAAACCCACTGAAGGCATTTTTAAAAATTTAGACCATATAAAGTGTCAAAATTAAAGAGGCGAATTCAAAATGGTAATGTTTATCATCATATAATTCCTGCTGCCTCACATTCCTGCGTATAAACATAAACATTTAGCAGTAGGTTAAATTATTGGTTCATTTTACACTGACAACTAAAGATTGTAACTAAAGATAAATCCAAACAATGAGCGATTATATTGCATATAAAAAACTAAGAATTTCTTATGTAAAAGAAAGGACTATCAGATGTTAAAGAAGTGGTATTGATGGGATTCTTTTATAGGATAAAACACGTTATAGGAATAGTAAATATTTATGTTAGGGGAAAGAGTCTTCCTCACCACTGTAAAGAAAATGTGACATTTAACTTTATCACTGCTGTAAAAAGCAAAGACCAGTTTTAATTAAATAATATTAAATAAGTGTATTAATCCCCCTTTTTTCAGTGCTTAAAGCAATATATTGTGTTATATGAGTAGAGATGATATGAAATGCCAGATGTGATATTGCTCCTATTATTGTGATTTTATGAAAGCAGTACTTAATAATGGAAACAGATTCATGAAAACAGTTTTCTGGAGGTTCTTCTTTTAAAATCATAGCAGAGTACAGTACACTTTTAAATTTGCAGCTTACCTTAGCATCAGGAGAGTGGCATAGCATTGTGACATAACCCTGAGTTTTTTGTTATCATAAGGTACTTTATTTTAGCCACCAGAGGGCATCCAGGACTGTTGACAGGAAAAATACACCCAAACCCAACAGCATAATTTCACAAAGGTAAGCATGCTCATATGCCATACAGGCAGAGCTAGGGTCTATTTTTTTGATCAAAGCCAAACAGTTTAAGTGCAGAAATTTTCAGAATCTGATGTCTTTCTCTGCAGTAATGCAGTCATCTTTATTTATTTTATGGTATTAAAGAAGTGTTTTTTATTTTTTTGTTGATACTTTTAATTTTTAGATATAATCATGAACTGTAACAACAGAGCTGCATGTTTCTTTGTATGAATTTTGTTACTAAGTGAACACTAAATAATCCATGAGAGAATTTCTTCAAGCATTAGTAAATATGAAAAAGTCATAATAATCACATCTTTATGGTTGAAATAAAAGTGAACTCATTTAAGGGGAATACAGTAGTTTCATTAAGTGTATACTCAATATTAAATTATGTTTTGCCTTCTCTGTCTAATTTCATGATTGCAATTGTGGACATTTAATTTTCTCCAATACTTAAAAAATGATTTTATAATCTTACAAGAACAGAAAATTAGAAAGTGGAAAATTATATTAAGAACAGTCTAACTAATGGATTTATCAAAGCATCCATCAGTCACATGGGTGCTGTGTTTTTCTAGATGGAGAAAAAAGATGAATTTCTTCATCCAATAATTGACTGAAAAAATATACTTTATAAATAATTATGCAACTTCTTTATTTTAATCTCACTAAATCAGATGAATCACTGCATTTTCTAAGTTATATCTCAGTAGGGCAAGTAGCTTCATTTGAACTAAGGAAGGTTACAAGTTTGAGTAACTGGTCTGGAAAAAGTCAGGGAACAGTGAGCCGTACAAAAAGTGAAATACCATTAGATGAGAAAGCTTAGATAAAGCACATCATCCTCTTCTCAAACTCTTCCTTCACAAAATAAAACTAAATATTGCATAGTAAATTGCTGTTACTAAGCAACTATCTGAAGAGAAAAATCATAGTATAACAGAAAAAAACTTGTTTTACAAGAGAAAATTAAGGGTTCTTAAAGAAGCAAGCTCAATAAGCTGTTTTGAAGGTAATATTACAATATTCTTCAATAGAAATTCCTTGATGTTTAAATTGGTGATGTGAAAGGTAACTCGATGATTTTTTTTATTTACATCCTGTTCAGTTTAAGATAAATGTGTAAAGCATTATGGCAAAGTATGTGTAAACTTATACAATATAACGCTTTTGTTAGTGAGGAAGAATGGAATACGTCTGTTTAGATAACATTGCCTCTTGTCAAGCAGAAGGCAGAATAAGTGAGACAGCACTATGTTTAAGGTGTGTGCAGTCTTCTCCTGGCATGTGCTGGGTTAATGAACAACTCTTTATTGGCTGGCATGTTTAAGTGTTCATGGATATGCTCTCTGAAGGACTGGTGCATTGTATCTGATGCTGCTGGGACTGGTTCAGGTCCCTGAGATAATAATATTAGATTATGCAATGTAGAAATGGATGGAGATATGATGAAATAATTAACAAAATTGCAAAAAATAGTAATACATAATAAGTTTTAGTGCATTTACTGACTAATAATTACAGCTAACCAGATTTATATTTAAGTAATTCATGAAAATATATTACCAAAACTAAAATTACAGAAAGGCTTAACTGAAGTGAAATAAGCAAAGCTCTGTATTCCAAATATTCTTTAAACAAAATATTTAAATGTTTTAGAATGGAACATGTAAAGTATATTCCTATGCCCATTATCATGTTTAATACTTTCACTCAGACACCCACCTATTCACAAAGACTGGAATACCCAACCAATATATCTTCTTTTAAATTGTGCTTGTTTTTTTGTCATTTTATTTATTTTAATAAATTAGGATACCTTGTACACTTCTGAATATGTGCCTGAAAGAAACTACAGTGCCTACAAAAAGCATTCACTCAATTCAGAGTGGATTTCATTTGGTTTTTCTGACATTGAACATTACAGAGTCTTTTTATGTCAAAGTGAAGTCATCTTTGCAAAGTAATCTAAATTAATTACAAATGTAAACAAAAGAGAATTGATTGCATAAGTATTCACTCCTGTGTACACAGGTCTCTGTTTATCAGTTTTGTACATCTGGACAATGCAAATTTTCCCCATTCTTCTTAACAAAACTGCAGAAGCTCTGTCAGGTTGTAGGAGGATCACGAGTAAACAGACCTTTTGAAGTCCAGGTACAAATTCTCAAATGGACTGAGATCTGAACTCTGACTCTGCCACTTCAGGACATTTACAGTGTTATTTTTAACTCATTCCTGTGTAGCTTTAGATTTATGATTGGTTTTGATGTTATGCTGGAATATACATTTTCTCCCAAGGCATAGGCTTTTTGCAGACTTCTCCATATTTTGCCACATTCATTGTATGATCTACCATCACAAAGCTTGAAAGGGTTGCTGAAGAGAAGCATCCCAACAGTATGCTGCTGCCACTGCCATGCTTCACAGTGGGGATGGTTTGTTTTTGATAGTGTGCAGTGTTTGGCCTACACTTAATATGGTGTTTAGTCTGATGGACAAAAACTCATTGTATTGAAAAATTCTTCAAAACTTCAAAAGACTTTGTTGGACAGTTATCTTATCAAAAGATCTTGACTATACATTGTTCTCATCTCTTGCTAAATGAATGTTAGCCTGGAGAGGTCTATTAATGTTTTACATTTAAGATGTCTCACTTAAAGATCTTCCAATGCTGCATCTGCGCTAGTGTCTAAATAAACATCTTGCCTGAAGAAGGGGCCTGAGTTGCCTCAAAAGCTTGCATATTGTAATCTTTTTAGTTAGCCAATAAAAGGTGTCATTTTGCTTGGCTTTTCTCTAAATAAACACAGAGAATTCCAGTTTCTGTATTACATCTTGCCTGAAGAAGGGTTCTGAGTTGCCTCGAAATCTTGCATATTGTAATCTTTTTAGTTAGCCAATAAAAGGTGTAATTTTGCTTAACTTCTCACTACATTCATAATGGCTAACACAGTACAACACCCTTGTTTTGTACTTATATTATAAAATAATATTAGTAATTATTTTAGAGTGGTTTGCAGAGATCTTTGACATTAAAGAGTTTTTTTTCTGTTGATCAAAGCATTAAAAGCCAAATGAACTTCACTGTAATTCAATGTCAAGGCAAATGTGCAGTTGTACTTTACACAAATGTATGATCACAATTTGCAAACAATAAACTTTGTATTTCTTTAAACATAAAAATTTAAGTTGAGCTCAGATTACCTAAACTAATATTCTGGGAATATTCTGATACATTTATATTATATTGAAATGACACCAATGTCTGAGCTCCTGATTGCTTTTTTTGATATGCCAATTTTGTAAAGTGAAACAATATCAAAATTATCAAAAAGAAATATATAAGATGACTTCAATGAAGAACTACAATCCTTCTTGCATATGGCTCTCACCTCTACATTGGGCTTTTGGCATTTTTAAAAATTTAAATAGGTCATGTCATAGCCAAGAGATTTTTAGATTATCAGGTAGGATGAGTTGTATGAGAGGTTGGACACTAAGGAGGGAGGAAAGGACCTGTACCGATTGGCTAGACAGCGGGACTGAGCTGAGAAAGATATGCAGCAGATTAATGTGATAAAGGATAAAGATGGAAACATACAAGTGAGCAGAGTATGTTGAACAAATGGAAAGAGTACTTTGAAATGCTTTTGAATGAAGAGAATGAGAGAGAGAGAAGGTTGGATGATGTGGCAACAGTGACTCAGGAAGTGCAACGGATTAGCAAGGAGGAAGTAAGGACAGCTATAAAGAGGATGAAGAAAGGAAAGGCCATTGGTTCAGATGACATACCAGTGGAAACATGGAGGAGTTTAGGAGAGATGGGAGTGGAGTTTTTAACCCGATTGTTTAATAGAATCTTGGAAAGAGAGAGGATGCCGGAGACGTGGAGAAGAAGTGTACTGGTACCGATTTTTTAAGAATAAGGGGTATGTGCAGAGCTGTAGTAATTACAGGTGGATAAAATGAATGAGCTACAGTATAAAGTTATGGGAAAGAGTAGTGGAAACAAGGTTAAGAAGGGAGGTGATGATTAGTGAGCAGCAGTATGGTTTCATGCCAGGAAAGAGCACCACAGATGCGATGTTTGCTCTGAGGGTGTTGATGGAGAAGTATAGAGAAGGTCAGAAGGAGTTGCATTGCATGTTTGTAGACCTGGAGGAAGCATATGACAGGGTGCCTCAAGAGGAGTTGTGGTATTGTATAAGGAAGTCAGGAGTGGCAGAGAAGTATGTAAGTGTTGTACAGGATATGTATGAAGGAAGTGTGCAGTGGTGAGGTCTGCGGTAGGAGTAACAGATGCATTCAACAAGGAGGTGGGATTACATCAGGGATTGGCTCTGAGCCACTTCTTATTTACAATGGTGATGGACAGGTTGACAGACAAGATTAGACAGGAGTCCCTGTGTTTGCTGATGACATTGTGATCAGTAGTGAGAGTAGGGAGCAGTTTGAGGAGACCCTGGAGAGGTGGAGATATGCTCTAGAGAGGAGAGTAATTAAGGTCAGTAGGAACAAGACAAAACACATGTGTTTAAATGAGAGGAAGGTCAGAGGTATGGTGAGGATGCAGGGAGTAGAGTTGGCAAAGGTGGACAAGTTAATTACTTGGGATCAACAGTGCAGATTAACAGGGATTGTGAAAGAGAGGTGAAAAAGAGAGTGCAGGCAGGGTGAAATGGGTGGAGAATCCAATGGGTGGCAGACGGGTATCAGCAAGAGTGAAAGGAAAGGTCTACAGGAGGGCAGTGAGACCAGCTGTTATATACAGTAGGTTGGAGACGGTGGCACTGACCAAAAAACAGGAGACAGAGCTGGAGGTGGCAGAGTTAAAGATATTAAGATTTGCATTGGGTGTGACGAGGATGGACAGAATGAGAAATGAATACATTAGAGGGTCAGCTCAGGTTGGACGGTTTGGAGACAAAGTCAGAAAGGCGAGATTGCGTTGGTTTCAACATGTGCTGAGAAGAGATGCTGGGTATATTGGGAAAGGGATTCTAAGGATAGATCTGCCAGGCAAGAGGAAAAGACGAAGGCATAAGAGAAGGTTTATGGATGTGGTGAGAGAGGGCATGTAGGTGATGGCTAAAACAGAGCAAGATGCAGAGAACAGGAAGATATGGAAAAAGATGATCCACTGCGGCAACACCTAAAGGGAGCAGCCGAAAGAAGAAGACGGGAGGCCCAATGATCTACCTCCTTTCTAAGAAAAAGAGTTAATAAAGTTAATAATGTATTCTGCATTCTGCTAATCCATATTGCCCAACACTGGATACATTGTTAGTTTTTATAATAATAGTGTTATTATACATCTTGCCTGAAGAAGGGGCCTGAGTTGCCTCAAAAGCTTGCATATTGTAATCTTTTTAGTTAGCCAATAAAAGGTGTCATTTTGCTTGGCTTTTCTCTACAATCATAATGGCTAACACGGTACAACACCCTAGTACTAATAATAGTGTTGAAATTATAGAAGAAAGCCAAAAATAGTTGTTTCAAAATATAACTTTACCATTTATTTGTGTGGTGCATTCTACATTGCATCTGAACAGTGATATAGTCGTCTCCTATAGCTTAGGATGGTTGTTGACCCCAGAATTGATTCCAAAGATAAGACCAAGATGGTAACCCACGATTAGTTTTTAATCTTATTTGTATCTGAGCCAGTAGGTGAATTGAGCAAATGCTGTCAATTGCCTTGTCTTGATAGTAGGGGGTAGGCTATTAAAGATCTTTAGTTCTATTTGCATTCCAACTGGCAAGGTCATGAAGAAAGTTAAAAGTTGGGATAGTTAATCTGGTGGACGAATATAAAGAGATCATTTAACATATGATGTTATTTTGAGGCAAACTGACAATAGATTGGAAATAGTGTTCATTGGCGAAATTTGACAAAGTGTTTTTTGCAGCGAATATGCTGTGTTCACTGTTAACCTTATTTACCAAATATTTCCCAAGAAATTTGCCGTGTATCCAGCATAGGTGAGCATTATTTTCAGAGTGCCCCATGATGCTTTGTGAGGTCAGCATGACATCACAGAACTGCTCGAGCCATTTGCCGAATTTTCACTAGTGCATACTGTAAGATTGTTCTCACTCTGCTTCGGTCATGCATGGTGTTGCGTCCTGCTCATTACTCCAGCCTTCCACACAGCATGCGTGGAAAAAAAAATTGTGGTATTTTCATTTGATGGGTAAATTAGCTGACCATAATGAGAATATTATGAGTGCAGGTATCCATTGACTTGTGTATGAGTTACATTCTGGTAGTAGGGATGCAAGTCAGTACAGATGTATCTCACAGATGAGAGGACAAATATGATTTACGCAATAAGATACAATAATATCATACTCATACTTTAGTAAACCTCCTTATCAAAATTGTCATTATTGCATTGTGGGAATAGCAAAAGCTGTGTGCAATAGCATTCACTGATTTACCACTTTCATTTTGTTTGATAACTTTTAAGTTTGTGTTTGCAAAGTCTAACACAACAAAAATGAAGAATCAAACCCACATTTAAACATGAACAAAGAAAAGCAGAAAATGGTGCAAATGGTGCAATACTATATCCAAAACATCCACTATCCTGACATTTTCCTCTGGCCACCATTAGTCAAACAGACATTTCTTTACACATTGAAACTGTAATTGATCAGACATATATGTTTTTAAGGTAAAAAAAAAGGTTTGTCATTTCTATAATTTTTGAATTTGTACTGTAATGTATATTATTAATTTTATCTTTGGCAATTTACAGTTTTGTACAATTTTTTTTACCTATTGACTTGAAATTTGGTACACATATACTACGTGACGTCTACTATCCGTTTTCGGGGTGATGATTTTTATTACTCTTTTTATTTTTATTTTATTTTATTGTAGAATCAACTCTCGGTAGTGCACAGCAGGGCGGCCGTGTGGCACATGCGTATAGTCGCCGTTCTCATTCCCTACCACCTTTGCTAATCATTCTTGAGGCAGTTTGAAGACTTAAGTGCCAGCTTAAGTGAAAAATTAAAGAAAATGTAAAAAGTAATTACAACACAAAAACTAACTTAATCAGTTTTAACGTGAAAAGATGCCGATGAAAGAAGAGAAGCAGCGGGCCGCAACGGTGGAGAAAAGAACAGCTGCTCAGGAAGCAGCTGGCGCATCAACCTCTGAGAAAATGAATACTAAATGTACAGAGAAAGAGTATGAAAATTAGGAATGCTCACATCAAGTGTATTCACTGCACGTTATCGTGCAGTACGCCGTTACTGGTAAAGTATATTACCCTTTCCCTGATGCTTCTCATTTCTACAGTGCTCCAAAAGCCTGTGAAATCCACAATCTCTTTTTTCTTCCCATAACTTGCCCTATAGATGTGAGAAGGAACAGGTGCACCTGCCACCCAAATTTTACACTACACCTGTTTCTAAACTGCTCAGTCCTCTGCTAACTTGTCCAATTCCCCATTCTGCCAAAAGCCACACCATAATGTCCACACCCCAACCTCTGTAATCTTGCAATAATGTGCACTTCCATCTGTCCTATAACACATTCATAGCATATGTCCAACAAATAAGTCCAAATCTTATTCTGCCTCTGATAATAGAGTGATCAGTCCTTGGCGACTTACACTGTATTCCATAAATCCACATCATGCAATCACTTGTCCTCTGATTTTTCTTAAGTCTTCCATCCTAGTTTATTATTCACCACACCCACAGAGTGATTTCCACCCTAATTGTATTCTACACTTGCTGCCAGTCTGCCCAGTCCTATGCAAGTTTACTAGGGTTACCTCACCTAGGGAACAAATTCACATTGTAAGATCCACAGGCCCCCACATCTTAAAACATAATTTCGGACCCCAACCTGTCTTGTACTATACCCACAGGAAAAGTCCAACCTAAATCTTATTCTGCCTTTGCGATCAGGATACTTATATTTCCTTGAACATACATTTTGACCTCATTTCCCTCAGGCCTGAAAACTTCTCAATTACTCTCTGTTCATCCATCCATCCATTATTCAACCTGCTACATCCCAACCACAGGGTCACAGGGAATAGAATCATTTCACTAAGCTTGCCAAATAAATTTAGCCTCATGCTCTTGATGACTATGGCTACTTTCATGTTGCTTGTATTTTTCAGAAAGATGTTTTAGGTCTCGTACCCCCTGTCGTTGTCCACAATGCTTTGGTACCGACACTTTGAGACAGCAAACTGGGAAAGCAAAGAAAGGCATTGCTTACACCACATCAGGTTAGGCAACTCTGTTTGTCATAACAAGAGCTTGTCCTCGATCACTTGCCTGCTGCTGAATTTTCAAGTCAAGTCAGTCTGGTCCATGCTCCTTTATCTTCTGTTTTTCTTCAAGCGAAAGATTTATGAAGGGGTGTATCATTAAGAAATAACCAAATTTACTTTGATTTCTTACGTTCCATTTCAAGTTGCCATCACACTCACTCATCTACAGTAGTTAATGTACTGATTGATGTGAACATGAAATAGTGAGTTGACGATTGTCCAATCAGATTAGATTAAAAAAAATACTAAAAAAACTAATACTAAAAAATATGGGAGTGTCTGGGGTGCAGAAAGCTGTGTCCTAGGAAAAATCTGCAAGCAACCAATTAAATGGCAGCTTCAGGTCACCTGCTTGCCAAAAGATTAAGGACTTACATACACTCTCATTTGGCCAGTGTCTTTCAATCAGGACATACAGGTGTTCACACAGCAATAAAACAAATACAAGTCAGAATTAATATTAATGGATGTTGACATGTGCTGACACCAGGCACATTGTGCAAAAAAACAGATTTATTTCTTGATTATTTTGCATTACCTAATTAATTTAAGTATGGTTTTTAAAATATTTAGAGAGGGGCAGCACTGCATTGCCCTGCATTACAAACCTCCACTGGTGAGGGGCCTACATAGCTGCTCCTATTATTCAGTTAGTGCTGTGTAAGAAGAACATGCCAAATGCTTGTTTGGTCTTAGTAAGACTTAAAAAGCACTAATAAAAAGATTAAAATAGGGGGTAATAACAGTGCATCTTATTTGTAATACATAGCAAAAAGTCACTAATAGATGAACAATAGCAAATATGACATAAAGGAGGCTCAGCCTCATGTTGAGTTGAAAACATTTGTTGAGTTATCTTTTCTCTTTTTTCTTCTTTATTTTGACCCATAGTCTTATGTAGCCTAAGTTATTTTCTCTTTCTTTTGATCTTTGCAAATTATAGAATTTCTATTTTTTATTTGATATCAAACTACACCACTGTTCTTATATGAAAAAATAATAAATGAAAATTCCATATGGCATGCATAAAAAATAAGATACACACACAAAACCTATCTGTTATCCATTGTTTGAACCCTCAAATGCAATGTTTTTGAGTGGTTAAAGAAATACAGTATCACCTTTAGTTTTGAGAGTTCAGTATTTAACAATTTAGGACTAAAAAACAATCAGTTACACACATTTTAATTACTCTAATCTAAGTGTCTGAATGATTCACACAGCACAGAAGAGTCCCTTATAAAGAAATTGAGAAAATATAGCAAAACTGTGAATTTGTGTAGAAAAGGATGCCCTTATAAAACTGATCGGGGAGACCATCAAGACACCTAGAGCAAATCTAAACCAGTAATAGTGTTTTTAATGCCTGAAATGGGATAAGTGTTGATAGGAGAACTGCATTTCAAACCTAGGATTGAAGCGGAGTGTTTTACATGTTGGAGAGCAAAGCTGGCCTTTTTGCCAAACAAATTCACTTGGTGCTGTGGCTGGTACAAACATAAAGGTTGACGTCATCTTTATAAGTTTATAACACATGACTATGAAGCATGATGGAGGTAGAAAAATAAAACTATAAAGATTGCTTTGTGGCTAAGGGCCCAAAAAACTTGGAAAAAAAGAAAGTTAATCAATCTAAGCTAAGAATGCATCAGGAGTGGGCAGGAGGAGGAGTATAGAAACCTAATCAAGGACTTTGTTAAATGGTGTGACTCAAACCACCTACAACTGAACACCAGAAAAACCAAGGAGCCAGTGGTGGATTTTAGGAGACCCAGGCCCCTCCTGGACCCCGTGATCATCAGAGGTGACTGTGTGCAGAGGGTACAGACCTATAAATACCTGGGAGTGCAGCTGGATGATAAATTGGACTGTGCTGCCAATACTGATGCTCTGTGTAAGAAAGGACAGAGCCGACTATACTTCCTTAGAAGACTGGCGTCCATCAACATCTGCAATAAGATGCTGCAGATGTTCTACCAGACAGTTGTGGCGAGTGCCCTCTTCTACGCGGTGGTGTGCTGGTGAGGCAGCATAAAGAAGAAGGACGCCTCATGCCTGGACAAACTGGTGAGGAAGGCAGGCTCTACTGTAGGCATGGAGCTGGACAGTTTGACATCCATGGCAGAGCAACGGGCGCTGAGCAGGCTCCTGTCAATCATGGAGAATTCACTGCATCCACTGAACAGGATCATCTCCAGACAGAGGAGCAGCTTCAGCGACAGACTGCTGTCACCATCCTGCTCCACTGACAGACTGAGGAGATCGTTCCTCCCCCACACTATGCGACTCTTCAATTCCACCCGGTTGGGTAAACGTTAAAAGTTAACATTATACAAAGTTAGTGTCTGTTTTACTTGCATTTTTATCACTCTTTACTTTACTATTGTTTTTTATCAGTATGCTGCTGCTGAAGTATGTGAGTTTTTCCCTTGGGATTAATAAAGTATCTATCTATCTATCTATTGTAACATTCAGTAAAAACAGAAAAATTCCATGCAATATGCAGTATAATTAGCTATATACATTTATACATCAAGACACACAAACAAACCTTTTCTCTTTTTATTACTTTTTAAAAGCTCTAAATACCTATAAAAAAACTAAAGGGCAACAAAAAAATATATCAAGATTCACTCAGTGATGCAAAAAAGTAGAAAATATTAAAAAAGTCTTTATGGCCCATGTTCTCTAGGCAAAACATTCTAATGACATTTTACAATCTAATGAAGGTGCAGGCTTTCTTCCATGATTTTGTATGAATACAATAAATATTTAATGCTGCATCTGTCATTCATGAGGCTAATATCTCCCATATACTCTGGGGTTCAGTTCTAAGTTCAAGAAAAAAATCTTGCTCAATGTAACAGAAACACCAAATATATGGAAACAGATAATTATAACATCTTCCAGAAATAGTACCTATTTTGGTAGCCTTTGTTTGATCTATTTTCACCTGTTAATTTCAGACTTGAGTTCCGTTATTAGAATTTACATATTGCCACAAGGCCTGTAGCAACACGTTTGTCAGCTCCCTTACATCTGCCATGTCGAAAAAGATATGGATTGTAAAGACTTTTTGTTAATTACAGACTTTCAAGTAGCTGCATACTGTAGCTAAGAGTGTGCCTTTAAATATGACTAATATATAGAATAAAAAAATTCTGGATAATGAATCAGTTGTTATTTTCAAGAAAAGACTGTAGAGTTGCAAATTTTGATAACAGTCACATGGCCATTTGTCTTAAGGTGTCACATAATCCTCAGACAACGCTGATAAAGGCTTTAATGTCTTAATATATTGTGCCCACTTCAGTTTGTCAATAATGGTCACTCCAAGAAATTTAAAGCTGCTCAGTCTTTCAATAGTATCCCCTCCGATGAAGATAAAAATATGGTCTGCTTTGTGAAGTCTAGGACAAGAACTTTGGTTTTGCTGACATTAAGAGTGAGATTGTTGTCAGCAGGTAGACCTCTTCACTTTAAGTCGGTTCATCTTTGTTGGTGGTCACGCATATGATGGTGATATTATTAGTAAATTCAATGATAGAGTTGGAGCTGTGTCTGGACACACAATCATAGGAGTGCAAGGGGTATAGAAGGGGGTTCAGCACTCTACCCTGTGTAGTGCCTAGGCAAATGGTCAGAATGGAGGATGTATTGTTACCAATCTGCAAATGCTAAGGTTAGTTGAATAGAAGTCAAGATCCAGTTGTGAAATTTGATGGTAAGCTTTGATGGTGCAACAGCACTCATTCACAACAGTCCTAAATACTAAACAGTAGTCTGTGGATAGGACTCTGCCAAAACAGTTTTTTATAGTCCAGATGTGACAGGATGATATGAAGTACAAGGAATATGACATCCTCTGTGGACTGGTTGTAGTGATGTGGAAATTGGAAGTGATCATGACTATCTCAAATATTTTTTATGTGTCCTGGCACCAGTCTCTGATAGCACTTCATCCCAACGAGTGATTGCCTCTGGTCTGTAGTCTTTCAGACAGTCCACTTTTGATTTCTTAGGCACAGGGATAATTGTTGTCTTTTTGAAGAAGTCAGACTCTCCCATTGAAATATTAATAGTGCCAACCAATTGCCAAATACCAAATAATTGGTTGCCATCAGTATTTAAAGCATGCCCTAACATTCCTCCTGGATACGATGCCTCATTGATATTAACCTGTTTAAACGCCATCCTTACATCATATACAGAAACAAAGAAAGATGTAGTGCTCCAGACAATTGAATGGAGGGCTGCTTGTTGTCACTTGTTGGTCAAAATGGGCATTGAAAGCATTAAATTGGTCTTTATTAGAAAACAGGATTCGATTTTACTGTGTAGTCTGAAAGTGTTGTGATACCTGTTCAAAAAACTGAAAATGGGGGATGTTGGCCATAAAATAAATCAGTACTTTAAAAAATCCAGAAACAAACTTCTCCCAGACAGCTTAGCCCTAAACTAGCCCAAAATGGCCCTCATACTTTTAAAAAATCTCAGAATACTCAATAAATGCCTATTAGAAGAGAGGGTGACTGTAAAACTCTTTTTTTTTTTTTTTGAAAAAAAAAAAAAAAAACTAAACTTCTTTATGCTTTAACAGTTTATTATGAAAGAAGAATAAAGGAGACAAAAACGAGCAAATAACAATCAAAAAGATTAGCCTAAAAGTCAAACCATAGCAAACAAGGCCAGTCGATAATTCAAGTTCAGAACCCAAATACACAGAACAAAATATCAAAATAACACTCAAAGTCACTCTGAAGGATCTTAATCCTAAACCTGAGAATATAGGCTAAGGTTGGTCCATGAGCAATGACATCATGGTGACCCTGCCTCTTGGGGTTCCACCATAAAACACAAGGGAACAATAACTTAAACAAAATATTAATTATGAAATAACACGTAAACAAGAAAACAAAACTGCAATTAATAGCAATACTTACAAAACATTAACAAAAACACAAAAAGGTTATATTAAATGACAACAAACTTGAGTCAGGTTTCACAGTAAGCATTATTAATCCCTGCCAAAGTTTTCACAAGTTGTTATGGCTTCTAAATTCCTTCTCTAGTTCTCTCCTGTACTGACGTTTAACCAGTTTGAATGCTTTTCCGAGTTTGTATCTTCATTTCTTTTATATTTCCATATCATAATTTTGAAATGCACATCATAAATATGAATCTGCTAAAGCCATAAGCTTAATAGGAAACATGTTGCAATTCAGAGATCTCAGAGCTGATCACACAGTCTACAATTTTATGTTATCTCATTCATCATTTAAAAAATGTTAACACTCCTTTTTATTAATGCCAGATGAAATTCATCCTGACAGTTTGGTTTCTTATGTTATAGGTTATAAAGGGTCAGATACCCAGTTAAGCAGAGATCCAGTGTCACATTTGAGGCTCAGATAAACCTAATTGTAGACACAATATGATAATAATAACAGTGAAACCTGAATCTAAATATACATGCTATACCAATTACAGTACAGTATTCTTTCTACCCTGAATCATTTCATATAGAAGCAACATAATTAATCAAGTGTGTTATACAAATAAAATATATATATCAGAACAATTAATAAAAATGTCTAAACAATACATACAAATAAAATTTTGAAATCCATAATAATAAGTCTTTACATCAGGATGCGTGACAACAGATAACATAAAAACAGTTTTTTCCATCTGTCCTTAAAAGTAAGGTATTCAGATTCTGAAACTAAGTCCCAAGAGGATGAAAAAATATATAGTTTACAAGACTGTGATGATAACTGGGGAACGTCCATGATGGGGATCAGGGATTCCTTCCATAAGCTCCAATCAACAGGTTTTCAGGGCTGATGTTAATATCTTCTGCTGTTACAAAATGAACTGATACCATGCTAGCTTGCTGTTATATGAAAATAATGTGGAAATTTTCTTATGTTTTGGCCAATGACTTTGATGATAATGCTGATGATAATCTAAATACAAACTACACAACAATTGAACCAACACACACCATTCCTGGCTTTCTGAAAATGCAGACACTTGCTTCTGTGGCTGTGTTAGAGAAAAATGTATTAATTTATTCTTCCATTAACAACAGTTACCGGTACACAGAATATAGCCTTTTAATATATACTTAGCATGTAAAGGATACAAGGTTAGGCATAGTTCTAAAAAAAAGTCTGTTATTGTCTGCAGAGACCCTGAAATTTGTAGATTTATCTGTCAAGATCTGATCTTCCTATTGCAAATATGCACAGCATTGTGAAATTAATTGATGATAATAAAACATACAAAGAACATACACAAAAATGCTCTCATAAATGCTGATTATGATGTTGTATTGTGTGAAAAAGCTATATACAAATTCATCTATTGATTTACACAGCATTTCATTTAATGACATGATATCACAGTATTATCAGGGCACAGGCTTTACACAAATTAATTGATATTCTGGTTCACCTTGCAATGTTCTCTTCTGGCTTATGATCCAGACTGTTGAAGAAACAAGTGCTGTATCTGGAAACAGATTCAAGATTTAAAGCCAAAATCAAAATTTAGATAAGAGATTTTTCACTTCAAAAGTATATTGCATTGCCTTAAGTATCATAAAAACATTTAATCCACTTTGATTGCTTTAAAGTATATGCTTTGCATTCTTTAAAATGCGAAAATTGAATGTTACAATCAGTTCAGATTGGGGGAGTTGTCTATGTTGAGTCTGCCCCTTCTCCCCACATTTACAAGGGTTTCCTCAAGGGCCGTTTGGTTCCTCCCACAGTCCCATGGCATGCAGTTAAGGACAGTTGAGCAATCTAATTACCCTGGTGTAAGTGGTAAATGTGTATTTGGCTATTCAACAGCTGGCACTTAATCTGTACCCATTTCTAGTCCAAATTCCCTTAGACCATGAACAGAACAGACTAGGTAAGAAAATGGTGAATTTTGCAAAATCACTAAACCGTAATCCAACTGGTTTTTGCAGTCATAGGACCATCTGTATCCTCACTTAAATTTTTCTGAATTTCTCTGGAAATATATTTTGTGCTAATTATGTGACAACACGTATGTAATAATCTTTTCTTGGAGGTTTCAGTGCTTTTATGATTATTTACAACTACATGAATTTAATTAATGTGTGGTGATAGATTCAATTGCATCAGTTTCATTATGATGCTAGACTATTATTTTGTTTTTAACATAGCCCATAATGCTTAAATCAATGGAATATCAATACTATATTCCTAATAGTACTAGTCATTTATATGTAAATTATGGATAGATTCCTCGTTTGAAGGGTATATTTGTACTGTTGTGTGCCAAAACCCACTTTATAAACAAACAATTGTATTCTATCACATGCTTTATATGACATACCAGTTTATTTATACCCTCCTCATTTTCTCTGTAAAACCAAAATATGTACGCAGGGTATGCCCTTGCAAATCTAAGAGTTCAAGCTGTTGAGAAGCCCACCTAAGGTTTGAAATGTACTGTACCTATTTATAGGCATGCAAGTTGTAATCATATTATAATAAATGAGTATTTCAATTGCACAGATTAAAGAAAAGCAACACAATTTTGCTTCATACCAGAAAGACTACATAATTATGAAGTCTGAGCAGCGTCAATAAAATCAAACTACGGTGATGTGGGCTTTTTGAAGCAGATTATTTAATGAATACATTTCTATATTTTAATTCAGTGTTTAGTAATTGAATGCTCTTCATGCATTCTTTAACATTCTCAGAATGTTTTCTTCTCATGTGAAAGTGAAGGATTTGTACATCCCTTGGCAGAAGGGCCAGGGAATTATGGTCAGCAAATATTTGGCCTTTCAGTGATGTATAGTTCAGATATAGGTTTGGCATCATTTCTGCATGCCTTCTAAATATAGATGCCATAGAATAGAAGTAAATATATGTTTTTTACAGTAATAAATGGGTGTTGCTGTCTAAATTGCAATCATACATAACTTAAATATCTTCAAAAACAATTACATTAATTTAGTTGTATAAGCAGCACGTTTAAAAAGGGGTTACTGCTTACAGTCTATAATTCCTTTAAAGTCTTCTCCTTGTCCGTTGGCAAGATTTTCATTAGAGAAAATTGTGAGAAATTATAAAAGTTTTCTCAGAGTCCGAAGCTGAAATAAGTCAAATAGATTTTTTGTGTATAATCTGTGATCTATACAGCTTTGCACCCCATGTGAAGTCAAGTGCAAATCATGAGATTTAAGAAGTAAACATCCATTTCTAAGTGCAAACCTTAACTTTCTCTGATACAATACATTAAATTAGCAATACATATTTTTATGCAAAACATTGTGCAGCCCAAGTCAAACTTAATTTTCCATTGGATCTTTAAGACATTTTCTCTACGAGGTACATATTTAGACAAAACACATTAATGCATATACAAAATCCTTGTTTATTTGCTAAATCTTAACAGATTAACACAAATAAAACTGCAAATATACAGTAACATGTGCAAACCATCTGGGCACCTTATATCACGTTCCCAAGCCAGCATGGTGGCACACTGGTCAACAATTCTGTCTCACAGATCCCACACCCAGCTGTTGTCTATGCAGAGTTTGCATGTTCTTCCCGCCTCCAAAAAGGTTTTCATCCAAGTACTCTAAATTTGCTCCCACGTTTCCACTGGTGTATGTGTGTCAAGTTAATTGATAATTCTGAATTGGTTCTGTATAACTGAGAATGAAGCCTGCAGTGGACTGCGACCCCATTATAGGTTGATTCATGCCTTTTGCCTGATGCAGTTCAACACAGGCTCTGACGCCCAACAACCATGAATTAGATTAAGCAGATTTGAGAATGTTATTTCATTTATTTACTACGGGGCACTGCCCCCTGCTCACTTTGCTCGCCAACCCCCATTTTTGGTTAACCTGAAATACATTTTAAAGAGATTCTTTTTTTCTTGGTAATTGTTACTTATGCATTATGTTCACTTTTACTTTAAAACATCAATAAAAACAATATTTGGAATGAACTTTTCTTCCAGATCGCACTGAATTTTGTTTCCTTGTTTGGTCTTATATCGTGATAATGCAACGTGTAACTGGCCGTGAGTGAATATTGATTCTTTCTCTCTCTTTCTTCTTCGATTTGTTGTTCATGTAGTTCAACTTTCTCTTTTAATAATTGTCTTTTATTTGTGACCCCGTTTGGACCTACTTGTTTTTCAAATTTACTTATTTTCCGAATTTGCACATAGATTATTATTTTTCTTTATTGCCTTTTTTTGTGCCTTTTTTTCTCTCCTTCGCTTTTTGGTGTCTTTTCAACGTGTAGATCATTCTTCTTCGCTGTCTTCGCTTACATTCCTCTTTTTCATTTTTTGCATTCTTTTCCCTCCATTGCTTTTTGTTTCTTCCCATCATGCCGCTCTTTCTGTTTCGGTTAGTCGTGTAAGTGTCATCTTTAACTTATTTTTTTAAGCTGCTCTCTGTTCTACGCTTATTTGTGTTGTGGGACATGAAAGTGTCTCTCTGAAGTGTCTCTCTTCAATGTCTCTCTATCTCTCTGTCTCTTTTCAAATCTGTCTGAGATGGATGTCAGTATGACGTGAATTGACCATGTCGCGGGATGTGAAAGTATCTTTCTGAAGTGTGGTGTCACGGGATGTGAAAGTGTCTCTCTCTGAAGTATCTGTCTGTCTCTCTTCAAAAGATCACATCTCGTTGCCCAAAAGTCTCGTCCCAATTTTTTTTTTTTTTTTAATAGAGAGATTTATTTATTTATTTATTTTTGGCATCTCTACCTTGCTCAGCTCTTTCACATCAAAACATTCTTTACCTCTGGACATTGATTGAAACTTGCAGTTTGACTGGGGTGCCCAGACTTTTGCTTACAGATGTATATAATAAACACGTAAAATAAAATCAAAATTAAAAACTGATGAACATTCACAGATTCAGAAAGTCTGTATTATTGCTTCACCATAAACAAGTCCCCTAAATTTCCTGTGCTTTAATCATATGAATATAAACAAAGTGTTCTACTGAATATGCAATTTATCTGAAATACCCTCAGTAAGATGTGAGAGCCTGCTGGTGGCTGAATCCGTATCAGCCAAAGCTTAGCAGAATGTCTACTATGAAAACTAATGGTGCTGAAAATGGTCAGTCATAATAGCATCAGACAGAAGAGATTCAAAATATGTTTCTGATTTTTGTTTTTATTGCTTAAAACCACTGACAATGAAATTATAATAAATTTAGTCTAATTAAGCATTTCATTTAAACTGAATATTGATTTTCCAGTTCAAACAAATATTTCATTTACTTTTACTTTTAAATAAGGTTGTTTTTAAGTCTATTAATCATGAGTTTATATGCAAATACTTGTTTAAATTGTGAAACCTTCCAAACATATGTGAAAGGCATGAAATGTATGACAAAAATTTTGCATTATATTTATTTTTTTTACCTGTAAGTATGACAAAAAGACTGCAAACAGTTCTGACCATAGCTCAAGTAGCTTCAGAAAACATGATTATTTACCCAATTACAATTCTATATGTAGAAATAATACATGGTTGAAATAATAGTAAGATGGTGAGCATCTCTGCTCCATAATAATGGGTTCCAATAACCACTTGGCCTCTGTGTGACTATGGTTTCCTCCATATTGGCAAAAATAATACAATTTAAATTAATTCACAACTATAAACTGTTCTAGCAGGAAATGGTTGTCTTGCAATTCTCTGTTAGATGTTGTTTTCCTGCTTTGCTCCCAGTGTTGCCAGGTCAGGCTTTGCAGACTCAGAAAATAAATGAAAGAATGTGTTTCACCTCTGCCCTTCAGTGGTAGGGCATTCTGTCAAGCAAGAGGTTGTGGCTGCATTTAACCTTGCAGTGGAATAAGTGAGTTCAGAAAATGGATGGATGAATGTTTTTTTCTTATTATGCTTTTTTGTGAACATTATTCCCACTTATTAAATGTAAATTTAATAACACATACGGTTTTTATGACCTTTGGCATTATTTAAAATATAACTCTAATTAAATAATAAATAAACTAATAAATGGTTAAATAATTTTCCTTTTTTAAAAATTTCAAGAAGCATTCATCTCTTTTCTTTTATTATTGACTAGTGTTACCTTTAATCAATTCAATGCATCGTGATTCTTTAATTAAAGAATCTTACTGTATGTCACCCCATGATGTCATTTTGTGCACAGTCTAGGGACTCTGATAATAGCAGGCAATTACATTTCCAAAAAACTAACATATATAACTATATAACTATAACTAACTATATATAAAAACAATAAAGCTACACTGAAATCACTGTTTCATTAAAAAGGGAAAAAATCTAGGCTACTTAAGATAAATTAGATGCAATGGATTAATTAACAAGAACATCCTCTGGGACTAAGCCCTTTGACACTGGCTCCAAAAAAAGGGGCATGTGGTACTTTCTTGCCAAAACAGTTTAGTAAACAGCAGCAGTGACAAGCAATGACCCTTGTTAAAGCAGAGTGAAATTCATGTTACATTAACCTTTCACCTCCCAACATTTAACGGCAATATGAAGAAACACGTTATTGCTTCTTACCAGGCTTTTGGCAGCTGGTATTTAAAAATGTTTCCTTTCCTCTCATATAAATAAGTCCCACCAAGAAAACATTTCATACTTAATGGATGTCATCCATTCCTGCTTTAAGAAAATAAAAATTAAAACACCACTTAGGGAAGTAAAAATGAAGCAAAAAATTGGCTGATATCTATTGGTCAACTGCTTTGCCACTACTGCAATCAAAAAAGCTCAAGTGCAGTAACAAATGCTGGTCATATATTGCAATATTTGTTTATCCATTAAATCTTGGCAGCATTTATTATTTTTAGGAAATAATTTGGTAACGCTTTAGTTTAGGTACTGCATGCACTATTACTCATTTACTGTTATGTAACAAGACCTTAACAAAGGCTTTTTTTAGTCTTAATTATGGTTATAAAGCATCAGTAAAGTGGTTATTTATCTCTGTTAAGTGTGACACTTGAGTTTAAATGTCTTAAAATGACTTATGAATATGAGTGATTCTCAGGTCTTATAATGAAGTATGCAATATCAAGACACATAGGACTGTTCCAAAGTGACCTTATTTTAGTAGGCCATATTGCACAGATGAATAACCACTTTACTTATACTTTGTAAGGGTAAGTCCTTGTGACATAAGAGAAAATCTGTAATAGATGTGTTTTTGCAATACCTTAACCAAAGTGTTACCATAATTGGATAAATCATGAGAGCATGAGAAGACACAAAATGCTTTGATCACATCTTGCAGTCTAGTACTGTATGTCCTGTCGTATCCTATTGTAAAATAGACATTTAAAGATTATTAAAATGCTTCTTTCAGCCACACTGCTTAATAACTTTTATCAACATTTCAGTAATTTAGGGTTAAAAATACTTGATTAAATGTGAAGTTATAATAAAAAACAGGACTTCAAAGAATTGAAGGTTTGAACATATTCATTATATTCTCTGTAATTTACTACTTCAGTCCTTTAAATACTGAAATGTAATGATGAGAATGTTTTCTAAGATGAGATTCTCAGGCCATTTCTCAGTTCATCTTGTTTCGAGGTTTCATCATGGCAGTAATCAGTTTACAGCCTCACCATACGCCACAGTATAAATTCCTACAATACATACTTCAAACATGTGTGGTGTAGTTTTTAATTACTGGTATAACCAGAGCACCTGTTATAACCAATGAAATGGCAAAATAATGGAGAAGGTAAGAAAGTGATGTTTTTTAGTGCAAGGAAAGGATGAGGTTAAACTGACAACTGATGAAATGGAGTCCAGAGGCTTCTCCCCTATCACTGATTTGTGGCAGCAACAAAATGTATTTAGAATTGTGTACTTGTAATTCCAGCTCTCTTTAATTTGCTGCATTTGCTGCTTAGTATACTGCAGCTACTTCTCATATTTTATCTTAGAAACAAATACCTGCACATCTGCTAACTGGTTTGAATGCCCTCAAACATAAAGTGCATAATACTGTACAAAAACAATAATGTGTAAAATTTTGGGATGTAATTTAGAGACAGTGAGGTTTCCTTTTCATTCTGTGCGTTTTTTGCTTATTATAAGGAATACAGTGTGGCGGATGGCCGGGGCCCTTGCCCGGCATGGATGCCTCTTCTTTGTATGGCCCAGGGGAACAACTATGGACAGAACAGTACCTCTACCGGGACGCTAGAGGGCAGCCCCCATACGTAGCAGTGGTGCCTCGGATTCCAGGAGGGCTCCATGGGAGGTGGAGTTCTCTACAACCCTGTTGGGATCCGGGGGTGCCGCCAGGGACACTGCAGTGGTTCCTGAGCCCATGTGGGTGGTTCTTCTGCCACACCCAGAAGTGCATCCTGAAATGGGTCATCAAACACCTGGAGCACTTCCAGGTGGGCTATAAAAGGAGCCAGCAGCCACCACTCTGGGAGCCAGAGTCGGGAGGAGGGAGACAAAACTTGCCGGTGAGGAGTGGAGGAGAAAGAAAAAGAAAGAGAAAAATATTGTGTGTGTGCAGTGTTTGTGGGACTGTGTTGTGCCTGTGGGAACGGGGAAGACATTGCCCACAGGCGAAGAAAAAGTAAATAAAACATTTATTTGTTTTATCAGTGTGCCTCCTGCGTCTGTATGTGTTGGGTTGAGCGCTGATATAGCACCTTTTTTGTCACACCAACAACAACAACATTTATTTATATAGCACATTTTCATACAAATAATGTAACTCAAAGTGCTTTACATGATGAAGAAAAGAGAAATAAAAGACAAAGTAAGAATTAGAATAAGACAAACTAATTAACATAGAATAAGAGTAAGGTCCGATGGCCAGGGAGGACAGAAAAAACAAAAAAAAACTCCAGATGGCTGGAGAGAAAAAATAAAATCTGCAGGGGTTCCAGGCCATGGGACCGCCCAGTCCCCTCTGGGCATTCTACCTCACATAAATGAAACAGTCCTATTTGTATTTAGGGTTCTCTTGGAAGGATATGATGATGATGGTCATGTAGACTTCTGGCTTTTAATCCATCAATGTAGGAACTCCACGGTGCTTTGATTAGGTGGTGATGGCGCAGATCGCCACCACAGAACACCGGGAAAAGACACAGAAGAGAGAGTAGGGGTTAGTACGGATTTTAGAGCCACCATGAATAGTTATTATAATGAATTGAATATACAGAGTATCAGGATTAAATGAAAGTGACTTTATCAGAATGCCATGTTAAAGTAATGAGTTTTCAGCATTTTTATAAAGTGCGCCACCGTATCAGTCTGGCGAATTCCTATTGGCAGGCTATTCCAGGTTTTAGGTGCATAACGGCAGAAGGCCGCTTCACCACTTCTTTTAAGTTTTGTTCTTGGAATTCTAAGCAGACACTCATTTGAGGATCTAAGGTTACGATTTTGAATATAAGTTATCAGACATTCCGATATATAAGATGGAGCGAGATAATTTAAGGCTTTGTAAACCATAAGCAGTACTTTAAAGTCAATTCTGAATGACACAGGTAACCAATGTAGTGACATCAAAACTGGAGAAATGTGCTCGGATTTTCTTTTCTTAGTTAGGATTCTAGCAGCTGCATTCTGCACTCGTTGCAAACAATTTATGTCTTTTTTTGGGTAGTCCTGAGAGGAGTGCGTTACAGTAATCTAGACGACTGAAAACAAAAGCGTGAACTAATTTCTCAGCATCTTTCAATGATATAAGAGGTCTAACTTTTGCTGTGTTTCTTAAGTGAAAAAATGCTGTCCTAGTGGTCTGATTAATATGCAATTTAAAATTTAAGTTACAGTCAACAGTTACCCCTAAGTTCTTTACCTCCGTCTTGACTTTTAATCCTAATGCATCAGGTTTATTTCTAATAATCTCATTGTCTCCATTATTGACAATTACTAAAATTTCTGTTTTCTCTTTATTTAGCTTGAGAAAATTACTATTCATCCAATTCGAAACACAAGTAAGACATTGTGTTAGTGAATTAACAGCGTCTGGGTCATCAGGTGCTATTGATAAATACAGCTGTGTGTCATCAGCATAGCTGTGGTAGCTCAAGTTGTGCCTCGAGATAATCTGACCTAACGGAAGCATGTAGAAGAGCAGCGGACCCAGGATAGAGCCTTGTGGAACATCATATAGAATATCATGTGTTTTTGAGTTGTAATTACTACAACTAACAAAGAATTTTCTACCTGCCAGGTAGATTTCAAACTAATTTAAGACACTGCCAGAGAGGTCCACCCATTGACTAAGGCGCTTTCTAAGAATATTGTGGTCAATGGTATCAAATGCGGCACTCAGATCTAAGAGGATGAGAAGAGATAAATGGCCTCTGTCTGCATTTACCCACAAGTCATTTACTACTTTAACGAGTGCAGTTTCTGTGCTGTGATTTGTTCTAAAACCTGACTGAAATTTATCAAGAATTGCATGTTTATTAAGATGGTTATTTAACTGCATAATGACTGCCTTCTCTAAAATTTTACTTAAGAAATGCAGGTAGAAATGGGTCTAAAATTTTGAAAAGCAGAGGGGTCAAGATTATTTTTCTTGAATAGGGGTTTAACTACAGCAGTCTTAAGACAAGTCTGGGAAGACCCCCGTATCTAATGACAAGTTTACAATGTCAAGAATACTACCAATTAGCACGCCTGATACGTCTTTGAAAAAAGAAACAAAAAACAGACAAATGTATTTTGATATCAGGTTTTAAGGTGTTTTAAGGTAAGCATAGAACTTACAAGACACATCCATTGTTTCTTAAACAACACAATAAAATTGCCTTTATAAATGATGAGGCACTATAAATTCTTGGCAAGTTTTTAACACATCAGTTTTATAAATGGACATTTCTTAGGAGAACTTTGAAATGATCAGAAATATGCCAATGTTTTTAATGAAGAGACAGAAGTAGTCTTAAATCTTTTTCCTGGCGAAGTACAAACTGTGATCTTGTAGATATTCCTGGAGTTGCAACTATTTTAATTTTTCAGAATTTTTCAGAATTCTTTTAAAAATGAAAAAATACAGGGACTCCTAACTTGTAACTTCTCACCTTTTTTTAGGAAAACAAAAGTCACAGGGTATATAGTCCAGTAAGACTGCAGAGCTTAAATATTACCCACAATAATTTCTTCTTCTTCTTTTTTATTTGATTTACTTTATCTTATCTCCTTTGTGTTGTGCCACAGGTGAAAAATGGCAGACCCAAAGGAGAGCTTAAGAACAGGATTAGGAAATGAAAGACAAAATATAAACCAGAGACTACCCCAGGTCAATACTATCATAAAATCAAAACAATGATGCCAAATGCGTCAACCGAAGTTCATTGTCAAAGATGCAAATCAAGATTCAGCTTTCAAAAGACTAATAAAATGTTTCATTGTTTATACAGTGATGCACTTTGCTCTTAGATCCCTGATTGAAAAAAATGTAAATTTAGCCTGGTATGCACAAAATACTATTATAGGAAAGAAGAGCTACGTGTGTCTGCTGCACATACAGTATATACATTTCTGCTACAAAATAATAAAATTGTTTAAAGCAGACATGAAGCACATTATTCAAATGTGCTATTTTACTTTTTACTTTATTGTCATAAAACACCAATTTCATAGCAATTGATTTGATGAAACACTAATAAAACTTCAATACAAATACACTGTAGTCCCCATGAACCGATTAAAAAAAACAAAACATTTAGACATATTGGTCCAATTAGTACAGGAGACCCTTAGGTCAGTTTACTCAGTTAATGTATCTAATGGCATGTGAGCCTGAGCCAGTATTAGTATAAAAACCAAGGCAGAAGAAGAGCAAAAATAGGATGGGCAGGGTGTGACAGGCCAGTTAAAATCTTTATGACTTTATATTTTAGGCTGCAAGCGTAGAGTAATTCCAGGGAAGAAATGTCATTCTGTGATGGGAGAAGCATTGCACACCACTTTCTCTTAACATTTCATAATAGATAGTGCTTTCTCTCTACTGTTGAGGAAAGGCCTTATAAATAACCTATTCTTTCAAATATTATCTGCCTTTCAATGCCTTTGACCTCATCTTACCTTAAACATATTGCATTTATAACTATTATGAAATAGGTTTGCTTACAATGCATGGTATGAAAATAATCTCTACACATATTCTCTAACATTAAAACCCTTACAATGGACAAAAACACAATTTACCTTCTTATTTTTATGGTTTGAGAAAATACTTAATATAGCAAACAAGAAACACCAATATACTAATTTAAAGAAAATGTAGGTCTTATAACCAGGAAACACAACTTGTTTGTACACAGACCTTGAATTCTGGACTGGGATTGTCTCCTTTAAAATTCTTTGTGAGCTTGATGTTGCTTATCAGCTAGTCCCTGATTCATACAGATGTTATGATTGGCTGGCTTACACATTGACTTCAGGACTGTTTGTTCCATATTTTTGTCTTAATTCATGTCTCTTTACAGGTTCACATCCCGGGTCCTCCTTGCATGGAGCACTTTGGGTAGGAGACAAGCACTATATAAATAAGAATTATTAATATTATTATTACTGCTTTCAAATACTATCACTGACAGCTTAACTAGTGTTTCTTATCTGGCCAACAATCAGAGGGTGTCAGGGTGTGTCTTTTCAAGGGCTTGTTCTCAGTTAGCTCTAGGCTCATGCCTCTGCAATAGGCTCTGCCTTAACTACATTTTTAGAATGGAAAATACAGGCTCCTAAAATATATCAATGGAAGATGACATTGGTTAACAAGATGAAATAAATTTCTGATTAATGCAACTCTTTTAAAAACACTATTTAAAAGATATTAATTTCAAGCCAAAGTAGACTATAATTTAATTAGACAATGCACTATAGTCACACTCTTTCCAAGACAATTTAATCTTACATTTTAGTTAGATGAATGTGATGAAAGAATTACATTGTACCTATGCAATATTTTGGCCCTGCTCTCCTTATTTTTATTGTCAAGTTAAGTCTTTAAATCAACAAACAGAAGTATTATAATATTAATCAATGGAAACAAAACTGCTCTGTTCAGACTGGGAGGTCTCTGCGTCTCTAGTGCCTAATATTGTGCAGGTCCCCCTCGTGCTCTGTCCTATTGAGGTATGGACTCCACAAGACGCTGAAGGTGTCTTGAGGTATGTGGCACCTAGATGTTACCAACGGATCCTTTAAGTCCTTAAGTTGCAAGATGGGGCCTCCATGGATCGGACTTGTTTTTTCAGCATATCCCACAAATGCTTGACTGGTCAGTGATCTTGGAAAATTGGAGGCTAAGTCAACACCTTGACCGCTTTGTCGTGTTCATCAAACCATTCCTAAAAAATGTTTGTAGTGTGGCAAGGTGCATTATCCCTCAGAAAAAGGCAAATTATATCAGGGAATCCCATTGCCATGGAGAGATGTACATGGTCTGTGACAATCTTGAAGTAGGTGATATATGTTAAAGTAGCATATACATGAATGCCAAGTCCCAAGGTTTTTTCAGCAGAACATTGTCCAGAGCACTGCATGGTCTCCACCGGCTTGCCTTTTTCCCATAGTGCATCCTGTTACTATCTCTACCCCAGGTAATGCATGCACCCAGCCATTTACACTCACCAGTCACTTTATTAGGTACATCTTGCTAGTACTGGGTTGGACCTCCTATTGCCTTCAGAACAGTCATAAATTTTTCATTGTATACTGTAGATTCAACAAGGTGCTGGAAACATTCCTTAGGGATTTTGGTCCATATTGACATGATAGCATCATGCAGTTTCTTCTGATTTGTTGGGTCCACATCCATGATGCTAATCTCCTATTCCACAACATCCCAAAGGTGCTCTATTGGATTGAGATCTGATGAATGTGGAGGCCATTTGATCACAGTGAACTCATTGTTATGTTCAAGAAACCAGTTTTAGATGATTTGAGCTTTGTGACATGGGCCATTATCCCACTTGAAGCAGCCATCAGAGGATGGGTATACTGCAGTCATAAAGGATGGGCATGGTCAGCAACAATACTCAGGCAGTCTGTGGCATTTAAAATGATGCTCAGTTAGTAAGGGGCCCATAGTGTGCCAAGAAAATATCCCCTGCACCATTATATCACCACCACCACCAGCCTAACCCGCTGATACAAGGCAGGATGGATCCATGCCCTCATGATGTTGAAGCCAGATTCTGACCCTACCACCCGAATATCACAGTAGAAATTGAGATTCATCAGACCAGGCAATGTTTTTCTAATTTACTAATGTCCAATTTTGGTTAGCCCGTGTGAATTTTAGCCTCAGTTGCCTGTTCTTAGCTAACAGAAATGGCACCTGGTATGGTGTCCTGCTGCTGTAGACCATCTGCTTCAAGGTTCAATGTGTTGCGCATTCAGAGATGGTCTTCTGCATACCTCAGTTATAACAAGTGGTTATTTCAATTACTGTTACCTTTCTATCAGGCCAAAACATTCTGGCCATTCTCCTCTTTCCTTTGGCATCAACCATGTATTTTCACTCAGAGAACTGCCGCTCTCTGGATATTTTCCCTTTGTCTTTAAACCCTAGAGATGGTTGTGCGTGAAAATCTGAGTAGAGCAGCAGTTTTTTAAATAAATGTCATGTTCAAAGTCACTTAAATCACCTTTCTTCCTTATTCTGATGCTTGGTTTGAACTTCAGCAGGTCATTTTGTCAATGACTAAATGCCTAAATACATTGAGTTGCTGCCATGTGATTAGCTGATTAAATATTTGCATTAAAAAAAATTGTTGAACAGCTGTACCAAATAAAGTGGCTAGTGAGTGTATACAGTGGTGGTTGAAAGTTTGTGAACCCTTTAGAATTTTGTATATTTCTGCATAAATATGACCTAAAACATCATCAGATTTTCACTCAAGTCCAAAAAGTAGATAAAGAGATACCAGTTAAACAAATAAGAAAAAAATATTATACTTGGTCATTTATTTATTGAGGAAAATGATCGAATATTACATATTTGTGAGTGGCAAAAGTATGTGAACCTCCAGGATTAGCAGTTAGTTTGAAGGTGAAATTCGAGGCAGGTGTTTTCAATCAATGGGATGACAATCAGGTGTGAGTGGGCACCCTGTGTTATTTAAAGAACAGGGATCTATCAAAGTCTGCTCTTCACAACACATGTTTGTGGAAGTTCATCATGGCACGAACAAAGGAGATTTCTGAGGACCTCAGAAAAAGAGTTGTTGATGTTCAACAGGCTGGAAAAGGTTACAAAACCATCTCTAAAGAGTTTGGACTCCACTAATCCACAGTCAGAGCGATTGTGTACAAATGGAGGAAATTCAAGACCATTGTTACCCTCCCCAGGAGTGGTCGACCAACAAAGATCACTCCAAGAGCAAAGCGTGTAATAGCCGGCGAGGTCACAAAGGACCCCAGGGTAACTTCTAATCAAGTGAAGGCCTCTCTCACATTGGCTAATGTTCATGTTCATGAGTCCACCATCAGGAGAACACTGAACAACAATGGTGTGCATGGCAGGGTTGCAAGGAGAAAGCCACTGCTCTCCAAAAAAAACATTGCTGCTCGTCTGCAGTTTGCTAAAGATCACGTGGACAAACCAGAAGGCTATTGGAAGAATGTTTTGTGGACGGATGAGACCAAAATAGAACTTTTTGGTTTAAATGAAAAGCGTTATGTTTGGAGAAAGGAAAACACTGCATTCCAGCATAAGGACCTTATCCCATCTGTGAAACATGGTGGTGGTAGTATCATGGTTTAGACCTGTTTTGCTGCATCTGGGCCAGGATGGCTTGCCTTCATTGATGGAACAATGAATTCTGAATTATAGTAGAGAATTCTAAAGGAAAATGTCAGGACATCTGTCCATGAACTGAATCTCAAGAGAAGGTGGGTCAAGCAAGACAAAGACCCTAAGCAGACAAGTTGTTCTACCAAAGAATGGTTAAAGAAGAATAAAGATAATGTTTTGGAATGGTCAAGTCAAAGTCCTGACCTTAATCCAATCGAAATGTTGTGAAAGGACCTGAAGCGAGCAGTTAATGTGAGGAAACCCACCAACATCCCAGAGTTGAAGATGTTCTGTACAGAGGAATGGGCTAAAATTCCTCCAAGCCGGTGTGCAGGAATAATCAAAAGTTAACAGAAATGTTTAGTTGCAGTTATTGCTGCAAAGGGGGGTCACACCACATACCGAAAGCAATGGTTCACATACTTTTGCCACTCACAAATATGTAATATTCGATCATTTTCCTTTTTCTCTCATTTGTTTAACTGGTTTCCCTTTATCTACTTTTAGGACTTGAGTGAAAATCTAATGATGTTTTAGGTCATATAGAAAATTCTAAAGGGTTCACAAACTTTCAAGCACCACTGTATAATCTAAAAGAACATGAGATTCGTTAAATCAGGCCACTTTTTTCCATTGCTTCATGGTCCAGTTCTGACACTGCCCATTGTAGGTGCTTTCAATGGTGGAAAGAGGTCAGCATGGGCACTTTGACTATAGCTACGCAGCCCCATATGCAGCAAGCTGCGATTCATTGTGTGTTCTGACCCCTTTCTCTCAAGGCCAGTATTATATTTTCAGTAATTTGTGCTACTGCAGCTCTTCTGTAGGATTGGTACTGATGGGCTAGCCTTTGTACATTAATGAGCTTTGGGTGCCCATGACCCTATCGCCAGCTCACAGGTTGTCCTTCCTTGGATCATTTATGGTAGGTACATACTGAGAACAGCCTACAACATCTAGAGATGCTCTGACCCAGTTGTCTAGCTATCACAATTTGGCCCTTGTCAAAGTCACTGAAATCCTTACACTTGCCCATTTTTCCTGCTTCCAACACATCACCATCAAGAACTGATTGTTCACTTGCTGCCTAATATATTCCACCCCTTCAAACGTGCCAATTTAATGAGATTATAAATGTTATTCACAGTGGTTTTAATGTTGTGGTTGATTGGTGTAGTATATAGCTGCCACCTATGGCCTTCAGATCAACTTAGAGGAGTATGCATTGTCAGTTACTGGGTAGATTAACAGTTGTATAGATGATGTGACTGTCTCAAAGACCATCAGAACAAGTGCAAATCAGATTCTGTTAGTGACATTATAACTATATGCACTGCTAAAAGCCTGTAATTCTACCTTTTAGAACAGATAACAAGGTAGTCTTCAGGATAGCCCTCAGGACAGCAAGAGCAAACCTATCTCGGAGAATCAAAGCAGCTAAGTGAGAGTATAGCAAGGAAATCCACAGCCATTCTGAGAACACCAAACACACACACCTCACGTTGCTGTGTATCTAAGCCATCACAGACTATAAGACCACCACACCACCTGTCTGCAGTGGTGATGCCTTCCTTCCAGATGTTCTAAATAACTTTTTTGTGTGGTTTGATGTCCTGAATGACATTCCTGTGAGGAAGTACATTCCTCCTCATGAAGAACAGGTACTATGCTTATCCACTGATGTTAAATGTAAATCCATGCAAAGCTGCTGGACCAGACAACATACCTGACTGAGTGCTCAAGGAATGTGCAAACCAACTGACTGATATCTTTACAGACATCTTCAACATTTCCCTGAGGCAAGCAGTCATCCCCAAGTGCTTCAAAGCCACCATCATCGTGCCTATCCTGAAGAAGTCTTCTGTCTCTTGCTTCAATGACTTATCACCCTATGGCACTCACTCCTGTCATCATGAAGTGCTTTGACAGGTTAGCCTTAGGCTACTTGAAAGCTGGACTTCCCACATCACATGACATTCTACAGTCTGCCTACCACCTGTCCCCACTGGACAAAAGAGACACCTATTTCAGAATGATTTTCATCGAATTCAGTTCAGCTTTCAACACAATTATTCCTCAGAAGCTCACAGTGAAGTTGGGCCTGTTAGGCAACAACACTTCTCTGTGCAATTGGATCCTGGACTTCCTGACAGAGACTCCACACTGTCCGCATAAGAAACACCAACTCTTGCACCATCACACTGAGCACTGGTGTCCACCAGGGCTGTGTACTCAGACCACTCTTGTTCATTTTACTGACTTATGATTGTCCGGCTGCATACAGCTCTAAAACCATTATTATGTTTGCAGATAAGTCATCTGCATTGGAGATGAGTCAGCTTACAGATCAGAGATATGATAATTGGTGAACTGTTGCAAGTACATCGGGCTCCTTGGTGTGCATCTGGTTGCTGACCTTACTTGGTCAATTAACACCACCTCCATAGCTATGGAGGGGTGGAGTGGTGGCTCTGAGGTTAGGGAGCTGTGCTGGCAGTTCGAATCCTGCAAATGCCAGAAGTGATTCTACTCTGTTGGGCCCCTGAGCAAGGCAATTGATTCATCCTGCGTGTGACGTTAACCTGCATTCAGACCTTCAGGCAGGTCCTCCAGCTTACAAGGGAAAATTCAGGGGATTGGTGCTCTAGCCATTGTAAAGAAAAACACACTGTTTCATTCCATTTGAACTAGTGTGGTGGTGAGGTGTTGCACGGTTACACTTAGGTCCTAATTTGGAGTCCTGAGGTGGTGTGTCATGTGGTGGGTGCAGCAACACACTGTATCAGTGCATGCTTCCAGCCTCTCCTCTCTCATAGCCAAGAAGACACAGAAGCATCTCCACTTCCTTCAGCAGCTGAAGAAAGTAAGTCTGCTTTTCCCCATTCTTACCACATTCTATGGGAAACCATCAAGAGCATTCTGACATTACTGTCTAGTTTGGGAACTCTTTGGTTGTAACGTCCTACAACAGATAGTTTTACGCAGCAGAAAAGATCATTGGGGTCTCTGTGCCCTCCATTAAAGGCATGTTTATAATGTGTTGCATCTGCAAAGGTTATTGTATTGTGAAAGACCACTCAAACCCCTCCTATAGTTTCTTTGTCCCACTTCCATTTAGCAGAAGGTACTGTAGCATCCAAACCAGTTCTGCAACAGCATCTAGGCCTTGAGTGTCCAGACTATGAACTCTGTGCTAAGCCCCCCTCCCCCATCCTCAGACCCGCTCCTAGTAGCTTATTTAAATGCAGCATATTTGTTACACTTGCTACCACTGTATGTGCCAGGAAGGAAGGACAGGTATTCTGGCCGTGTATGAATCCTTCCTTTATCTTAGCCCGGATGCCTGTCCTTCCCTGGATGGACTGGGCAAATGGGCTTACCGGGAACAGTTCATGCCCCCATATGACAGGTGTCAGTGTTCCTCAAGGCTGGATCAGTTTTAAGGGTGACATGGGAGTTGGAGTCCGGAAACAGAACCATGTTGGGGTGTTTGCATACTGCCACATGGCGGTGCAGGTGATGACTGCCCTGGTTTCTGCATGACCTAGAAATACTCCAGACGAGCTGGAGAGGAGACTGGAAGCATTTCCTGGGTCTAGTTTAAAAGAGAGCCCACTGCCTCACTTAAATTGAGTCAGAGTTGGGAGGCAGCAGGCAATGCACTCTTGGAGGAGGAAGGAAGATTGTGAATGGTATATTTTTGCTGGTTCACATGAAGAAGGTGTTTTATCAAATATAAATTGTTCATTTGAATCTTGAATTGTGTTGGGTATTGCTGTGTTTGAGGTTTGGGGTCCAGTGGGGCCCCTTGTGGTTACATTACTGTTGTGTTTTTTAATAGATATTGTTATTTTTTTTTAATTACTGTCTATTTCAAAATATTACTATCTAGTTACCTAGCTGTTATTTATTTATCTAATTATAGTAGAGTATAGTTCTTTACCTGTCTTGTACTTGTCTTGCATTTATGTATTTGCTGCACTGTGGTCCTGGGAAACGTTAGTTCATGCCTCTGAGTACTGCAATACTATGTATGGATGGTATAACAAGAAAGCCACTTGTATTGACGTTGACTTAATATTAGGGCTGACAAATGATTTTAATCATGATTTTTTGCAAAATGACTCTCAATTTTTCACGATTAATCACGTTTAATCAAGGTAGTTCAGCAATGTCCAGTAGTCAGTCCGCAGTGAATGCTACTACTGTGAAACTTCTTAACTGCTGAAACTGCAAAGACTTGTGCGTTTCATAATAAATCCTTGATATGTTACACATGTAAAATTAATATGTAAGGATTCTTAGACCTTGCCGAATGATGTATCTAGCTCTGTATCTTCAACTATATTTAGAGGTCTGCAGGTAGGTAAGCCTTTAGATTTTGTATCATTCATAAACATATGTCAATTGTACATTCATAGATTGAAATCTGACACAGTTTTTCTGCTTGGTGAGAGCTTTTAACAGTGGCATCATGTATATTTTCTCCTAAATTATTGTTGATTATTGTTGAGTATTGCCATTGTTGATCCAATGGTTTAGATCAGGGATTCCCAAACTTTAACTCAATGCCCCCCAAAGTTGCACTATCTGGACAGGACCCCCACTAACATAAACCCAACATGATGGTGTGGAGCATGATCTTGGATCTTGGTTACTGCTAATAGTAGTAACACTGCATGTGTTTGCACAATGGTAGATCTGTTAATCGAAGCAAATGCTTAACTACAACAAACTATTTATACATATGTGATTAAATGTCATGTGATATCTCTAGGCCATGGGTTTTCAATCTCATTTCTTGGTGTAGCACCTCTAGGAACTTAAATATTTTTAAGTATAACAATTTTCATTCAATCTTAAATTGATAAGTACTGAACTCTTACAAGCACAGCTAAAAGTGAGGTTTCTTAAATCCCACCTGTCCCTCTGTTATTTCATTTGGAGGTTTTAACAAGTGATTACACAGAGTTTTATGTGTGATTGTGCATGTCTTCTTTTTTAATGAATTATTTTTAATGTAAGAAGGGTAGCATGGTAAGATAAAGAATAAAAAATAGAAAACCAAACTTTTCCACATTTTCAGTTTACAAAAATTTAAAACACAGTGTCACAAACTCCACACGGAGCCATAGCAAGGTTTGGGGCAGCCACCTGTATATTGATTTCCTGGCTGCAAAGTTGCAAATAAATGACGGCACTGATGTGCACAAATTGGAGTCCAAAACAGAACTGAGGGAACAGGGGAAAGGTGGAAGCTTTTAATGGTCAGGATAGGAAGTGACGTCAAAGGGGCTGGGATCGGAAGGGTCTTCAGCCATAGGCTCGAGCCTGGACATGACATCAAGGGGGTCAGAGCCGGCAAGGTCTTCGTCTATAGGTTCGGACCTAGAAGTGACGTGAACAGGGCCAGGTGGAACTTCCCGTGAATGGTCTGCAGGAAAGCATGAAAAAGAATCAGTGCACTCTGCTACATCCCAGTCTGATTTGGAATTGCCCTTACTCAAGCCCTTTAGCTGCCCCTCATGCGCACGTGTGTGACAACAGTTATATATAAATCAAAAGTAGAAGAAGAGTCCATCTTGGAAATTTGAGAGCACTGATATACAGAAAGGAGTCCAGGGGAGGATATAGGGGGAGTTGGGACCCCTTTGGAGATCTGCATGAGCTGAAGCTCAGAAGCTCAATGAAAGTGGAACATCAGTTATGAGAAGGGCTGGTATGTACCAGTATGCGTACATTGACTTTGAGCATTCTGGCCCAATTTAAGCACTGGTTTATTTAAAAACTAAGCAATTTAAAGACAATCTTTAAAAGTGTAAGTGATTTTTTTGAAGGGTCAAATTCACCCAGGCCATGGCTCCTAGTTTGAAAACCATTGGCTTAGAAAGCAAGGGGTGTTGAACATTGCATATGTTAAAGACGATTAATCAAAAATAGGAAAAAACATAAATATGTTACACCACTGAAAATTAATTGTATATACTAATGCGGAAACTTTCACACACCCCTAATATGGACATTGTATGAAATAATTGTGGCAAATAATAATACTAAATAAAAATTCACAAATGATTTAGTGCACATTGTGTTTATTTGGTAAAGCACTCTCATGTACAACTAAAAAAAGTTGGCACCAAAGTACCACTGATATGTTCTAAAGTTGCTTGATTGTGAAAATGGTCTAATTCATGTCCCAAATGTTCTGTATACAAATGAAAGAACTATTATTAATGCTAGCAGTTCACAGCATAAATGCACAATAGCAAAGTTTAGTGCTCAGTCATTATATTATTTTTAATGATACCTGCATTTGTTGCTTTGTCCATCAACCAAAATTGAAAATTGGCTAATGAGTAGCAAAAGGTTGTTTGTGCAGATGTTACAGATGCAGATGTTGTTAATCCTGTACCTCCGTTCAACATTTCAACTGAACAGTAAGACCTGCTTAATGCAATTTTTTCCTTGTGTTTTGTAGTTTATTCTTATCTGCCATCTCTCAGTCTCAGTAATACCTACCAATATTTAAACAATGTTGTGAGCCACTTTATCCTAGTCACTTTTCACTAAGGGCTTTATACTCATTAAGTGCTGAAGAGTAGATTATGATGGGATGGACTAGGCTGACCCTACAGTAACATGATACTTAAAAGCTTTAAATGGTAAAGCACTGCTAATTATCTTTGACACAGTTACAAAGCAGGCTTTATATTAAAGGCATCTAATGCAGCAATTCTAGTTAGAGTTACACAGTTTTTACCATGGGCTCAAGATACCACAGAATATTTCAATATAAGCATAATTTGTTAAATTTATAATATTTATTGATATTGCAATAAAAATAACAAGCAAGCAAAGTTAATACTCCAAATAAATACCCTGCTCCATGGATCTGGAATTCTGGATTACAACATCTAACTCAATCATAGTCTCAGTCTATGTTGAGTTTGGAGGTTCTTACAATGTCTACTTGGAGTTTTCTCTTTCTACTCAAGCCTTTCTCTCATTCTAAACGTTAAGTTAATTGGGAATTCTAGATTGGTTTTGTTTGGATGGTTGGGTATATGAGTGGATGCTGTGATGGACAGACATCCTATCTAAGGTGGTTTCCTGCTTTTCCTCAAGTGCTGTGGAGATAACAACCTATGGCCCCCCGTGGATATGGATTAAGCAGGTTTTAGAATGGCGAGTCCTAAACAGTTTGCACTAATTTCCAGAGTAGTGTAAATTTTGATGCTAGATAGCATGGTAATGCAGTGGTTAACAACACTGCCTCACAGCTCTAGGTGAATGGGTTCAAATCTCAGCCCAGAAACTAACTGCGTTGAGTACATTCTTCTCATATCTTCTTAAGTTTTACTGTAGTTTCCTGCACATCCCAGCCTGAGAAGCCTGAACTGGCCCATTCTGTGTGGGCATGGTTGTTCTCAGCAGTAGACAGAACTAGCTATTTAACCAGCACTAATAGGACAGTTATCAGATATTTTTTTATTTACTATTTTGAATATATTTCTTCCTAATATTTTTTCTTGAAGATAAGAAAAAGGTGGATCAGAAGCTGTAACAAAATGCTGAAATAACATTTCTTCTTTTCAAGTTAAACTGCTTATTGCACAGTCACTCCATTCACACCCATCTAGCCAAACTGCTATATTTAGTTTTCTTATGAGAATTCTGTTTAGAGACACAATAAGCATCAATTTAGCTGGGCACCCTCCATGGTGTGGTCACTGTTTCATTCCCCCCCTTTGTCTTAAAACACTTAATGCAGAGCTGCTTCCCTTAAATCTGTATTTTCAAATCACTTATTACCCTTAATTATACCTTTCTAAAGAAGCTAAACAAAATGGAGACTATTTAAGAAACAAGTACTCCCAGATTGCTATAAATAACAAAACCAAAGAATTTAGCTTAAAAGTGACAGTATTTCCTTTATATATTGCTGGAGTTTGAATTGCATAGAAATGTTCAAGGGTGTGAGGCTTTTCTCAAGAAACATCCATTTTAATATTTACTATCTTTGTTAAATGTTGTTTTGGACATTTTTAAACATTTTCAGCTTGAAAAAGGCCTTACTGATATTGAACAATATCTTAGAAATAACCATATATTCTTTTTTTATTTTAAACTTGACTAGATTCTGTGGATTATGCTTTGCTCTGTAATATTTTAGTGATCTTTTTTGTTCATTACCTGACCAGAAAAAACTGATTAGAAAATATGTTAAAGATGAACAATTTAAGCAAGTTACATCATAGCTGTTACTGGTATTCTAATGTGATGCAGGTTTCAGTAGTTTTATGTTTTCTGAAAATTGAGTATATCTTCATGTACCTGGGATTGACTCTTGACCATGCCATGGCCTGTGCAGAGCTTCCTCCATCTTCCTGTGTTCATGTTAATTTTCTATTGTTTCTTCTCACTGCTCAAAGTCACCTGTGTTATGTTATTTAGTTACTATTAATTTGCTTGTATTTAGTTTGCTTTAGCCATCAATATAGTGGTGCCGCATCTAATGTTATTTCCTTTCAAGAATACAATACTGCAAGAATAATTTCCAGTTCTCTAAGACCCAGATATAGAAAGACATGTGTCCAGGTAATAGATTGATGATCACTTTTAGTAGAGATCATTGTCTCTTTGAATCATGGATCATAAAAGTGTAGCAATTAGCTGTGTACCCATCTCCTTTCACAAGTCACATGATTCAACATTTAACACTAGGAATTCTTTCAGTGCTATGCCATGTCTTCCGGGGAACACTTCCAGACCATAAAGAAAATAGGGAGGTCCTCTCCCGACAGAGCCCTCTAATGGTACATAGGGACCGCAAAACGGCTGCATTTTCCAGACTCCATATCCCAAGAACCCATGTGGGTGTCCCAACTGAGTTCCAATGTCAGAACCACTGCCACCTAGCATTTGGCAGATGGAATTGCTCCAGACTCCTGGCTATGGCTAGTTCTTCCATTATTTGATACCTGCCAGACATAAAGTTATTTTTTAGTTCAACTGGCCATTCTGTCTGTGATGTCATGCTGGACTTCTGTCTGAGTAACTAGCACTAGAATTACCAAAGCCTACGAAAAAACTCATAATCCCAGCCCAATTTAAATTCCTTTGCACCTCTCCATCAGCATCTTTTATTATGTAAATGTGTCGATCAGTAAAAGTAGCAAGCAGCCTGCTGTCCCCGTCCCCCCATTGATGGAGCGCAACTCTGCCACCTCAAGGCTCCTTATTGTGTGTGAGGTTCCTGGAGTTGTACAGGTTGACATTCAAAAATCCGGCCATCGATAATCCGGTTCCTTCAGATTTCTGGCATGGATTTTGGAGCGCATTTTCAAATTTACCGCGTTGGTGCTGTTTTCTGGAAGTGCCGTTTATGTTTTAATGGTGCTGTAGTCGATAATCAGTTGTTGGGTCTTGCTTGCACCTGCTAACAGGCATTCCTGCTCATTCCTTCCCATTTTATCATTTATTTGCTGCTGTATAGCCTTATTATGGATTCAGCAAAGAAAAGAGGTGGTGTAAAATGTAAACATTGTGTGTTGTCGACCACAGAGAAAGTGAAAGTGCTAAAAAAACTTGATAGCTGTGTGTCTGTGTGAACCATTTGTGAAACATACGACATTGGCTCTTCAACAGTGTATGATATTAAAAAGCAGAAAGAAAACTTGTTAAAGTTTTTTTTCTGACAGTGGATCAAAAAAGCAAATGTTTGTAGGGACAAATGACGGGGGGAAAAGTTCGGAACTGGACCAAATTCTCATTAATCTTCGTGTAAGTGAAGGTGTGGTAATTTCTAGTGATTTATTAAAGAAACAAGCCAAAGTGGTTCATGAAGAGCTGCGATTGCAACACAAGTGTTAATAATCAGAAGGCTGGCTGCATAGTTTCAAGTCGCAACATGGCTTACAGTTTTGTGTGGTGTGTGGGGAAAAACATTCAGCAGACAAAGATGCGGCTAGTGCATATGTGGATGAATTTGTAAAGTTAGTTAGTGATGAACAAGTGTACAATGTTGCTGATAGACTGCCTTGTTTTGGAGATGTACACCAAAAAGAACTCAAAAACTTGAGGATGCAGAATCACCATTGGGTTTTAAAGCTTCAAAGGATTGCGTCATGGTAATGTGCTGCTCTAATGCTGCGGGTATTCATAGATGTAAGTTGCTCGTTATCGGGAAAAGTTTACATCTGAGGGCCTTCAAGAGTATGACACAGTTACCTGTCCATTACCGTGCCAACAACAAGGGGTGGGTTACCACCGATATTACATTGGATTGGTTTCAAAAATGTTTTGTTCCTGAGGCTAGGGCTAACTAAAATTCTGTAGAACTTTTTTATTTAGTTGGTGAACATTAAAATTTCATTTGCTTTTCATTTAGTGTTTATTTTTTCTTTTTTTAAAGGACTATACAGTTAGTCATTTTCTGTTAAATATATACAGCATATGTAACCTCAGGTCTGAGGCTGCCGGACTTTTGAATGTCAACATGTATAGGGTAAATAATACAGTACATTGTTATTTGGAATACAGTAATCCCTCCTCCATCGCGGGGGTTGCGTTCCAGACCCCCCCGCGATAGGTGAAAATCCGCGAAGTAGAAACCATATGTTTGTATGGTTATTTTTATATATTTTAAGCCCTTATAAACTCTCCCGCACTGTTTATAAATATTCCCCGCAGCGTTATACAGCATAATCCCTTTGTATTCTCTTAGATATTAGGTAAGATTCATTGAAATTATGTATTTAAACACACACTGTTTATATACAGTAAAACCTAAATATTATTTTAAAGATATTGAGTGTCTCCGATATCACATATGTTACAGCCATTACGATAGACAGGTCACCAGCAATAAATACGTACATTGCAAGAAAAATAGTATACAGTAAATGTGTGTACAGTGACACTAAACGTACATACATGTACTAAGCACTGTAAGAAGAAAATTAATTATGGTTACTCACCATCAATGACACGATGACTTGTCCGATAACAATGAGTTTAATTTTACTGCACAACAAAGGAGAGCGTTACAGCCCTTGTAAAGGAGCCACTTCAGGCGATTGTGTAGCACTGCCGTTGTTCTTCTTCTGGCAGTCTTCAATCCAAATCCCTAAAGCAGATTCCATCCAGACTACTGCCTTATTACATCCACTTACAACTCGTTTTGCACCCTGGTTAAAAGGACACTGCAGCCGTAGATCTTATATTCCTTTCCTGCTTTTTAAATAAAAAGAATCGTAGCCTTCAACAAATCCAAAACGTTTACCTTTTCGGCAATCGTTAACATCTTCTTCTTGCGCTTGGGCAAGGCACCTGAAGCAGTAGCAGATTGTTTTGGAGCCATAATGAAGGGCTTGACTATGCACAAAGATAAACACAAAAGAGCACAACTCTTTAAACAGCGAAGCACGTTGATGCTGAATGAGCGAGATGAGACTTCCTGGTTAACGCTGCATAGCTCCTGCGTGCTCCGATTGGTTAGCTTCTCAGTCAGGAGAACTTAACTGCGTGCTCTGATTGGTTAGCTTCTCAGCCATCCGCCAATAGCGTCCCTTGTATGAAATCAACTGGGCAAACCAACTGAGGAAGCATATACAGGAAGTAAAAAGACACATTGTCCGCAGAACCCGCGAAGCAGCGAAAAATCCGCGTTATATATTTAGTTATGCTTTCATATAAAATCCGCGATAGAGTGAAGCCGCGAAAGTCGAAGCGCGATACAGCGAGGGATTACTGTACATGCTTTTCATGTGTGTTCCGTGTCTAGAAAGATCTGGGTAAGTGTAGAATGAAAGGAAATGTGAGGGAAGAAATTCTGAACACATACCTAAAGCAGAAACTTTTTCCTTGTTATATTAATACTGTAATGACGTGAAGTGTGTACTGTGTGAAGACTTTAGTCCAAATATCAAATAAACACTGCGCTTTTATTCATTTTAAAATGCATGTATTCCAAATAACAATATACTGTATTATTTACCCTATACAACCCCAGGCACCTCACACACAGATAAGGAGCCTTGGCATGAGCTGGGAGAACTTTTTGCCCGAGCTGAGCTCCATCAATGGGGATGATGGGACAGCAGGCTGCTTGCTGCTTGTGCTGATCAACACATTTACAACACAAAAGATGCTGATGGAGAAGTGCGAAGGGATTTAAGGTGGGCCTTGATTATGAGTTTTTTCATAGGCTTCAGTAATTCTATTGTTAATTAGGAAACAGAAAACTAGAAAGCAATCTACACAGTTCACTTTTGCATTTTAACTAGAAATATTTGGCTCTTGAATAACTAACTCCTGCAGTGGGCTGGCGCCCTGCCCAGAGTTTGTTTCCTGCCTTACGCCCTGTGTTGGCTGGGATTGGCTCCAGCAGACCCCCGTGACCCTGTAGTTAGGATATAGCGGGTTGGATAATGGATGGATGGATAGCTAACTCTCCCTGCCAAATTCACTCTGACACTGAAAACTAATATGATGCTCTTTATGTTTAGTACAGCAAAGCATGACTCTGTTTCAAAATGGGTGCTCTGAACTATGCAATGACATTAAAAAAAAAAAAAAACAAATATATAGGTGACATGTGAGTATATTGCAAAAATGTGACACAAACATAATTGGGGAGCACACATATATTCACTGAATTGAAAAATAAAAGTTAAATCATGCACACATCCAAACACAGACAACAAATACCCCCCCCCCCCCGCTTTTCCTGACAAAATAATTATAAAAGCCAACCCTTGTAGGTTAATGTTAGATTACACATACTTACACATACTATAAGTATTCACTCAATCATAATGGAATGTAATTTTTACATAACTACATTTTTTTGTTTTATCCCCAATAAACTAGCATGTTAATGGAACATTCATGACACTCAGCTTAAATTCAAATGGAACAACAGAATATTCTCAGTCAATTATATAGAAACATGTTAGAGAAGATTGTTAGCTTGCATACAGAAAGGTATAGAGGCATATAGTTTTCCATATCTCTATATACTATGTTTACTGAAGTATGCCATGCTAATATAGAAAGCTACACAGAAACTTAAAGAAACATAACTAAGGTGTGCAAGCCTTTTTTTTTTTGAAGTTTTATTAATTTTATTGCAATCATTCCATACAAATCAATCAATTTTTACAAAAAGTAAAACTGAGTTATGAACAAGTCGATCCCCACCCCTGAGAGAGAGAGCAAGGCAAACGGCGTAAAATTTAAGGCTTATAAACATACCTAAATTAATAAGTTTGATAAGCCAATAGAGATGAATGCAGAAGACAAAGAAATACAAAAATAATTGCTTCCTCTGTGCTTTAGGAACTTATTTTAAAATATTACTGATTATATCCTGCCATGTTTTGAAAAAAGTCTGTACAGATCCTCTAACTGAGTATTTGATTTTTTCCAACTTCAAATAGTATAAAACATTGGTTTCCCACTCACTTAAAAGAGGAGAGTTTGGGTTCTTCCAGTTTAGCAGAATAAGTCTGCGTGCCAAAAGTGTAGTGAATGCGATCACATTTTGTTTGTCTTTCTCCACTTTAAACCCATCTGGAAGAACCCCAAACACAGCTGTTAATGGGTTAGGAGGGATTGTGAGACCAAGGCTGTCTGAAAGGTAGTTAAAAATTTTGATCCAGAATGATGTTAATTTGGTGCAGGCCCAGAACATGTGACCCAGTGAGGCTGGGACTTGATTGAAGCGTTCACAGGTTGGATCATGCCCTGGAAACATTTTGGAGAGTTTTAGACGAGACAGATGTGCTCGATATATAATTTTGAGTTGTATAATTGTATGCTTTGCGCATATGGAGCTCGAGTGAATTCTCTTCATTGCTACTTTCCACTCCTTTTCTGATATATTAATTGAGAGATCTTTTTCCCAGTGTCCTCTTGGATCTTTGAAAGGGAGGGACTGTAAAATGATTTTATATATTACAGAGATGGTGTCTGAGTCCTTGAGATTCAGCAATATTTTTTCCAGCATGGATGAGGGTGCAAGATGAAGAAAATTGGGAAGGTTCTGTTTAACAAAGTTTTTCTGCATCCAATGATAATAATATTTCTGGGGTGTTTGATTTAGTTGGTGAGTATATTACATTAAATAAGCATCGAAAATTTGAAGATAAGCGTCGACCCTTGATAAATCCAGTTTGATCTTGTGATATTACCGATATTATCCTTCTAGCTATGATTTTGGAGAGTATTTTAACGTCATTATTCAGAAGTGAAATTGGTCTGTATGATGCACATTGTAATAAGTCCTTATTTTGTTTTGGAAAAATGGTGATTAGTGCTTGGCGAAAGGTTTGAGGAAGACTTTGTCTCTGGCTTCTGTAAATGTTGCTAATAAGAGGCGTGCTAGTTGAGAGGAGAATTTCTTATAAAATTCTGCAAGGTACCCATCAGGGCCTGCTGCTTTCCCGCCTTGAAGTGACTTTATAGCATCTAGTAATTCTGATAACGCCAGAGGTGTATCAAGTTCCTCCGCACTAAGAGTGTCTATTTGTGGTATCTGCAATGTATCCAGAAATGCATTAGATTGTGTATTGTTTTCTTTAAACTCAGTAGTATATAGGGATTTATAGTAGTCTCTGAAAGTGTGCATTATATTTTTGTGGTCGATGATTTTATCCCCGTTCGTGTTGGTGATTACTGAGATTGCGTTGCGCACTTTTTGCTTGTGAAATTGTTCAGCTAAACACTTATTAGTTTTCTCTCCATGTTCATAGTAGTGAGGTCTGGATTTATAAATTAGTTTTTCAGTTTCTTTAGTTGTCAGGAGGCTTAGTTCTGAATGCAGAGCCTGCCTTTTTACTATGTAGACCCTTGCTTGGTAGTCTGGCATGTTCTTCATCTATTCTAGTAATTTTGCTTTTTATCTCTGCTACTTTCTTGGTTTCTAATTTATTTCTGTGGGAGAGATATGAGATAATCTGTCCTCTTAAGAAGGCCTTAAGAGTTTCCCAGAGTATTTCTGCAGAAATCTCTGAGGATGTATTTGTCTCTAGGAAGAAACTGATTTGTTTGGATATAAATTCTGTACAATTCTCGTCTGCTAATAGAAGCGGGTTGAGACGCCATCTGCGAGGTGAGTGTGTTGGGCATAGTGACTTTAGCTCCAACATCAGAGGTGCATGGTCAGAAAAAACAATAGCATCATATTTGCAAGACTTAATCATAGGCAAGAAGTTATTATCTATAAAGAAATAATCAATCCTTGAGTAGCAATGATGTACTGGTAAGTAGAAAGAATATATTCTTGATTTTGGGTTTAAAAACCTCCAGGGGTCTGATAAGTTGTGATTAGTTATAAACTTTGTAATTATCTTTGCGGTGTTAGATGTTGTTCCCCCTGTGGTAGAAGTCCTATCTAAGAGTGGATTTAAAACACAATTAAAGTCCCCAGCCATTATAATTTTGAGTGTTCAGACTGGGAATGGATGCAAATAAATTTTGTATCAATTCCTTATCATCAACATTAGGTGCATAAACATTTCTCAAGATCATTTTACAGTTAGATAAGTCTCCCATGACCATCACATATCTCCCTTCAGGATCCAATACTACATCTGATGCTACAAATGAGACTGTTCTATGTATGAGAATTCCCACACCTCTAGTTTTCTTTGTAAAACTGGAATGGAACATTTGGCCAGTCCAGTCTTTTTGCAGCCGGAACTGATCCTTGCTTAGTAAGTGGGTCTCCTGTAAAAATACTATTTTAACGTTTAGACCTGTTAAGTGAGAGAGTACTTTCTTTCTCTTTAATTCGTGATTCAGGCCTTTAACATTCCAGCTCACGAAGTTAACTGTCCCATCATGGAGACATTGATTCTGAGTTTTTGATGTCATTTTATAGTATGTTGGTAGTTATAATTATAAAAATTAAAAGGATAGATTAGGTATAGATCTAGCCTGCTCTCTTTCTCTCCCTCCTTTAACCCCCCACCCTCCCTTTTTGCCTCCCCACGTGAGGCTAGAACCCACTTCACACAGTCCCAGTCCTCTGACATACCCAGAGACAGAGCACATCCAAAGCAAAACAAGCCCCCACGCAGCAGCGTTTTAGGGTTAAAAAACAGAGATATCTATTACCAATATAGTCTAAATACTATATGCATAAAATTAAATCATTAACAAACTGTGCACTTAGAATATATATAATCTTCAGTAATCTTAGTGTATTAAGATAATACACCCGGATAATAAACTGGGAAATGGTGTTAGAAAAGTGGTCCAGAATAAGCATAAGTCTTAATGCAATAATAGCAATGACAATAAATCCAGGGTGTGATGTCTCGTTTACGGTAGAAAGGAAATAATTAGATAAAAAAAAGGGTAATTAAGCACAAACGTCTATAACTATAATTAAAACATAAACAAATAGCGCCCGAGTATTAATGAGTTATAACGAGAGTATATAGTGATATATAATGATAAAGCCCATATTTTAAACAAATAGATCAGACAGTATATTATTAATCTTTGCCGTATCATTAACGGCCATGACTCACTATTATATATCAGAATAGTCCCGGGATCAGCTTTCTTAATTCCTTTTCTGCTTCTTCCTTGCTAGCAAAGACATAGAATTGACCCTGCAATTTCACTTTCAGTTTGGCAGGATACAAGAGGCTGTATTTGGTATTGGCTTGCCGTAACCGCTGTTTAATGTTGTAGAAGGCTGCGCGTTTAGTAGCTGTTGCTGGAGAGAAATCAGGGAAGATACGGATGTGGTTATTTTCATATATAATCTCTTGCTTGTGTCTGAGGAGTGCCACCACCTCTAGCTTAAATGATAATCTTTCAAAGCGAATAATAAAAGATCTAGGTCTAACGGTATTTGATCCGTGTACGTGATAAGCCACCGCTGTCTCAGAATCTGCTTTAAAGTCCTCTCCAATTATTTTAGAAAAAAGTTCAGCTGCGAATTTCACAGGGTTTGGACTTTCTCGATTCTCAGGCAGACCTTCAATTCTGACATTATTCCTTCTTCTTCCATCTTCCAAAGTAGCCAGTCTGTCTCCGAGTTTTTTGCATTCGGAGCTGACAATTGATGCTTTTTCTTCGGCACTGGCAGCTAAATTTTCGGCTGTTTCAATCCGAGTCGTGAATGTCTCATTGACATCCTCCAGTTGATCAGCAAGTGTGTTCAGTTTAACCGAGGTTTCCTGAATATGCTCTTCAGTTTTACCCAGAATATCTTTAAAGACTTTATTATCCTGCTGCCTTTAATTTATTTGTGTGTATTACCAATTTTCCCTTCATTTTTGGTTGAACTGATTTCCTTTTCTTCTCCTCTATCCACTCTCTTTTGTACAAATTTGTTCCCACGAAATAAAAAAGCCACTTCCAGTAATTTAGAAATGTGAACATTGCATCTGTACACTCTCTTTACCTGGAATACTATTTAAAAGAATAATAAAACTGTGCTTCAAGAATTAAGATTACCCTTACATTGAATTTAAATATCTTCTTAGAACTTATCCAACTCTTCAGAGAAGTTGTCTAATAGGAATAGAATCAGATCCACTATTACCTTTTATAGTACTTATGGTTCTTTCTCCTTCAGTTCTGGCACTACCACCACTAAACTTTTGGACAACTGTCAGCCATTGTAAGTCATTGTTCCTCTCTGCAACTACTCAAATTTTACCTTAAACTTTTATTCTATTAAATTTCTTCACTTTTTACATTAGCTTTCTTCAAAAATGAATTTCTTGTTTTGGGAACTTTACTGCTAAACTGCTCTTGACATCACATACACGCGATTAGGAAGCAGCCATCAAGTCCAAAGGTGAGTGGTACTTCACAAGGTGAAGGGTTGGTTATGTGCGCTGATATCTCTTTCTCTTTGCCAACCGAAATAAAGAAGAAAACTAAGAACAGTCTTACCTTATTTCCGGATTCACAAAATTGCTTCCACAACAAAACACACAACTTCCGTGACGTCACTTCCGGCCTTCACAGATGTTATCACTTCCAGTGCTTCCTCACAACGTCACTTCCGGCCAAACCCGATGACGTCATTTCCTCAATGTCATTTCCGGTGGCCATTTTGTATAAAAACCAATTGAACAAACGGTATTTGTCTGATGTGATCTATTTTGATTCATTTTTGACTGTTTTCTTTTTATCTTTGTCCGGATTACAATATACAGGGTCATTCCCCAAATCTTTTTAAATCAACAACGTCTCTTCTTATCACAGCTGTTACATATGGAGTTTTCTTATTGTGTGAATCAACAAGATATCAGGCATACCGACTGAGGAATAGGTTGTATCCATCCAGCATTTAAAATCTTGGATTCTTACCAACCATTAATACCAGTCCACATCAGTTTTCTTTCAGTCTTACTTGACTGCTTTAAAACCATTTTCATTAATATATTCACTTACCTTCTTTATTTTTGTATGGATCTTTTTATAGGTTGCCATTATAAGGTGATATAATGAAGTCTGGGTTTTGCTATATTTCTACCTTATAGTTCTTTTTACTCATGATTTTTGTACTTGTGTACAAAATGTTGTGTAATCAATTATTGTGCAATTAATAAAAAGTTGATTACAAAAAATATTCATCCTTATGGTCAGGTAAGACATAAGGTAGTCATTGAGTATACTGTCATTTTGTGTTGATGGAAGTGAAAATCCATGATCTGTAACTCATTTTATTAGGCAAATATATTAATGACCAGAGGGCCATCATTGATCTTTTCATCCCTTCCATTAGCATCGAGAGAACAATTAAACTGTTTGAGAATAAGGCCTACCATGTTTTGCATTTCCTTAGTAGCAGTCTGGAAAATGATTCATCGATATTAACAATAGAATTTCATGTTACAGATAAACACAGTATGTACTGTATTTTAAGGAATATAAAGACACTGGGTCATTCTTCAGGAATACCACATATCAATCCCAAATTCTTCCAAAAAGAAAACAGAAATTGCTAAAGACATACTTTTTGCACTTTTTCACTTCTCTCTAGAAGAATGTGATTGGGAAATGTGTGATTGTGAAAAGATCTCTAAATGCTAAATATTTCATACATCTCTGGAATTAAAAATGACTCAATAATATTCAACATCTTACCCACCATCAATAATTCTGGAGACAAAATGTTACAAGAAGGTGTCTGCAGGTGTTTGTTTTTTTGCAGGTGAATTGCAGGGGAAAGTACTTCGTCAAAACAATTGAAATTTATTCAGTTCCATCACTCAAAAACATCTGGAATATCTTTCACCAGTTTGGCAGCTACAGTATACAAGAATTTGTACCAGATGTTACAAATGCTGCATTAGTAGGCAGAAAAGGTCAGGTGCTTGTGGACAATATGTTTTGTGACACCACTACTGTTAAGATTTAAAATTAATATCTTTGATTCTGCACTGGCAGAGCAGCAAGAGGAAGGTGAATGTCAGTTAGGCATCATTAGTTAACTAGAAGATGTCTTGCTTATTGTTGTAGATATGCCCATCTAAACAACCTGTTTATTAGAACTTTGTCTTCATTTTATTTTTAATTAAAAGTAATAGTTTTAATTCTAGAATGTCTAGCACTGATCTAATGCTGTCATTGATATTTAAAACTTCATTCTTTGACCCATTTTTTGAACCAACTTATTTCAGTACAGGGCCAGAAGAGGCGATGGCATCTAAACCAGCATTATTAGGCACCAGTCCTTTACAGTTTTCACTCACTTACAATCACACAGATGTGTTTACACTTGTAAATGAAATTCAATTAGTAAATCCTTACATGGTTTCCAGTTTTATAAACTGTTCCATGGTATCCTATAATGGAAAGAGCAGTTCAGAAATAGACAGATGAATGGATGAACTGTTCTGAAATTTCTTATTACTTCATGTTGGCGTTCAACATCCCTGAAACTGCTTTTTCAATTTCTATTTGGCCAATTTTTCTATTTTCTCATCTGGTTTGTGGTCCTTTGTTAACAACTGTTGACTGTTTTTGCTGTTGTCATAACAGCTAACTAAAACTCTTGTCTATTCAAAATGTCTGTGTATTTTCTATAGATTAGTAGCGCTAATTTTATTTATTGCAATTAAGTATATATCTAAAAAAATGTTTGGTTCCAAACGTACAGAAATTATGGAAAATGTTCTGATACTATAATTTTGAATCATTACTGACTTACTATAGTTTCATTTTTTCCTGTCCTTATAGTAATAATTGGCCCTGCCACTCTATGACATGTCTCTCTCTCTTTCTACATTTTTTCTCTGTCTTTTTTAACTGTGAATTTATTCATTTTTCAAAAAGACAAATTTATGCATAAAGTGCCAAACTCATTTGAAAAAATAAATTGATTCTTCTACAAACATCCCAGCATAAATACTCTGTTTATTTACAGTTTCCAAAAAAAGGACACCATGGAATGCTTGCTCTTGAAGTCTGGAATTCAAATCTCATTGGCACAGTGAATGAAAAAATTAGCCTATACGACACACATATTTTAATACATAAATTTATTGTTATAAGAGCTTATTTATCTCTTACTACAGCAGTTCCCACCCCTTTTTTTCTCTCCTGTACCCTTTGATTAGACTTTTCATTTATTAGTACCCCCCTCTCTTCATTACCCACACTGATCCCTCAAAAAAAATTTTATATTTTTTTTTTCTTAGGTTAGTTAAATAATGAAACAACTCAAATTAACCTAATGACATTTATAGGCTTTTATTTTTGATTTTACATTTTACAGTTTATTTCAATTTTTTATAACAGCAGCCTAACATAAGATCAAAACAAATAAAAATAGCATTAAAGTAATTTTTACCCACATTAACTTATGATGAAAGTACATAACAATTATTCATCTTGACATACAAGTCTTCCAACATGGCTCTTAATAATTTTAATGCAATCCTTGAGCTTGTTTCATGGATGCAAGATTTTTAAAATCAGGTTCAAATGAAGACAGATATAACCTGAAATCAGGGGCTGCGTCAGGCATATTGTGATATTTATTCTTAATATATGCATAAGACGAGACTGCTCTTTTGATAAGCTCTGTGTTTGTGAAAGGTAATAAATATTTTATTGTTTTATCACTGAATTCTTGGTACTGTTCTTTCACTGCTGCCCAGAAGTAAATGAAATGTTTTTTTTTTTTTTTTATCAAATTGTAAAGAAGAATCAGCTGAAAGCTCAATCAATTTTTCTTTTTTCAGAAACTGATAGTTTTTCGGCTTGTTGAAAAAAAACAATTCATTGAATGGATTTAAAATCCAGTTATCTTCACTATTTTGCTTCAGAAAATACTGTCTGAACGACAACTTAAGTCCTTTTAAGTGAGCTATTATACTACTTTTTACTACCTTTGACAATTTCAGCTTGTTCTCAGATAAGAAAATGTGAATTGTCTCAAAAACTTGATATTGGTCTTTTTTAAAACATAATTCCTAAAAATCCAATTTCTTGACTCAATTTTGTCAGACACCTGAAAGATGATTATGGAACTATTCTGTAATCCTAAGTTTAGTTTATTTATTTCTGAAAAAATATCAGATAAGTACACAAGCTGTTGAAGCCATTCACTTTCATGAAACTTAGAGCTCAACTCAAAAGGATAGTCTTCAAAAAAAAAACTGAACTTCATGCCTCAGTTCAAAAATTTTGTGAGTACTTTTCCTCGTGAAAGCCACCTCACTTCTGTGTGTAAAAGTAATGTAGTATGGAGGCTGTCCATCTCTTCACACAAAGATTAGAATATTCTGGAGTTTTTAGAATTGGCCTTAATACAATTAACAACTTTGACAGATTGATTGAACACTTCCTTCAATTGAATCTGGCAGGGGTTTGAACGCTAGGCTTTGTCTGTGAATACAGCAATGACTCCAAGCCAGGGACGTGTGGTCAGGAGAGACAGGGCCTCACCTGTCATCATGAAAAGTAAAAAAAACTAGTAATGATAACATAAAATAAGTTTGTCCCCTGGTCTATGCTATAAATTTGATTTCTGTATGATTCCAATAATTTTGAACATTTTATAGTAAAAGTTGTTGAATTGGCGCATTTCCTGTTCAATTACAGGAGAGAAACGCGAGGTGACGAGACTCACTTCACTTTGGACTGTGCTCTCCCTCACACACTGGGTTGATGCATGCAATTGCCACGTGCCTCTTGCTGTCTCTCTGTATGTCGCCAATATAATGTTTGCAGACACGTTTATTATACACCCTGACTTTCCACAGTAAGGCTTGTATCTTTAATGAATGTCTATGACATATTTACTCTTGCTGATCGGACATAAAACTACAGTGAAAAGACACAAGGTGAGGCAGACAGTGCCGTGCCGCACTGAAGGGGGCGCATGTGAGCCCAACAGGTGCTTGTTGGTGCTGTTCTTCTACGCAGAGACGCCAGTAAGTTAGAGATATCAGAAAGTCAAGTGCACTGTAGCAGTCCGTTTATTTTTATTTTTTGTTCCGACTGACTAACAAAATGGAAGATTAAAACTTTTAAAACTAAAGGAAAATAATGAGGACTTTTACAAAAAAAGTGATGGAGATTTTCGTGGAGAAGGACAGGCGCATGGACTTCATTTACAAATAAAGGTAAGACCATAAACAATTTTCAATTTTATAAAAAATGGGATCAGACTAAGAAAAAAAAAATCCAATATTTTAAAATTTAATTTTGATGTTAAAATATTCTTTTGTTTTTCTTGTTATCCTTTTGTTGAACAGTCTGTATTAAAATTGATTAAAGCATCAGAAGTAAAAACTTTTAAAAATACAAAATATTTCCATTAAGGTCAAATTGAAATCCGTTTTTTTATACACCACTCTATACTTTCTTTTGTATTGAATGAGTATGAATTGTGGAATTGCAGTGGCAAATTTAGGACACATGGAGGGTTCAGAGCAAATGCGCTCTCTCCACTCTTTCTCGCTGCTATAAATGTAACGTTCTTTTTTTATATTCTCCAAATATGTTCCTTACGTGTGTGTGTGTAAAGAATGCTGATGAGATATGAAACATAACCCGTAGTCAATGTGCATGCTGCCAATTGCATAGTGAATAAGCTACTCTTTTGGGTTCATATATTTATAAATCTGACTCTGAAGGAGTCCTTGCCTCACCAGCCATGATCCTCAGCGCACATCACTGCTTGAAGCTACATTGGGAGTGACTTTTTTGATGCGACCAGGTAAACCTGTATAACAGCCAGACATAGATTTTCCACCATCTGTGCAAACACCATAGCAATTGGCCCAATCAATTTCTTTGTCACAGAAATAATACTGAATGGCATAAAATATGTCCTCGCCTTTACATCTTTCAGTGAGAGGATAGCAAAGTAAAAGATTTTCTTCAAGCACGTTATGATTGAAATATCTTTCAGTAACAAGCAAAATTGACAGATTGGAAAAATCAGTGCTTTCATCCACCTGTATTGAAAAGAAGGGACTCCTTTTTATTCTTTCAATTACTGTAGATTTAATGTCGTCAGACATGTCGTTACTTCTCAGAGAAACTGTATTGTTTGAGAAGGAAATATTGTTAATTTTTCCGACATGGTCTTCACCGAACATACATTGAACGGCATCTTTGATACAAGGAGATATCAAATTTTCAGCGATTGTGTGATTTTTACCGCTTTTAGCAGTACGGTAACTTATTCTGTATGAGGCTTCAACTGCATTTTCATTGACTTTGTTTGCAGATAAGAAACAAGAAGTTAGATTAGGGCTGTTTGATAGTCGCTGGAAAAAACTAACAGTTTTTTGTTTATAAATTGGATGTTTTGTCTCTAAATGGCGCATCAATAAAGATGGTTTCATGCTACCACTAGATAATATCTCTCCAAAAACAGTGCACAGTGGTTTCGGACAGTCTTCATCTTCCGTGAATGAAAACCCATATCTCAAGTATTCAACAGAATATTTTCTCTTCTTTAGTGGAGCACTGATGTTTTCAGTTTTTTTAATAGTGTTAACTTTACCTCTTGCAAGAACAGGTCTATCAGTCGCTGCACCCTGGTCCCCTTACACTTGTAAACCTTCAGACTGCTTTGAAGAACTTTCAGCTGCCGAATCAGCAGGTTGATTTCAATGCTAACTGCAGCTCTCTTAAGAGTTCCAGTTTTCAACCACTTATGCATTATGGGGACCAAAACTATATCAATAGAAAGTCACTCAAAACAATAAATAATTGCTAAACAATTCAAATTAAGCACTCATAAAAAAGGAATGATGTATGCCTATTAATACACATTATTCATTTGATGCCCAATCAAACACTAAAATGATGGACCGCTTTCAATCACAGTGACAGTTTTGGCAAAGAGGGGAAGAACACATGTGCAATCACGAGATATGACCACTGGTGGGCGGGTCTAGTGACAACTTTTACATACCGTAGATCCCAGAATACAAGCCGGGAATTTCGTCCTAGATTTTTGGCTTGGAGTTTGGGGGTCGGTTTATACAACGAGTATCATTTCAGATTCAAGATTTCCAGCACAATGCCGGTTTTGCCGATGAATACGGAAGTAAATAATGATGAAACCACAGAGCCATCTTTCAGATGAAGAAGTAACTTTGCATGCCGGTACTTTAAATAAAGAATTTATATAAAAAAGTGTTTTAGTTGTTGATTTTATTAATAAAATTTATAATAAATTATCGGGAAGTTTAAAATAAAATTTTTTATTTTGATTTACGATCCACATCTTGCATTACGAAACGGATGCGGTCACGTGTATCCGCTTGCGCTATTGTAAACAAACAACCGAGAGCGTTAGTAGCGTCAGTCGGAGCCCAGATACATGTGTTTGTGGATGTAATTTCGAAACGAAGATGGACATTGTGTGGAAATATCTCCTCCTCCCTTCCTGCAGCCCAAAGATGTCAAATTAAATGGTGAGTACAGTATGAAATTGTTTCTAGAATAGAATGCCTTTTACTGTCACTATACGCATCTACAATGAGATTAAAAGCAGCTCCTTCAGTGCAGAAAAAAGTTCTGTATAGGGCTTGTATGGTTGTTTTTTAGCCTTAGCATAACGCCGTATCTGCGGCCCCGCTTCTGCTTTCTTTCCCTCCTCCGTCTGTGTCGTCTCCTAGACCCGACAACAAACCACGGAGAGCCCGCTGGTCTCGCTATGTTGTCTGGGATGTTGTGCGTGTGATGAAAAACACTCAAAACAGATGTCTGGCTCTGGACACCGATGTCTATAAGGTTCTGAATGGTGTAGCGGATGTTCGCCGAACCGATCTTGCACAAACAAGGACAAAAAAAAAAAGTACAAAAACCACAAAAAAGTGCACTGAAAAGGAGAGCCTTGATCCGCTGCAACGATGCTCCTAGCCTAATTGAAGTAGGCTAGGCACTTTTTATAACTTTTTGGTTAGTACGTTAGAAAAATTATTGGTGTTTTTTATTATGAAAAGGTTAAGCAAGTGTTGCAGTGGGAGGTTCGGAACGCATTATGGGTTAGCCTTTGCGAACGAATTAAGTTCATAAGTCAAGGGTCCACTGTATTGCGTATTTAAGTTAATCAAATTTATAACAAGTCTCCGGAAATCCACCCGCCGTTGTACCGTATTTGCGTATATAGTTTCAACACAAAGGTTCCATTTTACCAAACTTCTCCGCAATCACTTCCTGGTTTCCATCAAAAATGCCGGCAGTCTCAAATTCTCGCCGATAAACATTATAAATATACCCGAAGAGACACTTTTAAGGAAATTTAGAAAATTTTGCTTGGAGAAGGGGGTCGGCTTAAATACCGGTCATCGGCAAATACATGTAATTTAGTAGGTAGAGAAGGGGATCAGCTAATATACCGGGTCGGCTTGTATTCCGGGATCTACGGTAAGTCTTTTTTTGTAAACCACAACTCTATGACTTTGTTTTTGTGTTTTTATTTAAATTTTTTTGTGTGTGTTTTCAGCCATTATCAATATTTTTTTCACGTACCCCCAACCGGTCCGCTGCCGTACCACAGGTTGGAACCGCTGAATGGTGACACTGAATGATGTTATTTGGGCATTTTGGTGAAAAACCTAATTGAAGACATATCTGCTCATAGATTCAGAGAGTGATAACACACACATCAGGTTTGCATAAACAAATTACAAAGATTGGCAAGAACAGTAATCTGTCTGCTTGCTGTTATATAATGTTACTGGTCAAAATAATGAAAAATATTTGGATATGTATGCTTTGCAATGGCTTGGTATGTCATATGTATCATGAAAAGACAGGTAATCGTTTCCTTTAACCATTTGTAAGTGTACTTAAGTCAGTACTAACAAAACTCATTCAAACTAGATGTGAAAAAAGATGCAGCTTATATTGTTATAACTGAATTTTACATTTTTTAATGCATTTGTATTTAACAGTAATAAAAATAACATTAGATCCACTTGTGACAAATTCAGGACCACCCTCTTATGAAATCCTGGAATTCTTACTATGGTGAGCACATTACTCATTATCAGAGGTAGGCAGGGTATGGCAATGACAGCAAACATTCCATTTCTAGCTACTTTCTAGTATAAAAAAATTACAGCTTAAGTTAGTGTTGCCAGTTGGGCAGATATCCAGGTGAGTAACTATTTACTTATATTAATGATATATACTCTAGTATAAAGTTGGAGATGTTCACAGATGAGGATGAACACAAATAACTGGTGAGGCAGCAAAGACAACTTAAAAAGACCCCGGTAATTATACAAAAATGGAGATGCAAATTATTGTACAGAAAAGAAGTGCAGAGTACTACATATGGCCAAAAGGGAAATTTAATTATGAAGACAAAATGGGTAATGTTACTCTACAGGAAGGAATCTCTAAGTTATTTAGGAATTTACATTGACATAACATTCTTATTGTCTACACAAAGTGCAGAAACTAATACAAAGACAAATAAAATGTTAGGACATATATTGTAAAAAGTTTGAGCATAATTCAAGGGACATCATACTAATAATGTCTAGTTAGATTGCCTCTGATTATTATGTGTACTTCTGGTTTTCAGGCTTGAAAAAGACTTAGAAAAGATTAATCAAGTACACGATGTCCTGGGAATAAAGGGAATATTAAATCTCTTTAGTCCTGAACAGAGAATGCTGTATTGGGGCCTAAATGAACAAATCTCTCTATTATATTAAAAAATCTTAGGACAAGACAAGACTTTTTCAGAGAGATGAGACGTGACGTGACTTTCTCAGAGAGACACTTTCACGTCCCGCAAGACAAAGAGTAGATGACAAAGTAGAACATTCAAAAGAATTCAAAAACATTGGTGTGATACACATGCAGAGCAGGTTAGAAATAATGGAAGTATGAAAATTCAAAAGTCTCCAAAAAAATTGCATTAGCACAAACGGAAATTATTACTCAGTGAAATAACGGAACAGCTAAGAGAGATCGAATATATTGTTCAGATTTAAACTTTAAGTCGGAGACTTGTAGATTGTCTAATTCGTGTTGCCACCTGGGAAAAGTAGTGTTTCTTCCCAATGAAGAGACCTATCTGCGAGCATTAAAAGATTTTTTGTTTGGTGAAAATGAAATCCACATGCGCTGTCACACTTGGGTCACAGAGTTGCACAGATACACAAGAGATTTTAGAGACAGAAACGTTATACAGACACTTTAAACAAACATAAGTCTCTTTCTGGAGTGAATCGAACTCCATGTGTACTTGGAGGGGACAGTTCTGTCTCTTAATTAAAATAATATAAAATCTTCCTCTTCATAGGGGCGCACCTTGGGAGCGGTGACCCAACAGGAGCTGAGGATGTCTGGGGAAGAAGAGAGACAAGGCAGTGAGAAAAAAGGACAGCTGCTGTATAGGCTTTTAAATGTTCGAAGCGCTGCAGATGCAGATCAGCAGCAGCAAGCCAGCAGCTGATAAAGCAAAGAGGAGGTAAAAAAAACCCTATTTGTTTCCTATTGTATCACCATGTAAGAGGGGGTTTCAGAGGAGCGACTGTGTTCAGCTCCCCTCTTCACAACGCGAGTGGCAGAGACACAAAGTGGCTGGCGTATAGCACAGGCTGTGGGGGGAGGGGGTCTGGAGTGGGGGTTGGCGAATGTAGGAAGCAGGGGGCAAAGCCCCCTAGTTATTTAATATGATAAAAATCACTGAAAAAATCCATCTATTTGAGTTCTTTTAATTAAATAGTGAATCACATTGTAAGCAGAACTGCATTTGCCATAAGAATCAAGCCAAGCAGTTTTTCACACAAAAGGTCACGAGAATCTGAAACAAACTACCAAGGTATGTAGATGAAGCAGACACCTTCACTACTTAAAAAATACATATATTAAAGAAATCCTGGAACATCTTTGCTATTGGCTACCCAAAGAGAGAAGACTATTCATTTCATTACCTCATTTTTTAAACTGATTTGTTTTTTAGCCCTTTCTGCATAAGATGTGCTTGAGGAGATTGCTATTTTATGGATAGTTTTCAAAATATTTTTGGGCTATTTTTAATTAATTTTCAATTAGCATAATGAACTACAATTTTAGGTATATGTTTGAAATTTGCATATAATAACACCTCTTTTAGATGATCATTTACAAATCTTGGCTTCAATATCTGCATGGTGGTTGATTTTCTAATTGGTTTTCTATAATCTGTTGTTCTCTGCTCATTTCTGTTCATGCTAAGCGTTGATTGTGGAAAGAATACCCTTCCAGTTTTATATTTCATTGATTTTAGAGTTGCAGTATAATATAAGTAAGCTGAGTATATGATTTTGTATTCATTGTTTCTTGTTGGTATTATAGTATTGTCACTTGCAAGTAGGAATTATTTATGTATACATTTAAAATAAAGTTGAACATGCAACTGAAATTGTTAACCTCAGCATTTTTATTGTAGTATTTTACATATCATACCGTAAGTGTACCATGGGTATCATGTTCATTTTTATGTTCTAATTAACCATATATATTGAGGTTACAAGAAAATGGTATGAGTCAAGTAGTTTATAAAAACATTACATCATCATGAAAAAATGACTTTTTTCATCTCAGCACCCATAACTACAGGATGCAGCAAATATTAAAATACTTTTCTGTTCAGTTCATTTTTAAATATTATGGAACATGCTACCACTTTTTTAAACCATCCATGCAAAATTGAGTAAAGCTGGTAAAGATACATGATACCTAGAACCAAACCAAATATTCTTTTCTTGAGAATTCTGCTCAGTCCAGAGTCCTGTATAACTATGTCCTGACTATAATGAGTACATTTTATTAATTTTTTGTACCTTTCTGTTTGTACTTTTTTGAGATCCATGTGGATAAACATATTCTTGAAATGCCATTTTAGATTTTTAATGGGTGCTACTGTTGGTGGCAGTAGCGTCAACCAGTGCCTGTATCAATTTCCCAGAGTGACATGTGTCATCATCAGTATGACCTCTAAGTTCCTGTATTTGGATAAAAATACTTTAAATGTGTTTCTTTGTGCCTTTCTGATCTCAGTTTATGCAATGGTTTCTGATTCTTGTCTTATATTTCTGGCTTAGTGAAGGATGGGTTTGTCTGTTTTGATAACTACCCATCTTGTATTTTTGACTACATTTCATCTCCCAGTCCTATAATTTATACCTGTTTAACTGTCTCTCCATAAGACAGAACAGCCATGGCTTAATTCATTTTTATACCTTGTCATACTGCTAGATTCTAGAATGGGTTTTGATATCATTCTCCATTCAGTTCTGTTACTCAGAAACTTTCATGGTTTAGTTCATACTTACCAAATCAATTTTAGTAGATGCAGAAATGTCACTATAGTATTTGTTTTTATAAATAAATAAATATTTGCATGTTGCCCCTAAGACGTAATATTTGCTTTCTCTCATAAGCAGACAATGCTCACCTATATCTCTTCTTCAGATCAAATTACATTTTTCCTATTTTTCCTTAATTATGTCAGTAGGTTAGAAGGCTGGACAAGTGGTAACTACTACTCTTCAAATGTGGGGAAAAAACAAAAATGTTGTTAGACGGTGGCAAATATTTTATATATACAGCAGCAAATCCCCGTCACTTTTTTAACTAAAGTAGGCCTAAATGTTAATGTTTAAGCCCTTTGTTATGGGATTCATAAAAGCAGTATTTGTTTATGATTTGCCATCTGATGGAATGACAAATGCAATTCATTTTTACTACAAATGTTTGCGTCATCTATTGAAATGACAGAAACATAATTTTGGCACGGTTTTTTATCATAAGTACTGAAATATTGTCAGTTTTTGTGTCTGTGGCTATATTGTTTGTTGTTACCATGTTTGTTGCTGTTGGTTGCTTTGTAACATCAGTTCTTATTTCCTATTTAAAATGGTAGTGTGCCGCTCTTGGTTTTAAAGCTTTTGGATTTGTATTGTGATGCCTGGTGTCCATACAGCCCTGCTACCCCCGACACAGACAGGCTTGACACAAGTTTGCCATACAGCACACAATTTATTTACACATAGGATCGCTTCCTTCACCCCCCCACAGCCCAGCACAGTACAGAACCAAATGACACACAATACTCACTCACACCCTTCTTTCTTTCTCTTCTTGTCTGCCTTTACTCTTCCTGGCAACTTTTTCTTCCACCTCCCGGCTCTGGCTTTTTGAGTAGTGACTGCTAGCTCCTTTTATAAGGCACCTGGGTGTGACAGAAGAGCGGCATCCAAGAGTTCAGCAGCAGCTGCAGCATCCCCTGGCGCAGCCTACGGAATGCAACAGGGCTGCATTAAACTCAGCTCCCATGGAGCCCTGCAGCAGTCCAAGGCACCGTTGCATCACAGGGGGGCTGCCACCTAGTGCTCCAAGGAAAGTAATGCTCTGAATAGCCTCCCTCCCCCAGTCCTTCCAGCATGGAGGCATCCCGGCCATGCAAGGGCCCCGGCAGTGCACCACAGTATAAAAGCTAGCAAATATTTTTTGGCATCTGAGTTTAGTTAATGAAAGGCTCTTTTGTGGCAGTTAGAACCACAGATTCTTGTTGTTTTGACCACCTTATTTGATTCCTGTCTTGTGTTTTTATCCTCTTTTGGCTTCAGACATTTTGCCTGTTTATTTTTTTAATTTTTTTTTTTTTTTGACCTAATTTATTTTAATTAGAAGTAAATAACATTCCATATTATCAAGTCAAACTTAAGAAACCAAATTCAACCCCCACCCAAAGAGATTTGTCTGTTTAAACGACAATTCGTTTATTTTGCCCTTTTTGAACACTCTTCACACATCCTGGATAAATTCCTTCACCAATGTATGCTTTTGAACAGGCTACTTTACATCTTGACTATAATAAGTTAAACACCAATAGATCATTCCCTACAAATATAGAAACATTAAAATATTTTTATATAGTTTATATACATTTCAAGTAGAAATGACAACAGTAATGCATTTTTCAAGAAACATTCTGATTGTTTTATTAATAGCCTTAACTTTCTTCAAAAGGCTGCTGCAAGAATCATTACCTGAAGTAGGAAGTATGACTCATAAATTATGTTCTTAATTGGATGCCAGTATGAAGTCTTAAGTTTAGAGCACACGATGGGAAAAGGGAAGCTGGTAAGCAAAAAAATAGGACAAGGAGTGAGTCATAGTCAAACAAATAACAGTATCAAAAACGGGAAGTCAATTGATCTTTCAAACAAGTCCAATATGTAAACCAAACATTAAAGAAAAATACAGCATTAAGTCAAAAACCAAAAAACTTTAAGAAACACTCAAAATCAGTCTTCAAGACAGCATCCACATTCTTTGATGATGCAAAAAGCGTGTCACTGACCTTTATATCATTGTGCCTATACCGTTTGAGGCCACGAGTCTTAGTAACCATTACCGAAAAGTGAGGTATTAGCATTTGAATTCAGACTGATGACTCATTACTTTGGTCTAGCATACCATGATTAGAGCTACTGTTTAGCTGTTCATCGTGCAACTCTGTTTGTGACAAACATTATAAATTATTGGTAGCACTGTATTGTATTTATTTTCTCCTTATACTCCTGTGGCACTTGGTATCATCACTTTATTACCAAAATATTTCTCTGTTTTGTTGTGAAAGCTGTAGGAAATGTCTGTGGATGTTTTTGCTACTAAAAAGGAGGTTCAACCCATTATTAAATACAAACGATCACAGTCTTTGTCTAATCCAAACTTACAATGTTAACAAAAGTGTTTAGTACTGATAAGAGGTTCAATTGCTTGTGCGTTATTTTGTCTATTATTTTGACTTAGATAATCTACGATATCTATCAATTTTCTATATCTGTTTTGTCTATTACAGGATATGGACCCAACACTGGGAACGAGACAGGAGGCATTCCCAGAGAGGACAAAAGTTCAACTTAGGGGCACATTTATGCAAATGCACACACTTACCTATGGTGGGACAATGATAGTCATCAATTGACCTTAGGATTGTGGTTTGGAGTTAATGGAGTACTCAAAAAGTATGCAATCTACTCATCCATCCATTCATTCATTTTCCAACCCGCTGAATCCGAACACAGGGGTCTGCTGGAGCCAATCCCAGCCAACACAGGGCACAAGGCAGGAACCAATCCCAGGCAGGGTGCCAACCCACCGCAGGACACACACAAACACACCAAGCCCAATTTAGAATCGCCAATCCACCTAACCTGCATGTCTTTGGACTGTGGGAGGAAACCCACACAGACACGGGGAGAACATGCAAACTCCATGTAGGGAGGACCCGGGAAGCGAACCCGGGTCTCCTAACTGCGAGGCAGCAGCGCTACCACTGCGTCACCGTGCCACCCACAATCTACTCATGAAAAACCCAAAAATGAACTAAAATCCATAATTACATTAGACATTATAGTTGAGTATTAAATGTATTTTATACAGAGTATTGCACTTAAACATTTCAGTGTCATTGTTCATTTTGTGTGGTTATTAGGTAATAACACAGTAATGTAGGTTTACATTTTTAAAGTATTCCTTAAGAAACCACAGTCTGTTCTTTTCTTCAATAGTCTAAATTAGATTTCTGTTTCTATAGCACATAAAATCTTTGTGGTCTTTGTTTATACATAACTTTGTGTTACACTACACTTAGTTAAATCCAGTATCATATTCCACAACTGAGTAATCCTCTTTATATATATTTCACATTATTGTTCACTTAATGCTAGATTTTTTAGATTCAGTGTTTGTAGCAAGACAAGTTAATAAATCATAACAGAAAACAACTGAAGAAGTCTGAATCTACAGTAAAGAGTTCAAATAAAATAAATTATATTGCCATATTATGAAATATTTCAGATATTTCTCAACAGCCAATAGACCTTACATATAATTGGCATATTTGTTGTTATTGCCTTAAGTTGTTTTCACTGCAAATGTGACAATCTGGAAAAATGCCAAAATAACATTTATTGCTGCACACATAATTCTATTCAAATAATTAATTTTGTTTGGAAAAGTTAACTATTCAGCCATTTAAAAAAACTTATTTTATGACACAAATAAGGGGTAAATTAAATATATATTTAGAGAAAAGCCAGACCTTCTGATCTATAAATTAGTAATGATTTTGCAAACAGTAATTGAATGCCATATTTTCCTCTTATCTATTAAAGCTATGTTTGGCATGCATGAGTGGAGCACAGTTCCCTAATGATGACATAATTACTTAATTGAGCTTAGAGACTCACTGCAGCGCAAAGAATTAAAAGAAACACTGTGAATAATATTTCTACCCTACATGAGTAATGTTGCATATTATTAACTACTAGAAATTTTACTAATTTGCAAACTTTGTTAACAAAATGTATTTTGAAACCTGTCAGTCTAGTAGACATAGGAAACAACATTAACATATTTTTATTAATACTGATAGATTAATTGCCAGTGCACCTCTAACTGCTACAGATGTAATTTTAAAAATAAATACATTCTAAATAATTTCTGATATTCTGCTTATTTAGTGCTTGATGGCTCACAAGTGACAAAAATAGTTTTACCTAACGTTTAGCCTTTATCAGTAGCAGGCATATTGTAATATAAATTATATTTTAAATGGTTCTGAAATCATTTAAGTTCTGAGCACCCACTGTAAGCAATGACCTTGGAAATGAGTGATTTTCTATCTTTGGGCACAGAGGATGTTTGGGAGAGAGTAATCTGATGGGTAGGACAAATTATCCTCAACATTCTGAGTTTTCTTTTATTTTGATTCTTTATGGTTTCTTTCACTGCCTTCTCCACATATTAAGTCTATTTCCACACCTAAACCCTCTGGTCAGCCCCTCAACCCATAATAGCATATTTTGTTTTAATATTCAGTAGAGTTTCAATTATTATTCTTAAAGATTTAATGGTTGGTTATTGTTTTTGTACCGTATACTATTAACCGTTTTTATTGTTTTGCTGTCATTTTGGCTACAAAGCACCACTAGTTTATATTTCTCTTGGGTCTGGAGGTTTAGTGCATTGCAATATGTCTCTGTTACTGTGTCACTGGGATGTTGTAAGTTGTGATGTCCTGGGGGGTATTCCATGAAGGACATTTACAGAATTCAGACTTAAATGATTAAGTCTTACTTGAATGTGCCTCTTTTTACAACTGAGGTTCAATCGACTCTGTAAGCGCAAAGTGTTTTTTGTTACCTCAAGACAGGCTTAGACAATCCATATTTATGCATGCACTCATAACATTCAAGCAGTTCTGAGAAACTATCTTTGGGAACATTAATCAAGTACTTATAACTTTAAGTGAGAAGCTGATGCGTGGTAGATTATAGGACAGCTTGGAAAAGTTTAGAGTTTTATTTAATTGTTGTAAAACTGGGGAACATATTAACAGAGACATTGGCAGCCTTTTCAGAATTTCAACAAGAAATGATAATGTCTCTATAATAATACAAAAAATAAATGCCTCTGCTGTTATGAAACTTAGAGAGGTTGTGAGGCAATCTATTAAATACCGATAGCTAAGTATATTAGAGTTCTGATTTTGTTCGTTGCATAATTAAATGTTAATGATATTATTCAAGTTTCCTTTGAATTTTCCAGTTTGATTGTGAATGTACTAGTTTATGAATAAACACAAAAATTAGGTATTCCGGAGCAATGTAAAGTACATTTGACAGTAAGTCATATTTATATAGAAAAACATGCTTCAGAATTACAAGGCTATACATTTATATACAAATATGTATTGCAGATTTAGCAACCAAAAAGAAAACTGTGTATTCTGCTACTGGTGTAATGGGCAACTTTAAATTTTGTCCTGTTGAGGAATTTGGCCTGACCTGAACGAGTGTTTGCTCACACACATCATTGTCATTTTAAAAGACATACCAGTGCATTAATGCTATGAAATGATTTAAATTTTACATAGATAGCCCCTAATGAGCTTGGCAGTGCTGTTTTTCACGTGTGATGCTTGAGAAATGTAAAGAATATACATAGTGTCACTGGTGTAACTTTGAATAAATGCATTTTACATAGATTCACCTACCAAAACACAGACATCTGATTACCAGAAATCACTTGAGCTGAAAGGATACCCTGCGAATCTCCTATTACAAGATTCTCTTTATTGCTCTTTATAAAAAAACATATCAGATTCAAAGCAAAATAAATTAATGCAAAGCATTGGTTAATGATTAGTCATTTGCTGCAGCAAGTTGACTTTGCAATGTATGGCTTTAAATAATTGCACATAAAGTTTGCTTTTGCCAATCTATAAATGTCAGAAAATGGCAAGTGGTTTGTGCTGTCCATTAACAACATCTTGTAAGAACAATAGGAATACCATCATTTATTAGATTTTCAAGGAATTTATTGCATAGCAATGCCAAAATTACAAAGATAAGCAAAAGTATAAATATAAAGAATTTACAGAAAAAATAGCTTCTCAAATTGTAATAATTTCAAAAATGCAAATAATATTTTGTGGCTGGCAATGAACAATCAAGAAAATCAAACAATAATGCAACATTTATGATATACCAAAAATTAAAGGGAAGAATCCAGAAAGTTCTCGCTTGTAAGGCTAACTATAGCATACAAGCCATAATAATAGCATCCTAAACAATCTAAAGGGAAGAAAACCTTCAAAATAAAACACAAACCTGCAATGCTTACAGGTACAGATCTGGACACTTTTCATCATCTTTTGTCTTTTTTGTAGCATGTGATACCCCAGGCACCCACAGCAATGGGCTTGTTCCTTTTTCCAGGACATTGGTAGTCATAACCAAGATGGACCAGGACAAAAGTGTATAGTGCTTTTTATTAAAATAAACAGTGTCCAAAGTGCAGTGTTTAAATAGAGTTTTCAATAAATAATTTATAAAATCAATAGTGAAGTGATAAAAATAAAACCAAGAAACAGACTCTTCATATCACAATTGGCATAGTCAGCAGGATTATTGTTCCAGGATGTTAGAGGAACAAGACCTCACCACCATTCTAGCCACCATTATGATGGAGCTTCAAATGCTGAAGATACAGGTGGGAGAAACCAGAACACAACTGGCTGAGTCGGAAGCCTGGGCAGCGGTGGCTGTTAGGACGGCGGCCACTCGGTCATTACCTCCCCAGATGACCTATTTAACTGAGGATGATGATATTGAAACGTATTTTTTATTTTTTGAGCATACCTCTAAACGGAACGCATGGCCGAGGTCGGAGTGGGCCAACTTGCTGGCACCCTACCTGAAGGGAGTAGTGCAGAGGGCTTATTGCAATCTGTTGGAGGAGCAGGCCACTGATTATGACACACTACAAACACTACGGTGTCTCAGAATGGTGGGAGTGGACATTCGATCCTGACAGATCCATCTGCACCCTTAGCCGCTGGCTAAGGCCAGATATTAATAGCACACAAAAATGGCTGAAATACTCACCTGTGAAACCTTTGTGCACGCTTTCCTGGAGCCTATAGACCAGCATATCTGAAAACAGAAGTACACCTTCATGGACAATGTGATCGACATGGTTGAACGTCATGAGTGGTCTGGAACGGTCCTTGTGACAAAACCGACAGGTTCATGTACCTTTTAATTAGTCCACCCAGCCATTCACAGGATCTCCAGTCCAGAAGAAAGAAAAACAGTCCAACCCCCTAAATCCCCCCCACATCCTGCTATTTCAAGTGTGGAGGGGTGGGACATAAGTTTCCTGCTTTCCCAACCATCAAACCAATGGACTGGTCGATCGGCAAGGGAGAGAGGTACAGTGCTGTAATTAACCCTTTATCTCTCCCATATACGGGAGTAGTAATGGCTATAAGGTAACTGCTATGTTCGATTCTGGAAGTAACATTTCTACTGTTGCTCGCCGGTATGTTTTGCCACGACAATATGTAAAAACTAAGACCAGTCTAAGGTGTATACATGGAGAAATCCATTATTATCCAACCGCCTTGTGTATTATAACGGTGGATTCAGAAATGAAAAACCTAATGGTAGTGGTATTACCTGATCCACCATATCCAGTTATATCGGGGCGAAACTGCTCTAAAATTAACAGCAGCATAAACAAACTACTCCTGATGAACAATTGGGATTGTTAATGGATCAGGAGGGTTTGGCTGCTTCCACGCCATGTATGACAGCCACTAGGACCCATAAGGCAACCCAGTGTGATGGGGTAGACAGCTTGACAGATCCTTCGGAAGTTGTAGCGACTTAGGACGATACTGTGTGGTCGGAAATCCTGCCCATTGAGGTCAACAGGGATCCTATTTAAGAGTTAAATACTCAATTTAAATTAACGGCATCTTCCTTTACACGGGAACAATGGAACGATGATTCCTTAAAATTTGCAAGAAATGCAGTGATTTCAGTCAATGGACAACTTGCCCTGGATCCCAATCCACGAATGCCTTACTTTGTCATTGAAAATGATCTCTTGTATCGGATAGCGGAGCAACAGGGTGAGGTCAGAGCATTGCTGCTAATCCTGCGTACCTACCGGTGGCAGGTATGCGAATTAGCACATGACCACCTCCTCTGAGCCCACTTGGGTACCGAAAATATTCCGATTCTATTGGCCTGGAATAAATGAGGATTTTCGTTGATTCTGCGCTTCTTGTCCGGAGTGTCAGCTTCATCAGATTCCCAGAAGGGACTGTGATCCTCTTATTCCTATCCCCCTGATTGACGTCCCTTTTGAGTGAGTGGGTATCATCTTAGTCGGACCCTTAGAACCCTCAGTATGAGGTCATAAATATATTTGTCCTCGTAGATTATGCTATTCGATTTCCAGAGGCTGTCCCTTTGCGTACAGCTACTTCTCAGAACATCACACGGGAATTGGTAGGGATATTTGCTTGTGTGGGGACCCCCAAAGAAGTCTTAACAGATCAAGGGACTCCTTTCACATTGCAGATGTTCAGGGAGTTTGCTAAGTTACTGCAGATCAAACATTTGAAAACCTTGGTCTATCACCCTCAAACTGATGGGTTGGTAGAACGATTTAATCAAACATTGAAACAAATGTTACATAAGGTAGTTAGTGAGGATGGCAGAAACTGGGATCAGTTACAGCCCCTCGTACTCTTTGCCAATAGGGAGGTGCCACAGACCTCTACAGGGTTTTCGCTGTTTCAACTGCATGGCAGACAACCTCGGGTTTTATTGGATATATTAAAAGAAGGATGGGAAGTCACTAGATATAGAAATAAACAGGAAAGGCACTGTGTAATAGATATATAAAAAAATAGCTAAGGGGATAGATATATAGATTGATAGGAAGGAAAGGCACTATATGATAGGCAGACAGGGAAGCTGCTATATAATAATAAAACTACTGTTATTACTATATAGATAGACAGGGAGTTCAGGCAGGCAGAGCGGCGAAGGTTAAAAAGAAAAAACAAATTACACTTTCTCCCCAGCAGGGAATCGATCTTGGGTCTCTGAGGCATGGCAAGTCTGCTGCGCTCTGAGTCAGCAAATCCTACCAGTATGCAATGGAAGCTGTTGTATCATCTTGAACCTTTTGTGTTTATTTGATCTTTGGACTTCAGGCTTCACACATTTTATAGTTTATGCCTACATTTTGTAACATTTATTACTAAAATATGAAAAAGTTTCTGTTTTAACAATGTGTTTACACAGATTACGGTAGAAACGGAACACATATGAAATGCGTGTGTTCCAAATAACGATCTATTATTTCCACTCTAAAACTCCACTTCACTCCCAGATAATCAATCAAGGCATGAGCTAGGAGAAGTTTGTGCATGTTCTAAGTCGATGGGCGGCTGGAATAGCCGGCTGCTTGCAGCTTGTCTTTATCGGCACATTTAGAGGACAAAAGACGCTGACGGAGAGGTGCGAATGGTTTTAAGGTGGGCCAGATCTACAAGGTTTTTCGTAGACTCAGGTAATTCTAGTGTTAACGGAGTCCGCCAAAGAAAAAAACTCATTTAGTACTCCCAGCGGGCACTGGCAGTATAAGGTTATTCCATTTGGATTGCACGGGGCACCAGTGACATTTCAGATAGATACACTATTACAGCCCCACAATCCTATAGTGCTACTTACCTGGATGACGTCATTTATTCCGGCATCTGGAAGGAACATATACTGCAGGTTATAGTTGTCCTATCTACACTAGCGAAAGCCAGCTTCCGTATTAATCCTAAGAAATGTTTCTTTGGCTTTAAGGAGGCCAAGTATTTAGGGTACCTGGTGGGCTGGGGGCATGGTTAAGCCAAAGTGCTCCAAAATTGATGCCATTCTTAATTGGCCCCATCCAGTGACTATGAGGGATGTGCAATCTTTCTTAGGGTTAGCGGGGTACTACCGCCGGTTCGTGCCTTGTTTCTGTGAGAAAGCTGCGCCCTTAACGGATTTGACAAAGAAAAGAGTACCCGTAAAAGTGGTTTTGAATGATAAGACTGAATCTGCATTTGGTGACTTAAAGATGGCCCTTACGTCAGCACCTATTTTGAAAACGCCTAACTTTTCATGTCACACGCACGAATAGAAAGCAGCCATCAAGTCCAAAAGGTGAGTAGTACTTCACAAGGTGAGGGGTTGGTTGTGTGTGCTGGTATCTCCTTCTCTTTGCCAACAGAGATAAAGAAGAAAAATAAGAACAGTCCTACCTTATTTCCAGGTTCACAAAATGGTTTCCACAACAAAACACGCAACTTCTGTGATGTCACTTCCGGTTCCTGCACAGTGACATCATGTCCAGCCCCCACAGATGTCATCATTTCCGGCGCTTACTTACAATGTCACTTCTGGCCAACCCCGATGACGTCATTTCCAGCGGCCATTTTGTATAAAAAAAGCATTGAACCTATCTGTATTTGTCTGATGTGATCTATTTTTAATAATTTTTGACCGTTTTTCTTTTCATCGTTGTCTGGAGGACAATATACGGGTTCATTCCCCAAATCTTTTTGAGTTTACGTCTCTTCTTATCACAAAGGTTATAAAGCAATGAATTTTGGTGAATGCTTTATGAATATGATTAAAAATTTGTACCTTTCCCCAACAAAAGTAAATTTAATAAATTTGAATATGTGTCAAAAATGATTGATATTCAAAGATGTCAGAAAAGGTTGTCAGCTCTCCCTTCTACATTGTAAACTTGCTTTTGAAATTATAGTCACTGCCTATCGCTCTCAATATTGGATCTTTATCATTAACTCCTATGGCTTCCTACATAAAACTTCCTTTTATGCAGATGATATCACATGTGCTTAAATTATTAAGTATATTTGAGAATTTATATGGTTACAAAATTAAGTGGTTTAAATGTCCTAATCCTCTGTCCCTTAATACTCATTAATGTGGTCATTGTTCCCCTTTTTAATTTTCTTACTGCAATGTTGCCTCTCTTTCCATCTACTAGATATTGAACAAATGTTAGATCTTTAATATCTGGTTTATTCTCGAATAACAAAAACACTCCATTAAGCACTCACCTTTAATTGGTGACAGGTAAAAAGATGGTGTATCCTTATTAGATTTAAAGCTGGATAGGCCCTCGTATTAGTCCCCCTCCTTGGCCTTCTATTTAATCCAAAATACTAACACCTAGATCTCTTTGTGTTCTTCATTCTTTGCTTTAACCTATAATCTTGTGTGAGTGTATGCCCCATTATTTCATATAATTTGGAAACCAATCACAAGGATGAGTATCATGTTAATGCATATCCTGTTTGGCTTTCACACACCTCTGTCTTTCTTATTTCAGGTCTGAACCTTTCTTTCCTGCCTGAATGAGATACAATATTTTGACTTTGAAGGATGTTTATGATTTCAGGCACTTGACTTTTCAATCATTGAGGTCCAGTTACAATGTTTTCTCTTGCTCTTTTTTGTTTACCTTCAACCTAGGTCTTTACTGAAGATGAATGGTATCCTCTCTACTCTTTGCCCACAAAGTCTATAATTGTTTCTTGTCCACTCTACCATATTGTGTACCCAGTGGTAACTCTGAATGAGATTTTTTCTAAGGCATCTTATAGGTCCATATCAATGTTCTCAGCGTAGTGGCACAATTTTCCCTGTGTTCCTCCTAAGTCTTGGAAATCAAAGAAATGAAATCATTAACATGTCCAGTTCAAGTGTGTACTCAATTTATACCTTACGTCCCATAAGCCATGGGTCATGAGACAGGACTAGAGTCCCACAGCAAGAGCACCATGAGACTGAGAGAAGGAAATGAAGCATAGCTGACCATGGAGGCTCAGGTTCGGCTGCTGGGTAAACAATGGTCCTTTTTTTAACCTTTTTTTTGTTGATTTTTTCACTTACTACTTGGCAGATGTTTGTGTACCACACATGTTGTGCATCACTGCTCTCGTGTATAACTACATTGAGATACCACTACTTTTATGCAATACTTGATGTACATTTATAGTTACCTATATGTTTATTTACAAACCAAACAATTTAATGACAATCTTTAAAATTAGAATTGATCTTTTTTTATTAATGTCAATCATGCCAGGGCTGATGCCCCCAGTTTGAAAACCATTGGCTTAGATAGCAAGGGGTGTCAAACAATACATGTGCTAAATGCAATTAAGGAAAAATAATGCATTATACCTTTGAAATGAATCAAGCATGTTTTATTTTGACATGCATAAAAAACTGGTTAAACTATTTGATTGAAGTGGATAGTAAGTGGTTCTTTTGCCACTGTAAAAACAACAAAGATAAGTAGTTTTATGTTATCCAGATTTTTGCTAGGAAAAGAGATCAAGGGGAAAGAACTAAATTTCCATCATAAATATATGGAAATTATGATCTACTTTATGTTCTTCTCTTGTAAACATGTTTATTCAAACAAAACTGAAGTGTATACTAGCTGCTTTGGCATTCTATCCTGTGTTTGTCAAACTTTGCTAGGGTCAGTGGACTAGTGCAATCTACATTTTGGAACAAATATTTAAGTGAAGAGGAATCCACTTTCTTTGTTGTCTGAGGATGTTTTCTAAGTGTCATGTTAAGACATTAGAATTGTAAGGTGGTACTGACTAATACAAGTAACTGACATTTTTCAAAGTGATTTACTGCCACTACACTAGTCAATAACAGTAATAGCTACTGGTGAAAATGAAATTAAACAGAATGTCTGGTAGTCATACAGTATATACACAGTTTATGTTTTAATCTTTGATACAACAATCTGGGTCTTCATTTTGCAATAGAATATCGACATTTTTAAACATTAGAATTTAAGGCTGAAGGGGCCCACGCTATGGTACCAAAAAATGTATTCACACTGGATTTCTGTTATAAAAATTTAAAGGAAAATAGAAGTAGGAGAGAACACTGTAATACTGATTATATTAACAATTTACTTTTATAAGTCACACAGTTTCTTACTTGAAAAACACTACAAACACTAATAAAGGCAAACGATTCAGAAAAATCAAACAGTAAAATGGAATGGATAAGACTCCAAAAAAGTCCTCCTGTTACCCAGTGGATGATATAGGTTCAGAGGTTAAGGAGAAAGAAGATAAAATCATTTTAATCACATTAGCAATCTGTGCAAATAATCATCCTAACAAATAGGTGGGTGCCAGATTCAGCAAGAATATAAGTACATGTTTGCGATAAACATGATATAATTGACCCGTAAATGCAAGCTGAGTATGAAAAAAAATTACAAAAACCCTGTACAAGTTGAATTTAAATAGTTTTATGCAGAGAAACATTGCAACCTCAAATTTTAATTAACCTGACAAGCAATACCAAATACTAATGGCAGGTTTAACACACTTGGTTATTTATACTCCTGCCTGGTTACCTCAAACAACATAAAACAAACACACTGGGATATTTATACTCCTGCCTGGTTACCTCATACTACATAAAACAAATGACAGTGTTGAACACTGTATCATGGATAGTCCTAAAGTGCAGAAATAAACTAAACATCTTTCATAGCTTCATTTTTCTTTAAGATATTGATAGACAGGGCTCTAGTTAGGAACCTAAAACTAGATGAAAGACTAAAGGCAGTTAATGACTACTGTCCGATGTGAACATGTAGAAAGAAACGTCATAGTAGAAAAGACATTAATGTATAACAATAAAAATATCTATTTTCAGAGTCCAGCATAAATCTTGCAAACATACATCATTTTCTCATTGTTGAATTCAACTATGGAATGCTGAAATCTACTATAGTTATTTATATGTTGGAAGGTAAGTTTCTACAGAGATTTTTTTTTTAATGACCCAGTATTGGCCAAGAATCTTCTAAACAGCCAAGTTTTAAAGGAATGAGGAAGAGAATACAGGTTAAGGAGTAGAAATTCATGGGGTAAAAAGGAATGTCTGTAGCGAAGATCAAAGAGAAAGTATTAAAATAGAAGCACCAAAAGGAGGAGACAGGGTTAATTGTAAAACATGTGGGTGAATATCCTAGATGCATTTAAAGAATAATGATGGTAAGATGGGTCAGTGGCAAGTCCAATAGAAGTTTGAACTCAGAATGCTTGATGATTAGGGTTATTAGAAGAAAGAGCAATATTTTTCAAAATGGTATCCCATGATAGGAGAGGACAGGATGTCACACTGATAAATTGAGTCCAAAGGTAAAAGCTATGAGATGGTTATACCACAAAGCAGAATACAATGTGGCAACTGGCTTTGTATGGAGGGAAGGGAACCAGAAAAAAAACAAAAAGCAGAGAGAAGGGAAGTAGAGACGTTAATAGAACTCCATATATCTTAAGAACTAACCTCAGCTGAAAGTAAAGGAAGAAGAAAGAGCAGGGATCATAGATCTTAGTGATTGTAAGGTCCAGATCTCAGAATCTCAAGCACCCCTCCTTTCCCACTTCCCTGCACCCAGAACTTTTCAACCTGACATCATGCAATGAGAGCATAAGAGATAAGGGAACCACATAGAGGAGTTTGAGACTTTAATTTTAGAGAGCTGAAGGAAGGAAATGAAAGGAAAACCATTATAGGTTGAAAGGGGAGCCTTGACGGTGGGATAGCAGAAGGATCAATCCAACTCCATATTGGATATAGGGTGTATACCTAGAGGAATATTTCTAAATCTGGTAAAGACATCGACCGTCTCTCCTGTCATAGATATGGGAGATGTTGTTAATGGGGGTTCTTCAAAGAAAATGAAAGAGGAAAGATGGTACTTCTGGGAACTATTTAAGGAAGGGGAGAATAACAACAACAACATTTATTTATATAGCACATTTTCATACAAAAAATGTAGCTCAAAGTGCTTTACATAATGAAGAATAGAAAAATAAAAGACACAGTAAGAAAATAAGTCAACATTAATTAACATAAAATAAGAGTAAAGTCCGATGGCCAGGGAGGACAGAAAAAACAAAAAAAAACTCCAGACGGCCGGAGAAAAAAATAAAATCTGCAGGGATTCCAGACCATGAGACCGCCCAGTCCCCTCTGGACATTCTACCTCACATAAATGAAACAGTCCTCTTTGTATTTAGGGTTCTCACGGAAGGACTTGATGATGATGGTCATGTAGACTTCTGGCTTTTAGTCCATCAATGTTGGAGCATCATGATGCTTTGAGTAGGTGGTGGTGGCGCAGGCCGCCACCACAAAGAAACCGGAAAAAGAAACAGAAGAGAGAGTAGGGGTTAGTACGGATTTTAGAGCCACTATGAATAGTTATTATAATGAATTGAACATACAGAGTATCAGGATTAAATTAAAGTGAAGTTATGAGAAGGCCATGTTAAAGAAGAACTGACAAAATTTAAACGAGAAACAATGCATATTTTAATAATAGTCAAATGACAAGGGGAGACAGGGAAAAAAAAGTTTCCTTTACATTCTTTAAAATGCAGCAGTAGTTTTTGTGGTTGTTTATATTTTTTTATCATTGTTTTGGTCATTTTGTGTATTGTTTTTGATGGTTATAGCCATTTCCAATTCTTGCATGGCCAAAGCCAAATTATATACAGTCACTATGTCTGTTGGTGGTCTTGTGATACAGATGTCATGAGATGAATGGTGTCATTGTTACCAGAAAATGGCAGCATGCAACTTTTGGCATCCAAGGTTTAAGATCAACAATAAAAACAAATTAGTTTATTAAGAATTTAAACAAAGTAGTATTAGATCCTTGGCAACATAATTCTAGTTTTTGATTCTGGTTTAATTTTTCTGGCTTATATAAACAATTCGTCCTGACCCTCTTGTGCTCTTTGAATTTAATTTCTGTTCAGTCCCTTTACTACGTTTTTCCTCACTTTTTTTTCTGGACAGCTTCTTGCATGCAAGGTGTTTATAATAGTTAGAATGTGCTAGAAATCTCAGAAGACACCAAGGAGAAATTGCAGGATGTCACTGGTTTGCAAATATTTTTTAGGGAACATCAAATATATTTATGCATTGATGGTGGGCGATCAGATCCAATTGACAAAGAGCATTGGCCTGAGGCCCAAGAAAAGAAATTAAAGGGGGTACAAGAAAATGTTTAATGGTTATTGTTTAGTTTTTATGGCTGAAATAGAAACAAATAAATTGCACTTTCTAAACCTAAAAAAATATTTTGAATTTTGCCTCAGACACATACTGCAGCATGAGTCCTGCTTTCAGAGAAGTTCAATTTCAGCCTTTTGGAGAAGTAAGCACTTACTTTTCTATCTAGTGTGTGCAATTAATGGTTTATACCCAGGGTCAACCACACACTGAGAGATGCAACTTCACTTTAGAAAGTCTCTGCCATTTCAAACAGGGCAAATTGTTGGTAAATACTATTGTGAAATTATGAAAACTGCATTTTTTATAGCTAGCCAAACAAAAACAATGTTATCTTCTAAGTCAAAATTAACTGAAATGAAGTAATCTAATTTGGAAGTGAGTCTTTGGCAAAAATCAATATTTTACAGTGAAAAGGAAGGACAACAACGAAAAACAACAAATTACTAAACCTAATTTATATTCAGCGAAAGAGAAGCAGCTGTTTGTGTCGAAGGATGCAGCTTATTGGGAAATAAAAATGAAATCAGACTGTCATAAAGGAAGAGAGAAATGATCATCCAGAACTGTTTTATCAAAGCCCCAACTAAAGTGTAAGACTGATAGTGTTAGGCAAATCTGTGGTTAATCTAAAGAAAGTGAGGTGGAGGATTCATAATAGGATGTGTTTTTTTTTTATTATGAGGATGCCAGTCATATTAAAAATAAATGCCCTAATTTACAGGGAAACTAATATTGTCACCCTGTGTTAGGATTCTTAATAAGAGTAGCTGCTTCCAACTACACCACAAAAATCCTAATTGTATGATTCAGTTATATTCAAAATATAATTTATCTTCAAACTTTTGATGAGTCTGGAGTTTCCGAACATTTCACTATTTCTGCTCTAGCTGATACAGTTTTCGAAGTTCTATCTATAAATCATAAAGTAAAGATTTGTGCCCAATTAGTGGTCCAATTGGTATATGCTTTATTGAGGAATTAACCACTACTGAGCACATCACAACTGGTCTCCTTCATATTGAAAAATATTTATTTGTAATCAACATTACCAAAAGTGATATTAATATTTCTCTGCTTGAGACAATTATAGAACAAAGTGGACAATATCGGTTCTGCCAGGCTTTAATGGACCGCCAGGCCTGTTAAGAAAGCAGATTTAACAGGGACACAGATTCCAGCTGCACCTTTCCCCACTTGCATTCCAAACTAAGTGACTGAACTCCAGCTTGTACTTAGATCCGCCTAAACTTCATCTGATAACAAAGATGTAAATCCAGATGCCCCTGTGCAGACATCTTGAGCCAGAAGGCGCGAAACGGACAAGCAAGAACATTGAGCTATAAATGAATGAATGACAGCTCTGATGGACAGAAGAACTTGCCTATAAGGGGACAATGATTTTGTAACTGGAAGTGACATTAATCTAATAAGGAGAATTTATACATTTCCTTCAAACTCTCTGCACCATCCTGAAGATTCTGTATTGGGACTCTCTCTGGCTCTCTCAAGGGAACTCTGAGGAAACTCCCATGAAAGCTCTACTCCTACTCTGCAAAATGACCTTCTGTTACTAAAGGCTGATGAGCCATTCTGTGTTTGGGGAACAGAGAACGGATATCCTGTAGCAAGCCTACATAGCTATACAATGAGTTTGCTATCTGCACTGCCGTCACTATATTTATAGGGTCTGGATGATAATAAAGAAATATCCCTTCAGGCGTTATTGTTGACGACAAAGTCTAGGAGGACCCCGCCCGGTAAGGATTCCAGCTGCCTAGAGCAGGCATTATGTTGCTATGAAAGCCCAGGAAATGGACGTTTCGGTGGGAAACTTTTTGTTTTAAAGGGAACGGCTAATCGAGAAAGGGAAAAGGAGGGAGAGAAGCAGAAGGCAAGGAGCTTGGCTATCTACACCTAAGAAGACAGCACGATCAGACTTTACCCAGGGACATCTGGCTCTTTGTGGGTGGCCACCCAGAAGATAAGAAGCAGCAAGGTGAATCCTCGAGAAGAGAAGAGGCAAGTGCTTTGGTATATGGACCTGTGGTTCTCCGGATGCTCCCGTTGGAGAGTCGGACTTGTGTTTCAAATTCTTTGGGATAGGATGAAAAAAGCCATATTCACCTGAGGTCCATTTTTTTTCCTGTACATCCTGTAGTACAGCTGGATTCATCGCTGTTTCACACAGACTATGTTTAATCCTGCTCTTTTTGATTTCCTTTTCTTTTGTATGTGTTTCGTACCGGGGATTAAGATTCGGCCGCTAGGGGATAGGGAGGCTGGGGAGGGTGTCCGGGGAAAAAGGGGATCACTAATGAGCACCCAGTGGTGAAGTGTAGTGATCGCACCTCTTATTGGGTGATTGTTACAGTCCTCTTTCTCTTTGTGGATCGGGAATTGACAAGCTCTCTACCAAGCCAAGCTGTGGGCCAGTGGGCTGAAAAGGCTGAGAAACAGTCATCACTTGAAGAAAGGAACTTCAGCATCTAAACTGTGGTGTCAGAAAGTGTAATGCTATTTTCTAATAATGTTACAAATGACACAGCTAAGGGCCTAACATCAGAAAGCAAGCTGAGAAAGCAGTGTCACAGAACACTACAAAAAGGATTGTGCAGCAAGGCAAAAGAGTGAACTCCAATATAAGAAGAATCCTCCACTTGAAACCAGAACACCAGCAAACCAACTACTCCACACAGTATTGAACATTATGTTTAAGGCTTGGTATCATAAAACTTTATCTATGCAAATATAAATATATTGATCTAAACAGCAAGTAAACAGACAGCCCATCTGTTTTAGATGTTTATATCTTTCTGTGTCTCGCCTTATATGTCAACATATACAGATAGCATCTTTCTATAATACTTCTCTAAGGCTCTTATTAGTAAATTGTATTTCTGTGTTTGTTAAAAGGAGTGTGCTTCAGTTACCTTGATACAAATCTAAAGGCCAGAAACCCACCTTCTACAACACAGAATGGTTAAGGTAAAGTACAAGAATTGCAGAATTATTCGATTAATGATAATTAATTAATCAACCTAAAATTCCAACATTTATTGGCATCACTCTGAGATGATACGATACACTCATCACTGCATTAATATAGTCCAATAATTATTTTTGAATCAATGAGCACATTACTAAAATAAATAGTTAAAAAAAACATGTCTCCCATAAATTGTTCTTTTGTAAGCTCTCTTCCTAGACAAGATTTTGTATATGCTTTAAGTAAGGAGAAATCCCTAGAGTTGCTGCCTCGCCTACGTAGGGTAAGCAGCGTGAATTTTATGGACCAAAGCTGAAAACTATGGATAATTATTTCAAGTACATCTAGCTATTGCATTTTTTGATAGAAAAGAAAGATGGTTCACTCTGTCTTTGTATTGATTATATGAAGCAAAATAAGAAACAATCCAGAATAATTATCTGCTTTCTTTGAATTCCTGTCTTTTGAATCAAATATACAATTCCATTTTATTTCCTAAATTGTACTCATGAATTGTGTATAATCTCATTACCTATTGAATAAAATGAATGGAAGACAATGTTTAAAAGCATTTCTAACCATTAAAATGTTCTTACTTTAAGAAAAAAATGTACATGTTTAATTAGAAACATGGAAATCCTTCCTAACAATCCCTAAAAACTGCCACATACTAAATTCTGTGAAGCAGGTCTGGTCTTTTGTAGGTTTTGCAAAGTGCAACTGCTGCATAGTATTATTTCACTATAACACTGACTTTTTAAGTTTATCACAGACATTATTACACAACATGTGCTAGCGCACATGTGTTACCTGCATATCACTCAATCCATTAGTGCTAGTAACCTAGTGACTCATGCCTCCTCCCGCTTCAAAAACACTTTTGGTATCCCACATTCTGGAGAAACAGTCCACACATTTCTTTTGCCATACACCTCCTGGTGGTAAAGTATACCCTGGTCCAATACAGGCCCCTTCTGAAATTGCCCTAATATCTCTTCTATTAAGGGTTTTGGTGCTTCCTGTTTCAAAAAGTACCTCATCTTTTTTGATCAGCTATAATTACAAAATCACATTTTTCTGATTTTATGTACTTTCTTCTTTATGAAATGGACAATGGATAAAACAATAACTATTTTCAGCACTCTCCACATGACTCTTAACCTTTGGAATCCACACTTTTTTATGCCTCCCTGTCCACACCTAAAACATATCACATTGGCAACATCATGCTTCCCAGTTTTTAGAAGTAATAGGACCACAAACTTCGCCGCCCTTTGTTGCACCCAAAAATGACTGGATACGTCTGAGGGGAATTAATAGTTTTTCTTCCTTCTAGCTAGATCCAGGGATGACCTCAAACGTTTAGGAAGACTGTGAATAATCCAGGTCCTCATCTCAGGCTCCATCACCTATAAAAGTTGCTTTAGATCAACAAAGTCAATTATTATCATTTTGTTGTTTTGTTGTGGTTTAAGACAATTAATACATTGGTTTCTTAGCTAGGCTTGTAACTCGAATGAGGTTTTGCTACTCTTCCACTGAGTCATCTGATATAAGTGATGAAAACTCTCTAGACTGATCTCAGACTTACTCACGATGTCTGGTTTCAAGTGTTATCCATTGACTCAGTAGGGTTCATGGCTACAAAAGGCGCTTGTGTCTTACCTTTTAATAAGGGCATTAATCTTTTTGCCTACACTGATTTTGGCCATGAGAATACAACAGCCATTCTCTCAAAGGTTGTGAGGAATACCTAAATTTGTGCCTTCTATCAACCATAACCATCGTGCAGCTATACCAACTTGGCTGGAATCTGCTGCAACCTCAGTGTGAGACAGGCTTGTACTTGGACACAGAGCATTTCTCCAAGCCTCTCTGCACATCCACGTGCTATCTCAGTTTACTAAAATGTCAACTGGTGTGGTGCTGCAGAGACTCTGGCTCTGCACTTTTTCCATCTATCATGAACTTTCAGACACTGTTGGCACACCATTTTCAATACCTTGACTCCAGAAGATATTGCTGCTGCTGACTCTTGGGACTATTTGTGGAGTTATCCTTCCTCTGATGAAACAGTAAGTGTTTCAGGTACCTTATTTGGTGCCGTCTATTCCCTCATTAAGGTCTTCTGGGTACCCTTTGCCGATCTTACCACTGCCACCAAAAATGTCACAAGCCACCTGTTGGTGCAGATGCCCTAGTAGCAGTTCAGGACTAACGGTTTAAATTGGGAGGGGATAAAGATGGCAGTTGTATAAAAAGTTAGTTAAAAATGAACTCACAGTCCAGAGTGAAACAAATATTTACAATGAAAAATTGTCAAAAGAAAAATACAGTATAAAAGAAAAGACTAGTCTGTATGACTGTTAATATCACAATAACTATATGAAAAAGTTAGACTCTGTCTTTCAGATATGCTCTGTTGCTAGATAACAGTCAGATGTCAAGTGAATTTCCAGTGGACCAGAATGTTAAAAGAATGTTTCCCTCATTTGTTGACTACATTTTCTGTTTGCTTTTTATTTTTACCTGTCTAAGTATGTTTCAGGGACTCATCCTGAATGGAATGCCATTTCATCATATAGTAAATACACACTCATAGTAGATGTTTTTATCTAAAGTCAGTCAGTCATTTTCTAACCCGCTATATCCTAACACAGGGTCACGGGGGTCTGCTAGAGCCAGTCCCAGTCAGCACACGGCCCAAGGCAGGAACAAACCCCAGGCAGGATGCCAGCTCACCGCAGGGTACACACACACCAAGCATACACTAGGGACAATTTAGGATCGCCAATGCACCTAACCTGCATGTTTTTGGACTGTGGGAGGAAGCCCACGCAGACATGGGGAGAACATGCAAACTCCACGCAGGGAGGACCCGTGAAGCAAATCCAGGTCTCCTAACTGCGAGGCAGCAGCGCTACCACTGCACCACCGAGCCATCCTTTTATCTAAAGTGACTTTTAAAAATGAGGTTAACCTAATCGAGTAAACACCAGCCTGAGGGACCATTTTGGAACAAGTGTTACAGGACAAGGTTACAAGGTTACAAAAATGATCACCAGAATTGAAGAGCTCTAAACCAAACAAAACATAAAACTAGTTATTTTTTCCATAGTTACAAGAACTTACCAAACCATTATCAAGTAGAACTTGTTTAAACTGACCTAATACATTACACATTTATTAATTTAACTATAATCTGTAGTTGCAAAGTGAGAGAGAGCATCACTTGTTTGAAAAATAGAAATGATAACTCTGCATCCTATTTGAGATCTTCTTTAGCTCAAACTATTGTGTCACTATAGCTGTTCTGCAACCACATTTCAATCCCAGGTGGTAATAAGAATAAACCATTTTTATTTATCGTATAATTAAATCATGTTTTTCCATTAATAGTTCAATGTAAAATTATTTTTTCTTCAAAAAAATTAAATTAAAAAACAGCATCGGTTTCATAATATACATCCACAATTAATCAAACATACTTTTCTCTGTTTAAGGTTGCAGGATGTTCTAGAATATACTGCATATATTGTAAATAATGATGCGTCTCAGTTATATAACTGATGTTTAAAACACATAATGAAAATATTAGGAGTCTATTAAATAAATTTCTTATAAAGTAGCAAGGCATTTTAAATGTTACCTTTTTATAGCCACATTTGTCTGAATTATTTTACTGCCAAAGTTGATTTTCTTGAAATGAGTACTTTGACAATTATAAGTTGCCCCCAGTCATGTATATAATATGATATATCTTATCAAATAATACATCACGGGCACTAAAAACATAGGTATAATCATGTAAAATTGGGTATAGAATAAACAATAAAATCAGCAAATCAGATTATAGCTGTATTATAGGTGTAAAAAATGTTATTATTTTAAAAAATCTGATATGTGGAAAATTAAGTGAGGTACAAATAAAAGAGGAACATTTTGTTGCTGATGATTACATTTAAAATTTTACTTGTGATGTATGGTACACTGCTTTTATATATATATATATGTATTTTTTTCATTTAATTTAAAATACCTTATGGATGTGGTCTTCAAACACCTTGAACTAAATTTAAAAATGGAATTTGAAAATGCATTCATAAAATAACATTATTACTATTTTTGATGTTACATCAGCTCTCATTTTGGCTGTCTACAGCACTGCCCATACCTAAACCTTTTTGCACCCACATATATGAACAAGAAAACAATTTCTTTTTTTCCTTGAGTCGCATGCTTTTAAACAAACATTTTTAATATTCAGGGACTGGCAGTTTAAATTTCATCTCAAATATGCATCTTGTTTCTCTCAAGCCTTGACTGTTTTGACATTTTCTTCGATTAAATTATAAACAAGCAGCCTGCTTGATGGTGGGGCTGGAGCCACTAATTTCCCTAATTGTTTGCAGTTGTCTGGCCTGCAGAAGGCTGGTCCTGTTAGAAAGTCAGTGATTACAGGTCTAAAGACTTCCTTTGTGTGTTTATTCAGCAGATAGGGTTCAAACACTCACATTAGTTAAATTATAGATTTGAGTTTCTTTGGGAAGACCCGCTGATCACTGAATAACATCATTGGCAGTCCAACACTGCACAGCCTTCCCCGAAGGCACAATTGTCTCCTCTAAACATTTCAGTTAGTGTGGGTTTTGTACGGGGACAGGCAAAGATATTGTGGAGTTTCTGCTGGGAGGATGGAGGAGTAAAACACGCAGAAAAATGACCTGCCAGGTTGCTGATCAATCCTGTAAGGTATATAAAACAGTTCTTGTGTCAATCTAATTATTTGTAATTTATGAGTTCACATCTATTAATACAAAGAAAAATGTTTAAAAAAGCGGATTTCTCATTACTGGTAAATGGAATGAACCAAGAGCTGAAAAAGAACATCCAGATCCCAGAAGACTAGAGCAAAGTGCTAATTAGACAGGCATGCATGAGATGTCTTTAGAAAACTACTGTCTCCAGATTGCACTATGGAGCTCTAGCATTACTACGCAACTTTACACAGTTTCTTAATTTAGAAGTCAACCTGTGGCATTTTAATAAAGTGACAGAAGGTGACAGTGGCACACATTTTTCTAAGCTTTCTACTCTAAAAACGTTCTCTTTAGTAGGTTAAAAAGCAATTGATTATGAACTATACAGTAGTACACTTTTGTCAGATACACTGTGATTGTTGAGTAAATCTTTGACCTATGCACATTTACCTTAGTTGTGTTTTCTTTTCTAAAATGAAATTATGTTAATTTATGTAACGGACATTACATTATACGCCTAATTTTCAAAGGGTGTTTTGGAACTCATCCATCAACTTTGTGGAAGTCTCTCCAGTAATTTTACTGTTCTAGTCTAATATTGTAGTTGCTGAAGATATCTGGCACTGCATTGTCTTACATTATTGTCTCTTTGAAGCAAAAATAAATACAGTATTTCACAACCCTTCAGCTATTTGTGCATTATTACTCACCAGTAATAGCACACTGCACGATAATGTGCAGTGCATACACTTAACTTGAGTATTCCTAGTTTTCATCCTCTTTCTCTGTACGTTTACCATTTGTTTGCACAGAGATGGATGCGTTTGTTGCTTCCTGAGCAGCTGTTCTTTTCTCCACCCTAACAGCCCGCTTCTTCTCTTCTTTTTTCGGCATTTTTTGGCATTAAACTTGATTAAGCCAGTGTTTGTGTTGCAATTACTTAGTACGTTTTCTTTAATTTTTCACTTAAGCTGGCACTTAAGCCTTCAGTCTGCCTCAAGAATGATTTAAGATATGAAGAGGTAGGGGAAGTGACGGCGAAGGGATGAGAACGGCGCCCTCACGCATGCACCGCATTGCCTCCCTGCTGGCCACTGCCGAGAGTTAATTCTACAATAAAATAAAATAAAAATAAAAAGAGGAATAACGTTGGAGGTCAATCTTCACCCCAATAGCGGATAGTAGACGTCATATAGTATACGTGTACCAAATTTTAGGTCAATAGTTCAAACGGTTTGCGAGCTACAGGCGATTTAAAATCCTGGACAAACGGACAGCCACAGTCGCATATTATATATAAAGATAAATCATAAATATGTCAAAAATGCCTTAGTATCAAGATTAATGTGTTTTATTAGAATGTAAAAAATGATAAAAACAAACCACAAATTTCCAGTTGTGTAATCCAGTTAACTTAGGCGGTGTCAAGCCTGGTAGCACTCACAAGAAGATATAAACCAATCCCGGAGTGGGCACTAGAACAAAGAAATTATAAAACCTTAATCATGCAGTGCAACAAAAAACAACAACAAAAGAAGTCAACCAAACTATAATCAAAGTTGGTATCACGGAAGATAACAATAAACTTGAAATCATGATAATGCAAAAATGGTACTATCAGATGTAATTCTGTTACTAATTAGTGCCATCTTCTATAGTTTTATTATAAAAATTAATATTTCATTTGCATTTGTAAAGCTTGGAAGGTTATTTGGAAGGTGCTGTCTTGTGCCGGGCACTAAAAAGGCAGAGGTTGACTGACAGACTAATACTAGGGTATATTTTCCAGCATTAGCTAACATCCCTTTGAGTTTCAGCTTCTTAAATACTGTACCAAAACTACACTATATACAGGTGCTTTATTTATTCTTGGAAATTAAATCAATCATTTTGCCTCATTGCTTCAATGCTTTGAGTGTTTTGTTTTTTTTTACTAAAGTATACATTATAAAAGGAACTTTGTAAGAGAAAGATTAATTAATTGATTGAACAGTTTTGCACTTTTTCAAATAATCAGATTTCAGTAGGTTGTCAAATTAACATCTAAAGCTATCTTGGAATGTTTTATATAATTATTTGTAGCATCTCAGCGTAAACCAAGTTCTAAATGCCTCAAGAAATTTGATATTGCATTATACATTTTTATTATGTGAAATGATATTGCTTTGTCAGAGAAATTAGCATGGCTTACAGTTCTCATACAGAATTATTCAGTTCAGGGTTATGGAAGGCTGAAGCTTATCATAATAATTGTAAGGTTTTCATATGTCATTTTCTCTAAATAGCATGTAGTCTCTTATATTTTGACATTGTTACTGTTTCATTTCATTTGTTTATTTAAGTTTTTAACAGTTTTTTTCATTTTCTACCATGACAGCCTACATTTTGCATTCACTGTTTATGGCAACAATGCCTGTTGCTACCACATGGCAGGCTGAAACTGCAACACATATATACACGGTGATGAGGTGTACTATCTATTACAAAACCAATTTAGAAAGTTAGCGCTTTTTTCTGTTTGTTTTTTTTTAATTTATTTTTGATTTTTGGATTTCACATTGGGCTTTGATAATTGCTTCTCTCCGGTCTAAGACCCCTGCTTATTGATTTTTTAATAAGTATATATAGTATATTTATATTTAGTTTATATGTATTTTGCCATGTTACCATCACTTTGCGCCAGTTAGCCTATCCTGGTAGCATTTGATGCAAGGTAAGAATCAACCTTGGACAGAGCACAAGTACATTTCTGGGCAAACCATATAACTAACTTAATTTGCAGATCTACAGACATGTGAGAAGAAAACCAGAATACAGGGGAAATTTACAGATTTTACATGGGCAATGATCAGATGCTGGATCAGTAAGGTAGTCTGCATTAGTGCCACTCTCAATAAATAAAAAATATATTTTAAAGTTTTTATTATAACCTTTTCCTAGTTGGTACTTTCCAAAAGCTTATGGAGAAAAACAGTCTCACTGGATTGGCTTAAGTGTAATGCTTATAGGAGCAGTAACAAAAACTGTTAATCTTTGTTCACGGAGGCTTGCTCTATGGCAGGTGATATTTCACTAATAAAAAGGAATGTTCATTTCACCAAAAAAAATGTTTTATAACAACAAATCTTCAATCAGTTGCGCTCACAAAAAAAAGTGTGCTACCTGACATAGTCCCTAACCATTAGGAAACCTTCTTGAAATTCAAAGTACAGTGAATCACTGGATATAATCCTGTTAAGGTAACCACATCCTTTTGCACATCACCATTATGAAGTGTTAAAGGATACCAAACAGCTAAAGCTGATACAATGAGTACTTATGAAAACACAAGTCTATCTTTTATTTTATAAAATTATTTAAAAATAGCACGGCCATATGCAAACACTATACAGACATTAAGGATCTTTAGTGACTATTGTGAAAAGAAACCTGACTAACACTAAGTTTCCAAAGGTAAGTGCTCCCACACTTAGACACATTAGACCCACACAGTGCAGACCAAAGTCACAATAGGAGTGCAAAGCAATACTTAGTGAGTAATGCACACTGTAGATGGCAACACACAGAGAAACAAGGAGAACATGAGATACGAACAGAACAGATACATGCCATATCCACAAATACATCATTAGGGCAAGACCCCCAGCATTAGAAAGGGAAAGCAGTGGCCTTCTCAGGATGACAGGTGGCATCTGACACTCACCTTGAAGAGTCTGTGAGCCCTAGAAGGGAATCCCATGGGCATCAACAACTTTTGGCTTGTAGTGGGAACTTAGTTCCACAAGGGAAAATATGTAACTGTGCTGTCCCTCCAATACAGGGGTGTCCAGCTCTGACCCTGGAGGGCCAGAGTGGCTGCTGGTTTTCCTTCCTGCCACTTCCTTCAACAGGGTACTAATGTCTGCTGTTAATTGACTTCTATTCCCTTCATTTTAATTGCCATATTTTTAAAGACTCCATCCTCTGAAATGATTTTTTTTCTGTTAAATGGCAGCCAAACAAAAATGAGACATGAAGTAAACCAAAAGATGACCAGCTAACTCCAACTTTCTAACCACTTTCTTAATTAGAAGACAATTCCTGTTGTTAATTAAATCTGTTATTTACCTCAGTTGATTGCTGGTGCTTTCATTCTGCCACAGCAGACATTTCTATAACAGTTGATCTTTTTTTTCTTAAGGGAACTGTCAAATTCTTTTACAGACCTGAGAAGGTTAACATAACTGAGAGATTCACCTTTCTTTATTTTCAGATACTGTATGCTGGACTCGGGTTAGCTGGTCATGGGTTGGCTCGCTTTGTGTGTTATTACTGTTTCATTGCTAATTAAAGAAAAAATGAAACAATTAAGAGGTCTGTATAGCAAGTAAATTACAAATAAGGCAAAATAAGTTCATTAGCAGCAGAAACTGGTCACTAATTAAGAAAATGGTTAGAAAGAAAGTCTGCAGCCACTGCAGCCCTCCAGGATTGGAGTTGGACACCCCTGCTCTAATAGAACAGACAGCGGAGGACCACTCTTGGAGGTTTGGCCATTTAACATTAAACAGCCTCAAGTGTGGGCATCAATTTGTTTGCTACATTTTTCAGATACTGAAAAAGTGCATCAATGTGCCTTGTTCTTGAGAAAAGGCCATCTAGTTGTACAATTCAAGCAGAATTTTAATGTAGAAGGTTGGGACACTTGCAGACTATAACTTTGGTTTTGAACATTAAACTTTGTTGAACACTCCAGTTTGTGTTTACTGACCTTAGCAAATGTCCAAATGATTAATCCTTTAAGAAAGACCTTTTGCCACTTATGAATAAACAACTAAGAGGACATGTTATATAATCCTATTAGAACATTTTTAACTTTACGAAGGGCACTGTCTGTTCTTTATTCTGGTTAGTTTTGGAACATGCATGAGGCCTTAAATCTTTTACTATTTCTTAGTGAACAACAACAACATTTATTTATATAGCACATTTTCATACAAATAATGTAGCTCAAAGTGCTTTACATGATGAAGAAAAGAGAAATAAAAAAACAAAGTAAGAATTAGAATAAGACAACACTAATTAACATAGAATAAGAGTAAGGTCCGATGGCCAGGGAGGACAGAAAAAAACAAAAAAGACTCCAGACAGCTGGAGAGAAAAAATAAAATCTGCAGGGGTTCCAGGCCCTCTGGGACTTGATGATGATGGTCATGTAGACTTCTGGCTTTTAATTCATCAATGTAGGACATCACGGTGCTTTGATTAGGTGGTGATGGCGCAGATTGCCACCACAGAAAACTGGGAAAAGAAACAGAAGAGAGAGTAGGGGTCAGGTACGAATTTTAGAGCCATCATGAATAGTTATTATAATGAATTGAATACACAGAGTATCAGGATTATATGAAGGTGAAGTTATCAGAAAGCCATGTTAAAGTAATGTGTTTTTAGCAGTTTTTTTAAAGTGAAACCTCCCTATTAGTGAAACAGCCAAGATTCTGTTTTTATATGTGGCTGCCAAGATGCATCAGTTGATAGCACTTGTAGTTGAAATCATATTTTAACCCAAATGTGCACATCATTATAAGAGTAGGAGGGAATATTAATTGGATACCCTGAATCAAAACAAATAAGCAGAGATAGTTCATTTGAGGTGTATAAGATATAAATATCAATGTAAATGAATAACTATATGAAATGAGAGCTTAATCCATGTAGTAATCTAGCCTACTTCCCTTTGCATCATGGAAGGCAATAAAGAAAGGTGAGTAGAATGGAAGTGGACAGGTGTTTTTATTAGCTTCAGATCCATACTTTCAGAATAAATCAAACAATCAGTAGGTAATTGTTTCTTGTTCTAAGATGGATCCGATTGTTACAGCCACATGCTATGGCCAGATTTGCAAACTAAACTAAACTGAGTTGCCCCATTCAGAGATGTAAAATTATTAGGTTTCTGCTATTTTTCAGTTAAGAACAGCATTATGAAAGTATTGTTGTATTAATTAAACAACAATGTACTTTGTAATGCAATATTATCATCAGATAGTTTGTAGCATCCATTACGTACCCATGTTCAAAGTGCTTACAAACTAATTTAAGTCTCGACATGTATATGTCCTTGTCACTAAAGCTATGGCTGTAATAAAATGTGGTCATCTTTTTTCAGCGGGCTGTGTCATTTCATGTCACAAAAATGCTTGCCAATCCAAATAAAAAAGAACTTTAGACAATGAAAGGTTATTTTTTTGATGTAAATATTGAGTGAAATAAAAATATGGATTTGCTGTAGTTTGAAAAAAAGATCTTCCAGAGACATAACTGAAGGAAGCTGCTATACAAGTAAATAACGTACTGAAACAATAATAAAGAAAAAAATGTACCATCTAAATTACAATTTTATCATTATAATTTTGTCTTTAGGCACTGATTAATTATACTGGTTCTCTGAGACATCATTCAACTTGTTCTAACATTTTAATATTGAACTTTTTGCCATGTGATTTATCTGTTTCCTTTATCAGTTTTCTTTATTACCATTAACTTTTTGCATAATAATTTGTTTTAAAAAATTGAATGCTTACAAAAACCATGTAGCATAACAAAGCTAAAGAACTTTGCAACCATTTGCTGCTAATTTTAGAAAACACATGCAGGTAATATTTTTATACCAATCCTAAACTAATTCTTACTACATTTAAACACATAAACAGACAACTAATTTTATCAATAAACAACAAAATGACCAAAGCAGTAGCCAACTACTTTTTTATGCCATATAGTGCTTAGTTCATAACAAAGGTTTGTTGCATCCACTCTTTCAAGTGTATTTTTTTATTTTTATTTCAGTAAGAAACCTTATTAATGATTTGAAAAACGTATGATCTACAAATGCAATTAGTTTACAGTATGCTGTTAACATGAGAGGTAAATAATAAAATGGAACTATTATCAGCTATTGTGCATTGGTTAAAACTGTTCACTTCATACATCCAATTACCAAGTCACATATCAACTTTAACAATAAGATAAGGCGATACTAAAATAAGGGATCAAAGACAAGTACATGTTAATATCTATATGCCATGCTACCACACAGCACAAACTCAAATGACAGTTAGGCTGGGCAATTGTCTTGATGCTTTATGTTTATGCCCTCAAGGAAATTCATATAAACACAAGTACAGCACTCATTCTGCAGACAAAAAACACCCTATCCAAGAATCAAGTTTCTGACCTGGCACTGAATGGTGACATGCTCACTTATTATGTCAGTCAGTCAGTCATTACCCAACCCGCTATATCCTAAAACAGGGTCACAGGGGTCCGCTGGAGCTAATCCCAGCCAGCACAGGGTGCAAGGCAGGAACAAATTCCCGGGCAGGGCGCCAGCCCATCGCAGGACACACACACACACACCAAGCACACACTAGGGACAATTTAGAATCGCCAATGCACCTAACCTGCATGTCTTTGGACTGTGGGAGGAAACAGGAGCACCCGGAGGAAACCCATGCAGACACAGGGAGAACATGCAAACTCCACACAGGGAGGACCCGGGAAACGAACCCAGGTCTCCTTACTGCGAGGCAGCAGTGCTACCACTGTCACTTATTGTGTTGCCATGCAATTCCCTGAGGCTGTAGATGTTACTTTCACAGTTACCTCTTCCACCTTAAATTTTCTAGACTTATTTTGTATGTTGTCCAAAGAGTTAATAATCAGCAATCCAGATTACCAATCTACTTTACTAATAATTATTGTGAAACAGTGTTAACAAGAAAAAGTGGAAAAGAAAAGAATGATTGTTTGGGACGTTTATATTTTTAATGCTTGAGTGATAGTGACACATTTCTGTAGTTTTATAATTAACTAAAAATTAGTTATTCTTCTCCTCAGCAAACCTTTATTCAGGCAGACCAAATCAGAACAACACTGTAGCTTGGTTCTCATCATTTTATGTAGTGTATGAAACTCACCAGGTGTTCTTTATTATCAGAAATATTACAGAAACTCACATTATCCACATACCTTTCATTTGACAGAAAATAATAAATACAAACTTAACTTGTACTTCTACATCTAATAAAGTAATACATATGTGTCTAAAACTGAAAATTTTTATTTTTATTATTTAATGTTTGTTTCAGAAATACAATGAAAAATTTGTATTAGATATTATCAGCAGACTATTTCCAGAAAGGACCAAATAGCTTTTTAGAATAACAATGTTGTAAATATGCCTTTTTCTTTTTCATGTGACTGCATTATCACTATGGTGAAAATGTGTCTGATTTAAGTGTGTCTATCACTTTGCCAACACAAAACAGGATCCAATTTTTCTTTATATCTTACCTGTCAAATCACATGATCAGAAGAAATCTATAACCTCTTGTTGTAGGAGAAACCAATGAATCAAGAAAGTTGCTGGAAAAGGCAATCTAGCTGCCTACTTTTTCAAATAAACAGTATACACTGTATGTCCCTGATTAATTCATTAATTGACTGACATGAAATTCTTGACTAATTACAGACAATCTAAAGGAAAAATGTCTTCACCATTGGATCAATGTCATGGCCCTGGGGCACAGAAAAATCCATAGGTTAAGTTCACCATGAAAAAAATCAGAGGAAACCAGCATGATATTTTGCATTTAATAATTGATAATGGCATTCTTAGTTCCAAGGCTATGGAGAATACATGATTACCAGAGATAGCAGTACATCCAACTGTAACTGAGCGGCATTGTGGATGAATTCTTCCTACATCTTTTTTTTTACTGTAAGTAACAGTCATGACAGCTTGAACTAGATTAGTTGATTACAACAGTTCAAATGCCTCAGTGCTACAGTTACAAAAAAAAATAAAAAAATAAAATAAAAAAAGCCCTGTTCAAATTCTGTTTTTACAACAATGAAGTATAGAACTAGACATGTCATCTCACATCAGCTTATGATATTTTCTACCAAAGTATCTATATCTTTTTCAAAGGTTTTCTACACATATTAAGACAGTTTAAAACTGTGTTTGTTTTTGTAAGGCAGGAAATATGAACAGTATGAAAGGGTTAAAGTTAAGATTTTAAAGTCACCTGCTTTTACTGCTCTTGTACACAATACCCGAAACAACACACTAATTCATTCATGGTAGTCAACTGGTATCTAGATATGTCCCTATATTTACAATATTTTTACATTCATTAAGAAATTATGCCTGAAATACAATTTTCTAGTAATGTATGTGTTCTATATGCATGTTGGACTCTTTGCTAAAATGAAACCTACCCAGTTTTTCCCAACTGGCACCAATACCTATGACTGAAATACTCTTGGAAAGATGAAAGCATGGACATCAGGTCTAAATTCTACTCTTTAAATTAAAACAGTGTGGCTTAGATGATCTGTTGAGAACAGGACTTAACTAGAGAGAGAGAGAGAGGTTAGGAGCACACGCTGATACAGTGCATTGCTGCACCCACCACACGACAAACCAACTCAGCCGTTTTTCCGTAAACTGCTAGAAATGAGCAGACTGACATCATCGCTGGTCTCACGTCAGGCTGGCGGAAGATCTCGCAATCCCATGAGTCAGTGCAGCAGCATGAAGAATGCCAGGCCTGGCCAAGCCTTTTCCTTATCCACCGTGTGTGTGGTAAAGTGAACTCCGCGGCTCATTGCCTTTTTGAAATACACCGTGTGCACAATTATTAGGTGAGTTGTATTTTTTTTTTTTTTTTATTAATTTTATTGCAATCCATACAAAGCAATCAAGTTTTTACAAAAAGAAAAATTGAGTTAAGAACAGATCGATCCCCACCCTTGAGAGAGAGAGCAAGCCAAACGGCGTAAAAATTTTTACGGCTTTTAAACATACCTAAATTAATTAATTCTCTGTGCTTCATGAACTTATCTATACTAATAAAAGGCAAAGCCCTTACTGACTGACTGACTGACTGACTGACTGACTCACTCACTCACTCACTCACTCACTCATCACTAATTCTCCAACTTCCCTTGTAGCTAGAAGGCTGAAATTTGGCAGGCTTATTCCTTACAGCTTACTTACAAAAGTTAAGCAGGTTTCATTTCGAAATTCTACACGTAACGGTCGATAATGGTCGACAACGTCTACCATGTTGAACTTTCTTATTTATGGCCCCATCTTCATGAAATTTGGTAGGCGGCTTCCCTGCGCTAACTGAAACCGATGTACTTACTTATTTCGATGGTATGACGCCACTGTCGGCCCCCATATTGAACTTTCCAACGTCACCAATTTTCCAACTTTCCGTGTAGGTAGAAGGCTGACCCCGTCTTCACTAAATTTGGTAGGTGGCTTCCCTGCGCTAACCAAAACCGATGTACATACTTATTTCGGTGGTATGACGCCACTGTCGGCCGCCATATTGAATTTTCCAAACGTCACAAATTCTCCAACTTCCCGTGTAGGTAGAAGGCTGAAATTTGGCAGGCCCATTCCTTATAGCTTACTTACAAAAGTTAAGCAGGTTTCATTTCGAAATTCTACGCGTAACGGTCATAACGGTCAACAACGTCCGCCATATTGAACTTTCTTATTCATGGCCCCATCTTCACGAAATTTGGTAGGCGGCTTCCCTGCGCTAACCGAAACCAATGTACGTACTTATTTCGGTGGTATGATGCCACTGTCAGCCGCCATATTGAACTTTCCAACGTCACTAATTCTCCAACTTCCCGTGTAGGTAGAAGGCTGAAATTTGGTACTTATTTCGGTGGTATGATGCCACTGTCGGCCGCCATATTAAACTTTTAACGGAAACCGATGTACATACTTATTTCGTTGCTATGACACCACTGTCGGCCGCCATATTGAACTTTTCAACAGTCTTTGTTACTTATGGGCCCATCTTCAAGAAATTTGGTACACGGGTTCCCAACGCTAACTGAATCCTACTTACGTACATATATACGTCCATAGCCTGCAGCTCGGTCACCGTGTGAGGTGGCGTTGGGTCCCCCATCCCAACGCCTCCCACGTTGTTGGCTGCCTGCCTATATAAGACCGTCCGTCGCTCCGGTCTCTACATTCCCTTCCTTGCTTCGTCATGGGATTCACGTCTCCCTACTGATAACTACAGCCTTTTTGTTTAATCCACGGCTTCTCTGCTGTTTTATTGTTTGTTTATTACAATTATAGTTATGTATAGGTATTTTACACTTACTTTACATTGCTCAGGTACCCATTTCCTTTATAATTCCAACCCCCATTACCATGTCTATCGAGGTGATCACTATCGATCAAAGAACTGTCACTTACTGAGTGGTTTCCATGCCCGGAGATGGCACCTACCTTTTCCATTCTCTTTGTTTCATATTGCACGGCCATATCAGGCTCACTCTTGATATCCGGAGGAACATTGTGTCTTATGTATTGAATGACTGAGACAGGTTCAAGGTGTGGACTGATGACGGTACAGGAGATAATTATACTACACAGGAGCACTAGAAGAGTGAAATGCTTAAGCCCTTCACCTATGGTTCTGCATGTGAGTTGATGGCTGCCGCTGAATTGTTCGGTTGTCGCTTTCAAGTGTACTGAAATGGCCAAATATTTTACACCTTTCGACAACCGCCAATGCCTCTTAAACATCTTAGATTCACAGGTGACGATTTCAGTAGTGGACACTTTGATGTTTATGAATGTTTAAACTCTCAAAAGCTGGATGTGATTTTATCGATGAAACCGGTTGTGTGCTTACAACGCTTGACAGATGCCGAATGTCACTTCAAAACAACAAATCCTGCAAATACTATCGTAATTGAAACAAACCATGAAACTCAAACCAATTATGACAGCAGCAATCCAAGCTGTGAGATTTGTGACAAGATTACTGTTCACATGGCCAACTGTAAGTTACATGCTCAAGAGTAAGCTCAGCGCACAGCTTGGTCATGTTACAGCCGGAGGGCCGAACTGACAGCATGGTATACAAAGAGATCCTTAACAAATAATTATTGGCATATTTTCCCTCAGTTTAAAAAAATTAAATTGTCTTCTTAATAAAAATTTTAAGGCAGTACTTCGCCGCTGGGAAGCGCGGGTATTTTGCTAGTTTTAAAATATTACTGATTAGATCCTGCCATGTTTTGAAAAAAGTCTGTACGGATCCTCTAACTGAGTATTTGATTTTTTCCAATTTCATATAGTATAACACATCAGTTTCCCACTGACTTAAAAGAGGAGAGTTTGGGTTCTTCCAGTTTATCAGAATAAGTCTGCGTGCCAAAAGTGTAGTGAATGCAATCATAATTTGTCTGTCTTTCTCCACGTGTCTGTACAGGTGAGTTGTATTTTTGAGGTTTCCTCTGTTGGGCCCTTGAGCAAAGCCCTTAACCTGAATTTGCTCTGTCCTGGGTATGGCATTAATCTGCATACATCTCTGCATGTAGGCCCTCCAACGTGTAGGGAAAAACCTGGGGATTGGTGGCAGAATTGGCACTCCAGCCACCATAAAAAAACTCACACTGGTTCCATTCCATCTGAACTGGTGGGGTGCTGAGGTGTCACCCATTGCATGGCTGCACTCTAGAATCTCAGTTAAAGAATAGAATTTGGGCTTTGAGAAAATACTTTTTTCAACAACTTATGCAATACAAGACCTCATAGACTTAAATATCTTCCCCTACAGTAGTTGTATTTATCCTTACAATTATCAGCTTGTGTTCATCTTGTAATCACAATAAATACTGTACTGTGCATCACTGTAAGGACAAATTTAAAATGGGCTATGGGAATTACTGGAAGCCTACAATATTTAGCAATTACAAAAACTAGTTATACTGAAAAGCACTTTTTAATTGCTTTTACCCAAATTGCTATTTGTGTGAATAAATAGAACTTAACATTTTTTAGACTCAAAAGACAATTTTAAATTTTAATTTCAATTTACAAGAAATGTTTTGAGGAACACATGTTCAAAACAAGCTAATATATTGTCAATATAGATAAAGCTTCCAATAGCGAGATGTTTTTCATGTACTGTACTAACTATTATATACTGTACTGTACTTCTATTATGGTAGAATTATGATTTTCTTGTACAGGTGCAATCCATAGTAACATTTCAATCCTAACTTGTCTTCTACACTAAATGAGTATTAACCACAATATTTGTACATTGATGGAGACAATTAACCATAACTGATGCACACAGCATGCAGGATTTGTTCTCTATGTCTAAGAAAGCAGGTGTTATGAGGCCACTGTCTTAATGTTATTGTGAGGAGAAAAGGGAACTAGGATAGTAAAACATACATCAGAAGCACAGACACAATACAGGCAGAGAGACAGAAATGTCAAAACCAAACAGCACGGCAAAAATCAAAGTCAAGGAAGAAAAATTATTTCAGAAACCTAACACTAGGACCTACTTGAATTAAAACTATCAGTTCGTTTTTTGCAAGATTCAAAAGGTCTGTTCATTGAGATACAAACGTCACCATATATGTCACCACATTTATAGTGTCATATCCAATGATGTCAATTGCACAACTGAATCTATGTTCTTTTTTTGCAAGGAAGTCATGTAATGCTTTGAGCCTATTAGATATTCAATTGATATGTTAAATTATTTTGGTCTCTATTTTGTGTGCTGAGATGGGTTTTAATTGCAATTTTATTATATTCTTTTTATATTTGCACATGTGTGGTGTAACAAAATAACATATATTTGACAACTGAAAAATGTTCTGTTATCAACAATCTGTGCATTTCTGACAGTTTTAGATACTGTACATATGGGAAAGAAAAAGATTGACTCATGCAATTTAACTAGTAAAATTAAAATTCTTAGTGGTCTGTGATAGCAATAAATGTCATTTAATAGAGATGAAGTTTGAAAGGTTCCTAAAATGTCCCTTTGCCCCATCAGCTGATTAAGGAAAGTTAAATGACATAAAAATATGTGCATAGCTTGTTTCAGTGCTGATAGCTTACATTGTTTGATAAACAACATCAAACAAAAGCCCATGGAGAAGCAATAAAGTGCTGGTTTATTCCTCAGTCAAATTGCAAAGTATAAGAAAAGTGGAACAGTGCTTGGCTTCATTTCTCTGTCCATTGGCAGGCCTCCAACATCTCCCAGGACATGTCAACTGTTTGATAGTATCAGAAGTCCCATGTTGTAAAATCCAATTAAGGGACAATTAGATTATTAATTATTAATCGGCACTAATTTATAACAATTATTTCTGTTAAAACATCTGGTTAATTTATTTCCCCATGTGATTTGAAAGGTACTGCCACCTTAGTTTCACTTCACCTTTGAAAACCTAATGTTTCCTATAAACTTACACATTTCATTCTCATTTTAACTGATAAATTCTCATGTTTTTTCTCATGAAACTTCTACTTTTTGGTTATTAGTTAATTGGTGATTCCATATTGGCTGTGTATGGCTGCATGCATGAGTGAGACCTGTGGTGGACTAGCATCTGCTACCACAGCTTGTTCTGTGCCTAAGCACTTCCTTTTACATTCCTGCATTAGATTAAATGGATTTAAGAGTATTACATTATATTTTTTTCTTTTAAGTGCTAGACTTTTTTTCTCTCACTACGTTCTCTTTGTATAATAGACACCTGCATTTTCTTACACTGTAAACAGTAGAGACAGCAGAGGTTCATTTCCTTAAAACTTTTTTTTTTTAATTTTATTGATTTTATTAAAGTCAAATAATATTCCAAACACATAACTCAAGTTTTACAAAAAAAAAGGTTTAAAAGAGAAAGAGAGCTAGGCCAGCAGTGTAAAACATTATGCTAATAAAAATAAGTAAATTAATAAAAATAAATGGAGTAAAAGAGGGGAGAGAACCTGCTTCCTCAATTTAAATGCTTATTCCAAAATGTTATTGATTAGATCCGGCCAGGTTTTGAAAAGTTTTGCACAGATCCTCTAAGTGCAAATTAGATTTTTTACAGTTTCTAATAGTATATAACGTCAGTTACCCACTGACTTAGAATAGGTGAGTTATGATTCTTCCAGTTGAGCAAGATAAGTCTACATGCCAGTAGGGTAGTGAAGGCAATTACAGTTTGTTTGTCCTTCTCCACTTTAAGCCCATCTGGAAGTACCCCAAACACAGCTGTTAATGGATTAGGAGGGATTGTGACACCAAGGCTGTCTAAAAGGCATTTAAAGATTTTGGTACAAAATTATGTTAATTTGGTGCAGGCTCAAAACTTGTGACCCAGTGAGGCTGGAACTTGATTGCAGCATTCACAGGTTGGATCTTGCCCTAGAAACATTTTGGATAATTTTAAATGAGAGTGATGCCCTCGATATATAATTTTGAGTTGAATATTTCTATGCTTTGCGCATATGGAGCTCAAGTGAATTCTGTGCAATGCTACTTTCCACTCCGTTTCTGAAATGTTGAGTGAGAGATCCTTTTCCCACTGTTCTTTTGGATCTTTGAAAGGGAGGGACTGAAAAATAGTTTAATATATTATGGAAGTGCTGTCTGAGTCATCGAGACTGAGCAGTATTTTTTCCGACATAGACGTAGGTGGGAGGTGAAGAAAATTGGGCAGGTTCTGTTTAACAAAGTTTTGAATTTAAAGGTAGTAAAAGAAATGTGTTGCTGGAAAGTTAAATTTGGAGTGTAATCGTTCGTAGGATGAAAAGACGTTGGCTATGTACAGATCTCTAAGTGATTTAATCCCGAATGTGTTCCAGACATTAAAAACTGCATATGTTTGAGAGGGTGGAAAAAGGTGGTTCTCGTGCAGAGGTGGCCACAGATAAAAGCTTCTCTATCTTAAAATACTTCCTACACTGGTTCCATATTCTGATTGAGTGAAGCGCACTTGGGTTGTTAGTATATTGATGATAACTTGTATTTATTGGGGTGCAAAGCAAGGAATATAAAGAAGTCCATCCATCCATCCTCTTCCACTTATCCGAGGTCGGGTTGCGGGGGCAGCAGCTTAAGCAGGAGAGGCCCAGACTTCCCTCTCCCCGGCCACTTCCTCCAGCTCTTCCGGGAGAATCCCAAGGCGTTCCCAGGCCAGCCGGGAGACATAGTCCCTCCAGCGTGTCCTGGGTCTTCCCTGGGGCCTCCTCCCGGTTGGACATGCCCGGAACACCTCACCAGGGAGGCGTCCAGGTGGCATCCTGATCAGATGCCCGAGCCACCTCATCTGACTCCTCTCGATGCGGAGGAGCAGCGGCTCTACTCTGAGCCTCTCCCGGATGACTGAACTTCTCACCTTATCTTTAAGGGAAAGCCCAGACACCCTGCGGAGGAAACGCATTTCAGCCGCTTGTATTCGCGATCTCGTTCTTTCGGTCACTACCCATAGCTCGACTGGTAAATTGAGAGCTTTGCCTTACGGCTCAGCTCCTTTTTCACCACGACAGACCGATGCAGAGCCCGCATCACTGCGGATGCCGCACCGATCCGCCTGTCGATCTCACGCTCCATTCTTCCCTCACTCGTGAACAAGACCCCGAGATACTTGAACTCCTCCACTTGGGGCAGGATCTCTCCCGCAACCCTGAGAAGGCACTCCACCCTTTTCCGGCTGAGGACCATGGTCTCGGATTTGGAGGTGCTGATTCTCATCCCAGCCGCTTCACACTCAGCTGCGAACCGATCCAGAGAGAGCTGAAGATCACGGCCTGATGAAGCAAACAGGACAACATCATCTGCAAAAAGCAGTGACCCAATCCTGAGTCCACCAAACCGGAGCTTAGGAAGAATATTCATCTTAATAATGTTAATTCTTTCAGCTAAAGTGAGATATGAAGGGTTGACCATCTATGCAAGTCTTGCTTAATTTTTTCCATACAGACGACAAAATTTTGTTGATAAAGAGCTTTATGTTTACTTATGATGTTTACCGCTAGGTATTTAAACTAACCTGCAATCATAAAAGGAAAGGTGTCCAATCTAATATTGTATGCTTGAGAATTCACTGAAAAGAGCACACTTTTATTCAAATTGATTGTTAGACCAGAAATCTTTTGAAATTCTGTTAGTGCTGTTAGCACTGCAGGCACAGTATTTTGTGGATCTGATGTATACAGTACCATATCATCTGCATATAGAGAAACTTTCTGTTCCAGTCCTTCTCTGATAATCCCCTTTATCTTGTGAAGGACAGTCGGGTCCCATGCCGGTCAGGGATGCCCCTGCTGCTTATGTTCCGGGGGAGCCACCATGAGCAGTCCAATATCTCCCCCGGGGCGTTTGGTGGCAGCCTCCCTGGCCGACGGTGATTCCCCAAACCACCCGCAGAGCTCCATGGGAGATGGAGTCCTCCACAGCTTGTTTGGGGCCTGGGGTGGCCGCTAGGGGGGGCTGTCTGCTTCCAACAGCCCGGCTGGACAAGTCTTCAGCCCCACCCGGAAGTGCAATTAGGACCAGGTAGTTAATCACCTGGAACGCTTCCGGGTGGGCTATAAAAGGGCCAGCCACCACCACTCGAGAAGCCAGAGTTGGGAGGAAGGAGACGCAGCTTGAGGAGGAGTGGTGGTAGAGGAAGAAAAGTGTGTTGTGGTTCAGTGTGTGGTATTTGGGACTGTGTATTGCCTGTGGGTCACGGGGAAGACGTGCACCCACGGGTGAAGAAAAATAAAATCTGTGTGCATTTTATATGTACCTCCGTGTCCTTCTGTGTCAGGTCAGGTGCCTATATAGCGCCTTTGTTACAATCTCAATAGCATTTCGACAATGAATTGCCAGTGGGTCAATAGCAATTGCAAAAAGCAGTGGAGACAGTTGGCATCCTTGTCTGGTACCATGCTCTAGTTTAAAGTAGTCTGAATTAATGCTGTTAATACAAACTGAAGCTTCTGGATTGGTATACAGTAGTTTGATCCATACACAAATGTTTGGGCTAATCCCAAATTTCTCCAATGTAGTGAAAAGGTAGTTCCATTCAACCAAGTCAAAAGCTTTTTCTGCATCCAATGATAATAATATCTCCGGGGTGTTTGACTTTGTGGGTGAAGATGTTACATTAAACAGGTGGCAAAGATTGGAAGCTAAGTGTCTTCCTTTAATAAATCTAGTTTGGTCTTGTGATATTATCGAAGGCAGCAGCTTCTCCATCCTTCTAGCTAGGACTTTGGAGAGTATCTTAATATCATTATTCTGAAGCGAAAGTGGTCTGTGTAATACCATAATACTGTATCTAAAACCATACTAAGGAATTAAGCAGTGTTAAACCTGTGAAGTGGGTAAAGTTTACATGAGTACTATGACTCCTCTTAAACATTCAGCTTGTAAAGTACAGTATACCTTTTGTGCTGTATCCTGCACATGTATATGCACAGATGGTATACGTATTTTTCCCATAATACGGCAAGCAACTAGTGTTTAGTTGTTAGCATTAGTTAGAGAACAAATATATGTTAGAATTGTAGTTTAAATCTGACATATCTAATATATAAAGCAGAGTCAATGTATGTGTGTATGTTTGTTTGTCCTTTATACAAATCTGCACCGGGTGTCTGATCGCCACCAAACTGGGGATAGGGCTCCTTTGTGACCAGGAGGAGGTCATGGGGTATGTTTGTTTGGGAAAAACGTTTGTGGTGAAGCTCAGGGCACCTTTTCACCGACACAACGTTCGGCACACGTCCCAGGCAATCCCATCTGGCATACCAAACAATTACAGCTGCTACTTCAAGAGCCTATGAGTCATCTTAAGAAAGGGAAACCAGGCTGTCTGCCAACAGGAGAAGGGCTGCTGATGCAGGAGTGGATGGAACATCCGAATAAAGGCAAGGCAGGGTGTCTGCCAACAGGAGAAGGGCTACTGATGCAGGAGTGAATGAAACACCTGAAGAAAGGGAAGGCAGGCTGTCTGCCAACACAATACGATTTCAGTGTTGGTCTTTCTGACTGACTGGTGCTATTTGTTTGTCCACCATACAAATCTACACATCTACTGGGGATGGGGCTCCTTTGTGACCAGGGGGAGGTCATGAGGTATGTTTGTTTGGGAAAAAGTCGATGTGTGTATGTATGTTTGTTTGTCCTTTATACAAATCTGCACCGGGCGTCTAATCGCCACCAAACTGGGGATGGGGCTCCTTTGTGACCAGGAGGAGGTCATGAGGTATGTTTGGTTCGGGCAAATGTTCATGGTGAAGCGCAAGGCAACTTTTCAGTGACACAACGTTCGGCACAGGTGCCGGTACTTATCATCGACAAGATGGCCGCACGTTGCAACAGACGTTAATGGCGGCACCATCTAGCGGCACGTTTGATCCCTGTGTGTCGCTCTTTAGTGTCCAAGTATGAGAAGGCCGACTGCTTTCATCGGGTGAATGGGAACTACCGTATGGATGTAAAACGTGACAGACCCACTGCGCGTGACTGACTTTCTGAATTTGTGGTGCTATTTACTCGCTTTCCAACTCACAGTACGATTTCAATCTTGGTCTTTCTGACTGACTGGTGCAATTTGTTCGCTTTGCGATGTATTGCAAATAATGTGCATTCATCTCACTGTGGTGCTTATTCTGTACGTAATACCATGTAACACATTAGAATTGTCCTGTTTTTTGCTATTATACCCATGCCACCTAAAAAATGACATAGAATTAGAAAGTCCACTTCCGATGCCAGAAAAAGTCTATATTAAGGGCGTCTGAAACGTTGCACAAGACGTGAAGATGTTTTCATACCAACAATTCTGCGTAAAATTAGAAAGTCCACTTCCACTGCCAGAAAAAAGTCTATTTCAAGGGCGTCTGAAGCGTTGCGCACGACGTGACGATGTTTTCATACCAACAATTCCGCTAATTCCGAATGATTTACCCTTTGATTTCAAACTACTACAATTTCCTGTTCGTTTGGCTTTTGCTATGTCAATTAATATCGCTCAAGGCCAATCACTGCAAGATAAAGGCATCAATTTGGAAAATCCATGCTTTTCACACGCACAACTCTATGTATCATGTTCTAGAGTGGGCAATCCTCAGAATTTGTTCATTTTTGCACCACAAGGCAAAACAAAAAATATACTATATCCAAAGGCTCTGGAATAACCACTTATATTACCTACAGTATTACAATAAAATTTCAATCACAAAACTGTTTGTTCTATTTCTATGTTCTGTTACTTTCATTTGGTAAATTCACCGGTTATAGATTCCAGGGCAATGCCGGGTACTTCAGCTAGTAATAATAATAAATAAAACTTGAGGTCAAATAGGCAAGGCTTAAATGGCCAGACTCTGTCCACCCTCAGAGATTCTTACTACTGCAGTGAGCTCATATAAAAAGGATTGAACCTCGCCAAATCTTTCTTTTAATGTCTCCTCTGAAAAGGATAGGTCCACTGGATTCAAAAATTCCTTTTACTTCCTTTTATCAAAAATATTTCAAGATCATTACTGATCCGACATTACTGAGAACAGGTTATCTTTTCCCATCTTCTGATAAACTAAAAAAAAAACTTTTTTGAGACTGTCTAAAAATTATTTAGACCTTATTTTTACTGCTACCATATTTGTGTCTTTAATTCAACTGATGCCACATCTTCCACTTTCTTGCCTGCTCAGAAGAAAAACATGTGGGACATATTACAGGTCTTAAAGCAGCAGATGCTATACACCCTGGGATGTCTTTCTTTGGCATCAAGGCTGAACTTGCAGATTGCTTTTTACTTCTGCATTGCTTAAGATCAGTATATTTACTAGTGTAAAGTAGAATTTACTGTTATGGTTCTGTATGAGTCCTAACTTTTAATTTTATTTTGTCACTTTGTTTTCTTATTTTATTGAAAAATTCTGAAAACAATAAATATATTAGATGATTGTGCTAAATATTTATTAAGTTTAGCTGAAAAACTAGGTGAAATTAAAACTGTAGATGATGTTAAGACAGTTAATTTGGAATCAGAAAAGACTGATTGTCTGCTCATGGATATTTTTATGTATTAATTAGTAGTACTGAATTTATAATGAAGAGGCAAGTAATTGAAGCCAGTGTGTATCGGTTTACACAATACCAAAGTAATGATACATCTGTACAACCTCTGGTAATTCGATTTAAGTAGGATAGGAAGCCCTTACTTTTTACCTTGATTCACTAAGTTGAAGATCAGTGAATGACTCAAAGTTAAATCTTAAAAGACAATGAACCTCAGATCATGTCAGAGAATCCAGAGGCCCCAACCAGGGACATGTCCAAACACTCACAGCTAGCACACTCTGAACTAGAATCTGTAGTCTCTGAACCCAAGTCCAGGGAACCAGTCTTTCCCATGGTTACTAAATAGCTACCAGTTCCAGGCTTTGTTGCAGCCTCTGTGGAGCAACCTTTTCCAGTTGTTATTGCAACCCCAAGCTGTTTCCATGCCCCCAGGATGGGGTACCTCTTTGCTGTGGCCCATGAGTACCTCAGAGCGGTTGTCCACACTGAAGTCTGCAGGAACACCTGAAGTGATATTTGTGCCAATGACTATACTGAAGCACCAGGTGGTGGAGATCCAGGAACAATATAGAGTTATGGGCATTTATTAATTTGGATTGTCTGGAACCCATCATGGGTGGGGGTCTGTTATGGTTTTGTATGAATCCTACCTTTAATTTTGTTTTGTGCCTTTCCTCTCAGTTACTTTATCCTTCTTTATTAGTTTATGTGGTAATTGTTTTTTCTTAACAAGTTATCCAGTACTAGCTGTGCTACCCATCTAAGAAAGGTTAAAATCTAAATAATCAACATACACCTCAGCATTAATGTTTACAGTTCTCCATGTGATACCTCTTATATATATTTCTCTTCTGGTTCGTCCTGCTTCCTCTTCAAACTCGGTCCTGCCCACACGCAGCCCACACGGCATTTCTCGATTCCTATTCGTCTTCTTCCAAACCCTTCCCCACGCTGCCTGCGGCCTCCCATACACCCCCATGCCGCTTTTCTCGAGTCCTACTTCTCCTTTGGACTACCGCGTTCCCTGCTTCTCTCTCATGACCCCATTGGTGTCACGTCACCGTCTGATATCTAGCCTGACCGCGTGACCTTTCACTTCAGCCATGTCTGCGCCGGGGAGTTTTTCCGTAGCCTGCTACAGGAAGTTACTCTCTCGACCATTGCCATTGGTTTCGCTCCTTGCTATTTGTTTCACTCCTTGTTATTTTCGTTATACTGTGACGGTTGTTTCCTAAGCCTTTGTTATAAAATGAACGACAGTATCTTCTCTGTCGACGGGTTTTTGTACAACGTCATCTGTATTCTGGGATCCGGCAACTGCCTGTTCCTATCAGTGGGTTATTTCTTGACACAAATGGTTGACGAAGGCAATGCACTTTCACTACAACATAGGACAGTAGATTTCGTTGCATCACTTGGGACAGATTTGGAGACGTTCTTCCTGTTATTATTTCCAGCGCAAGTTGAGTTATCACAAGTCACGAGTACTATCAATACATGGCAACATCTACAGTTTATGGTGGTGAAGTTGAAATTCAAGCTCTTTCTGAGATTAGATCTTTCGACTCATTATCTGTCGTCTTTAGTAAAACACCTATTCACAACTACGTCTTTCAAGAAGTATTTCTTTCTTCTTGATTTCTGAATTTCATTCTCACCATTTTCCGTTCCTATTCTTACACGGCCATATGCTACGGCGGGTGTCCACTGGTATATATATATATATATATCTGTGTCAAACAGTATGACTTTTGGTGTGGGATTTGTAAAAGCGGAGTTAATGTTTATGATGCACCATCTATTGGAATGACAAATGGAATGCATTTTATTACTAAAATTTTTATGGCATGCCATCCTTTGGTGGGACAGAAACATAGCAACTGGATGGACATACAGACAGACATGCAGAGACTTTTACTTTAATTAAGGAGAATTAATTACACTAACAAAAACAATGATGGCAGCCTTGGATTTTAATAATGATGTTGAGTATCTTCTTAGTTTTGGTAGTGGTAGTATGAGATCCTTAATTGATTTACAATTTCTAGGTGCTGTAATTAGGCCTGTGCCAGCACTTGGGAGGATATTAGGTGAGCCATTTGTGGAGGCATCAGATTTATGCCTTTCATGTGCTGACTATATGTTAATGATACAGAGTGTTGTCTTTTGTAATATATTAACTGTGTAAGCCCATGCTGTAAAAAGCCCGAGCTCCTAGAAACTATTCAAATAGTCAAATCATCACATAAAAAACTGAAATGCAGAGTTGGCGGTTTCGTTTTGCAGACGTGCTTGCCCCCCTTGTCTATCAGTGGCTAAGCAAGTTTGTCTCTCGTTTGCCTTTCCTCGGCAGTTTCACTTTGGTGACAGAGTCACTTTCTTTTAGCGTCATCTTGTAGCCTTGTACTTCTTTCTTCTTCCGACTCGTTAACTTGAGGGCCGCCTTGCCAGCTCTTTGCACTTCATGCTGCCACCTTGCACTTCTGTGCCAGACAGACAGACACACACATTTCCAGGCGTAGACTTTATATATAAGATTGTTCTTTGGGCTCTTGTTTCAGAAGTTTTTGGAAGTGTATTTTTTTATGTTCATGTTCATTTTCTTTGATGCCTTCTTGATTTTGAAGGTAATTTAAATGTCAACATACTGCATAATTAGATTTAGAAGTCTTTTTTGGGTCGGGTTTTGGTGGTTCCCTCCCTTTTAGTATTGCCTATAAGACAGAATCGGAACACCATGATGGTCTAAACACTAAGGTGTCTTGAAGACCATAGAACACCTGGTATTTGAACACATTTAAACACCAGCTAATGCAATTCTTTGTGAAAGAATATTCTTACTTTCACATTGCATACTGATTGCAACAACCTCTTTACACTGTCAAATTTGTTGCTTGTTTGTGTATATTCTGGATAAAATTTGCTTTATGTAGATCAGGAAAATTAAAGATTTTCATTTGAACAGAAACATTCAGCCATCCATCCATTATCCAACCCACTATATCCCAACTACAGGGTCATGGGGGTCTGCTGGAGCCAATCCCAGCCAACACAGGGCGCAAGGCAGAAGACGAACCCCGGGCAGGGCGACAGCCCACTGCAGGGCACACACACACCCACCCACACACTAGGGGCAATTTAGAATCGCCAATGCACCTAACTTGCATGTCTTTGGACTGTGGGAGGAAACCGGAGCACCCGGAGGAAACCCACGCTGACATGGGGAGAACATGCTACCCACTCCGCCACCGTGCCACCCTTGAACAGAAACAGTTTACCAATATTTGGTAAAAGAAGATGTTATTCTAGATCTAACAACTTTCCGTATTTTTCATTTCAAATAGGAATCAATAGGAGTCCAGTCTATCCTCTGCATGTATTTGTACAAACATTTTAACTTCTGTTTTCACAATACGTATGTGTTGACTTTTAAACAAAGTTTAGTATTTTTATAATGTATTTATGCATACTTACCATGAGCATTTAGGAGATTTTCAACAACACACCAAAGTAGTCAATATGGGCTTCATCCCTGTGGTCTGCTGGCCTGGCGCCAGAGGCTTTCACCAACACAAAGACTGTCATTTAGGTTTGGCAGTAGTATGGTGATGGAGTCCATTAAAAAACTGTTCTAAAAATGCCAAACTGGAAAACAGTGAAAGGTTTTCTTTCTTTGTTTTACTTTCAAATTTGAGACGAAACAGCTAAAGCATAATCAGTTTATTCTTTTAAAAATACAGTAAGCTGGTAATATACAGTAAAAGGGATCAATGGCAGGGTTGCAAGGCTAAGTCACTGCAAAACATTGTAAAAAAGTAAATGTACAAAATGACTTTCTTCTTCATCTACCCTTGTGACATATTAAAAAATCAACAAAGCATAGGCAGAAAAGAAAAAAAAAAAAAACAATTGTAAGGCAGCAGTTAATAAGATAATAACGTTTATCACATTATTAATAATTTGGATATTCTCTACACAATTCACCCGCAGACCCAAGTTAAGACTCATATGCAGAGAACAATCTGTTTAAAAATAAAACCACAAATATGGTACTCAGAAGAGAATGTGGAATGATAAACAGTTCTTAGAGGTTATTTATTTAAATCAGGGGTTTCATACTCAATTTTACTGAGGGTCAAAAATAACACTATATATCCAACGCCTGATAGAATTTATCAACAAACAATTACCACCACATTTATTTATTCTGCTTGTCAAAATTGTGTATTCTGCCATGTGTCTCTCTTGAAACTGTCTTGCCTCTTTATCAGCTTTTCTCTTTTTAGAACTAACAGCTTAAACTTTAAAACTTTACAATATCTATATAGTTCTAACATATCATGTCCATATATTTGATCTCTTTTTGCTCTTCAGTTATTTCACCGAGTAATAATTTCCGTTTGTTTGTGCTAATGCGATCTTTACTTTCTTTTTTTTGATGCTTTCGAATTTTACTACTTTCATATTCTTTAACTTGCTCTGTATGTGTATTACACCAATGTTTTTTTGAGCCTTTTGAATTCCACTGCTTTCATAATCTCTAACCTGCTCTCCATGTGTATTGCACCAATGTTTTTGAATGTCTTTATGAAGTCTTTTATTTCTGACCCCGATTGGACCTACAAGGTTTTCAATTCCACTTGGTCTGGGCTGATTATTACTTTCCTTATTTTCAGAATTTGAACATAGATTATTATTGTTCTTTTCTGCATTCTTTTTTGCCTTCTTTTCTCTCCAACGCTTTTGGGTCTTATTCGCTTAGTCGTTGACGTGCCATGTAGAACATAAAATTTTTAAGAACTGAGAGCACATGAAGTGTGTCTGCCAAAAGTATTCCAACAACTGAGAGGTTAGATGTCTGTGATATTGTTTTAAATTGGCTGTTCTCACAGGACGTCAAAGTGTTTTTCCGAGAAGGTCACGTCTCGACCCAAGATTTTTTTATTTAATAGAGAGATATTACAGCATGTTAGGAAGGCTAATAGCAGCCACAAGACTGAAATTAGCAATGGGTGAATTAAAATAATCAGTGCCTGAAGCCAAGTGAGTGTGGTAGTCATCTCTTTACAACTTTATTAATCAGGCTACCATCTCCATTACAAGAATGTCACATCTTGGGTATCGCTAAAATACTACACTTGTTTAGGGCAATGTTGCATATCACCTTTTTTCATTTATTCTTGTTGGGTCATTATGAGTTTCTGTTTTAACTGCAGGTTAGTAGCTGTGGTGCCTTGTGTTGTGTAGATAAACATGAGCAAACACTAGAATGTCATTTTATTGTCAGATGAACATATAATCTGGCTAAAGAATCTATTGATACAGTTTATACAGTATATGAAACAAACTTTAAAAGTGGGTTATTGAAAAAATGAACAGTCATCGCTGGCCATGTGTAACATGCTTTGAATATTGCTGAAGCATGCTGCTTTAAAAGACACACCTGGTTTAATGTAATTAGTTTACCCGTTAAACTCTATATTGTGGTGAAGATTCGTGTGTTCAAATAATAAATCAAGATTTGCAAAAAAAAAAAAAACAAAAAAAAGAAAAGAAAAACTGAATGATACCCATGTGCAGAAATTTCCTTTTCAATTCCAAAGCCAACTGAAAGATTTTCTGCCAAGCAGAGCAAACAAAAATGACTCAATATACTGTAACTTGGCAGATTTTACATGAGAGAGCAAGAGTAAAAGCTGGACATGTGAAGCAAAGTGTTTATACCCATGAATTTGTGGAACAGAAGAAAAATAAAGAAAGGACTTGTATCTCAACTGATTCAATGAGAAAAGGCAATAATTCTAGGTTATAGGCCAAGTAAAATCCAAGATTAAAGTCTACACAATTAGTTGTCAGAAATTCTTTCAGCAAATCAATAGCACATGTCCAAATTTTCCATTCTGAAAGACAAGCTTAGAAAATTGTTTTCTACATCCTCATGCATATAGAAAGTGGTGTACCCAAATGACTAAAAATAAAGATTAATGAATAGAAAAATAGCATGAGCTGTACTTGAAAGCACAGTTCTTAACACAAATTTCAATGCAGCAAGTCCCACACTTTTTTGACTTCCAAGTTTTAGAACATATTTGGGGAATGGGGATATCCTGAGATACTCACACTACAGTATCACTAAGGAATGAGCATAATAAAATATAGATTTATGCTAACCATGCTTGATTTTGTACCTATTTTATTAATTACCTGTAGAAGTCATTGAGTATTTGTACATTTATATTTTTCCATCTCTTCTGCTCACATCCAGAATTAGCTATAATATATTTAAATATATATAACCACTAACATATTATTATACACGTAGTTCTCTACAGAAATGGGTTCATTTATGTCTTATACTAGTTTCTGCTGGGGTAGATTTCATTTTCTCACAAACCTGTGATGGGATACATGGATTAAGAAAATGAATGAGTGAATATATGCTATTTTGTATTTTGTTGCAAAAAGATTAGTCTTTTTATTGTATTTTAAAAACAAACTAATTTGCAAATGTATACATGGAGAGTTCTTCGCACTTGTTGAAGGCAAATAAAACTGCAATATAATTAAATAAAAATAAATTAAATGTACTTCGCTACACTAGCATTTAAGTCAGAATGATAATTTATATTTATTTTAATGGTTTCTCCTGCAGTGCCTGCATACAAATTGTAAAGATTTCCCTTTAATATCAGAGTGTTTTGCAGTGGGTTGCATTACAGATTTTAACCACTGTAAATAAATCTAATAGTTTTGTTTCCTGTGCTTAAAATTTAGGCATCTATATTAAACATCTGCTTCATTGTAAGTCCTACGGAACACATTCTGTGTTGATTTTTTTTCCTCTGGGTTATCTGCTACTTTGCTAGAGTTAAAGTTCCCAACAAATGTGTTGTAGTTAAATTGCCTGAACAATTGTGGCATCAATTTTTCTAAACAAAGCAGAAAAAAAAACTCACTATTTATTCCAAGATATCAAATTAAATTTCACACATATATACCCCTTAGTTTAGTAATAGTTTTTGTATTTCTGCAAAGACACATGCAGGTAAAGCCATCAGTTTTCCATTGTGTTGGTAATGTAACACTAATCTCAAGATACAATCAACAATTTCAGAGTAATTGTTAAATATGGTCCATCCTCATTCTTACCAGGCCCATTTTTACCATAACATCACTTTATTAGGAGGCATTCAATTAAGTATTTTAAGACCTTTGCTTAAAACAAATCTAGATAATACATTAAAGCATTACACAACCATCTCAGAATGGCGATTCCCTCTATACAGTAATTACAGAAAAATAGTACAATCACAACTGAATGTATTTTAACGAACATTAGCACTTTCATAACATAACAAATGTTTATAGCAGAACTCTTCATCATGTATGAATACACTCCACAGTTTCTACAGTAGATCACTTCATTGTTTTGCTTCAGCTTAGAATTCAATTTTATTATAAATTAGCATGTGTTTTATACATTTGGTACATCTGCTGCCTCACAACTCCTGTGCTCAAATTCTGGCTTGGGCTCTCTGGGGTTGGCACATTTTCCCTGTGTTTGCATTCTCTGAGAAAACTTGTTTTCCTTCCACATTAAAATAAAGCACATGTTAAGTTAATTTTCAGCAAAAAATCACTGTGATGTGAGTGAATATTTCTCATGATGTACTGGCATCAAGACGTGGCTTGGTTCAATTAAAAAATGCGTGAAATAGAACCACTCCCTAATAATGCCAAAGAGCAACATTTAATTTATATTACATTAAACACAAGAACCATTATGTTTATATTCCTTTTCCTTGTCTCTTTAGTTTATTTTTCAGTTTGAATTATTTATTATGATTATTTTGGTTACTGTTATTCTGCTCATTTATCATTTAGGCAATATGGTTTAATGTATTATTGTTTTTTGTTATGTTTATGTATATTAATGCATTTTTAAAATGTTGTTTTTTGTGTTTTGAGGCTGGAACTCCATGAATTGAGATCACCCTCTGCACCACTGCAAGGGACCACCCCCAGCCTAATAAAAGGAAGGCTTGGAAGTGACGTGTGAGTCCCTGTCTTCCACCCAAAAACACGAGGCTGAGTCTCAGTACTTTAGCAAAACCATCTTTATTCAGCTTGAAACAGGAACAGCACACTTATTTATTTTAGTGGGATCTACCACTCTCCTATACACAGACACAGCAATCAGGCAGGGTCATGGCCAGGTTAGTGGCCAATACTGTTCCTTGCATTTATAAGTTTCCTTGTATCACCTATTGACGACAGGCACTTATAACACAAACGCGGTCGGCTCAGATTTGGTTTTTGCTGGTTTTACCCATCACCTGCAATTGCAGAGTTTGACTGGTAAGGAGTCTGATCCATTCGTCCATATCCTAATGTCATATCCCTACCAAGAAGGTGAATGATTAATAAATCAGGCTCAACACAGTATTTCCTCAGTAGTGTCTGTATAACAAGCAATGGCACAATAAAACAACACTTTCAGTACCATATTACCACTTTTATCTCTCTTTAGTTTTATATGCATAGAGTTCACCAATTATAAACATTAGTGTTTATATTTTACTGTTCATCTCTATCTGTTAAATGTTCCTTATTCCTATACATTTTTACTATTTACATCATAGTATTATTACTCTACACTTTCTCTTACTTAACTCTTCCTGGCTTCTATCCTATTTATCTAAAACAGTATTATGTATTAATGTGCATTACAAAACCATAATAAACATATAAGAAATGCTGTACATACAAATCAAACATAGAAACATACATCTATTAAGATATATAAATTCAGATACAGTATAACTACGTATATTGTATATATACTGTACATAGGCATAAATGAATACTTAGGGCATTCTGTTATAATATCCTTAACAAAAAACAGCCAGTGCTACTTTTGTTTTACTTAATAAATTGCATAGTTTATCTTATAAATATTATGATATTAAGCGGTATACCTTTAAAACCAATTCACTGCTTTATTAACTGGCTAAACAGACTCCTCAGGTGTACAAACTAAAGCAGCTCTACAGAGCACCATGTGCAAACTGGCATCACTCGACACGCTTCCTTTATTTTTTTTCTTTACAAGAGTGGAAGTTAACACTTTTCCCATGTTACAACTAAAAGTCTGCTACAATAAATGCCATGAACACCTGTTTGCTGAGCATTTGCAGTGTTTTTATAATTACAGCAGCATTCTCAAACAATTTACTCTAGCAAAAATAAATGCTATACTAAACTTTTCGCAAGGCTGGGAGCATGTGCTAAAAGTGTGCTGCTGCATCCACCACATGACAAACCACCTGGATTGGGAGCCAAGTGTAGTGGGAGACACCTCAGCATCACACTGGAACAGTTAAACAGACTTGAGCTGGAAGAACTTCAAATGTGTCTGTGGGGGATGGGATAGCAGGCTGCTTGCTGTTTGTGCTGATCGACACATTTGTTAAATAAAGTTGCTGATGAGGAAGCGCGAAGAAATTTAAGTCGGCCCAACATTACAACTTTTTTCATAGGCTCCAGGGATTCTAGTGTTAAGTCAGACAATTCTTAGACATGTCTGATTGACCATTTTCACTTGTAGGTCAGCTACTTCAAGAGGGGATTTCTCTTTGAACCCCAGTGGTTGTCCATGTTGTTTCTGGATTCTGATGGAGGATGTTGGGACTTCCTTAATGAGTTAAAAGCAGAGGAATGGGATCTCCAGCCTGAAGAAGACATCTGCACACAGTGACAGTAAGGAAATATGGTGCAGTTTGTCGATTTAGTGTTAAAAGTAAGGTGGGAGAAAAAGTCAAATAGTGGGTTCTGTTGGCGTGGGGAGATGAAGCTCAAGCCCCAGCCAGCAATCACAGTGAAGCATCACATGACTTCCCCTAGATCTTTGATTGTTGTATTCTCTCCACCTCACACTGCTTTTCTTAGCAAAACCAAAAATTTTTAAAATCTGCATTTGAACCCAAGCTAGTCAAAGCAGATATGTCTTTAAGAAGGAAGCAACAAACTGCTTTGTATTATTTAAAGCAGAAATAGAAGGCTTAGATGTAGATAGCTGGCACAAATAAAAAGTGATGATGTTCAAATCATTTCTTGTTTTTTTTATCAGCTCCTTTTTATAGAAGAAAAGTTGTGTTTTAGATATGGTAAAAGCTAACATGCATTAAACCCCAAATGATTTGTAATGAGGGCTTTTATGCATGCAGAAGATAAGGATTTTAAATCATTTGTGATGGAACATGTTTTTAACTTTCCTGTTTCTTTTTACTTTAAAAAAACAGCACATTAAGTAATAAATAATAAATGTGAAGTAAATACATAAGAGTTTCAGGAAGTACCCAGGCATAAAACTAATTCTACATAATTAATAGCTTTCACAAGATGTTCTACTCCACCATTAATATAGTTTAGAAACAAAAAGAAGACATGACAAAGGACTTTAGCACATAGCAAATTAAAATCAAGCCTGGTCTGCAACTGTTTTGTAGGTTTTATATTTTGAATGCAGAGGTATTGGCAGATAGGCAAATATTAAGTTTACTTTACCCACAGCACTTGACTGTTTAATGCAGGGGTGGGCAATTAATTTTCCTAAAGAACCAAATGAGAAACTAGGACTGTTTTGGAGGGCCAGACCAATAGGCTGAACTCAGTTCTGCTCCACGTTAATTTTATCTCTTTAGAAAAAGCAATAAATTGTATAGTTTTGATTAGCTGCTACTGTGTAAGTATACAATACAATGCAAAAATACAAGTTTCTGTTCTGGATTAATTTCCATCACATTACCTTGCATCCAATTCACATTTTTCCCTGTCAGATTTAGACAACCATCAGTTTTACCACCTGCTTTTTTGTCCCATTTCACTCCCAGCTTGTTACAGAATGCATTTACCTCCGTGAACATATCACTCTCTTTCATTGTCATAAGTAACTGGGCTGTGTCGTGGACATCAAAACCCTCGTTCAAAGAGTTTCAATAAGAAAAAGTCAAAATTGTCTGCTTTGTTTTGCAGGTGAAGCTCCAGATTTCCTGCGATGTCCTCAATCCTTCTTATGGTTCGCCTGGAGAGGGGCACATTCTGAAATGCTTTTTGTCCCAGGGAATATTAGCACTGCAGATTCTACTAAACACTCTTTGACTCCCCATCAGAGAGCTTACTTTTTTTGCTATTTTGTGGGATATCATAAAGCTGCTCCATTCCTGGATGTGTGCAGTAAAGATTGGTAAAACATCCTTCCTGCTTTTGCAGATGTCTGTGCCCACTCTGCATTAGTAAAGTTCTTATATTTCAAATAATGGTGATTCTAATTGTAATCCTTAAACACAGTGATCATAAAGTTAAAGTGCATGGCTTTACTTGTGACTTCAGTGAACAAATACATAGAAGTCCATATCTTGTTAAAAACTCTACGTTCTTTATCAATCTTTCTTTTTATTTAATGTGAGCTGACATTTTTGAGGGCTAAAAGCTAACTCACATTTCTTGTAAATGTCTGTTCATCAACATATTACAGTGAAGGTGCATACGCTCACACGCACACACACCACAAAGCATGTAAATTGATCATGTACTGTACGTAAAAACAATTAGCAGTCACCTTCAAAATAAAAACAATGCAGTTGCGTTGCATGCATGATGTACAGTTATTAATTGATTCCAAATTTCCCCTTGATCTTACGCAGGCCAGTCAGGGACAGCCAAAGTGGCCTTTGTTGATAAAAACTATGACGAAAAATACTCATTGATATTTTTTCTCTGATGAAAATGGAACAAAAACTAAATAAAAATCCAGCATTCATGACGAAAACTAAGATGAATGCTTTTAAAATCATCGTTGATGAAAACTAAACAAAATGAAAATGTTACAAACAGATAACTGGACAATGTGCTATGTGAAGCTCTTTGCAAATATTGGTTACACATGAAGTGGTTCAGTTTTAAAAACTTGTATTCATGCTTGTAATTGGCTAACAATAGTTTGGGCGCCAGCAGGAAATCAACACATCAGTCAGAATCCTGTTCCACTCCGCTCTGCTATGTTAGCCAACGTGATTCTCAGGAGAAAATAGCAGTCACTCATCTGGACCAACTTTAATTACATTGCTGATGAAAATAAAGCCCAGTGTAAACCATGCAGAAAGAAGCTTATAGGAAAAAACACCAGAAAACTTAAAGGGAGGTCTAGAGGCAGATCATCCTGAGTTTCATGCCAAGGTATATAACGTTATATAGGTGGCGACTTGCCCAATGCCAATAACATTGCCTCTGGCTCTCGTTCACCTTCCTAATACTAAGGTGTCAAGTGTGTCGATTTTAGGTGTGCTGCTAATAGGGACATCACATCAATAGTAAAGTCGGTACTGCATGGTTGCGTGACCGCAAATACTGTATATGAATAACTTTGGATGGCACAATAATATGTGAGAAAACTGTGAGTAAAAACTACATATGAAAAAGGCTTACAGTTGTGATGATACTTTAATACTTTTAGATACAGTGTCCTACACAGTCTGATAAAGGAGTGGAAGCTTTGCAATCATTCCCTGACTGTAATGAGGATGTCTACACATTTGTCCACTCAATCATCCATTTTGTAACTGGTCAATACAGTTCAGGGTTGCGGGTGAAACCATCGCGCATGCATCCACTTGCACACACAGGCACGGTGGCAGTGACGACAATAGCCGTAGCAATTAAAAATCGAGGCAAGTTTCAAACGAAGTGGCTTGTCACCAACTTTAATGAAATGACAACATACATGTAAAATGTAATTAGAGGGACAGGAAACTATGATGACAGACCAGAGGTGCCATTATCTAAACAAGATTTGTTTTTTGAATAAATCCTTTCTACACCTACTCTTCATTTTATGTCCAGTAACATCTACATGTGGTTTGGCTCATTAGTGTGCGTGATAGTATAATAGTTTAGAAGTACAATATGTTGTGTGCATATTCATATGTGAAATAAGATACACATGTGATTTTGACTAATTTACTTTTACTTTTAGTCAACTTAAACTGATTTACTTTTACTTGACTAAAATTAATTTACTTTTTGTCAACTTTAACTAGACTAAAACTAACAATATTTAAGTGACTAAAATGTGACCACAATTAAAATGCAATTTAGTCAAAAGACTAAGACTGAAACTAAATCAAAATCTATCATCAAAATTAACACTGTCCCTGGGGCCATACAATGCCGATGTTTGCTTTAATGGAGGAACAGTTCAGTTAAAGGCAGAATTTCAATTCAGATTAAAGTATTGTTTGCTATTTGGACTTTCTACTGCTAAGCTTCAAAAGAGACCTTCTGAGATACAATGGAAAGCAAATTGCACATAGTCAAGTAAAGATTATACTAATTTCTGTAAATATGCTGTAGATTTAATACATTTTTACTAAAATGTTCTGTTTACAAAGTTAAAGATGACAGAACAGTTACCTTTCAGGAATAAATGAAATGTTTAATTGTTTTGTTTTTTCCCTAGTAATTTAATTGTTAATATGTAAAATGTGTGCCCACATTTATAATACAGAACGTGTAGTTATACCACACTTCCAACTAGAACATCGCATAAAGGGATCATTTTCCTGCAGATCATCTAATATGGTCTATCTAATTCTCTGTATGAAATGTCCTGACACTGCACTCTATTCGGGAGAAACTGAACAAACACTCCGCCAAAGAATGAACTTACACAGGTTTCACATCAAACATGTTAACGCAGATGTTCCTGTAGTAGCAGCTCACTTCAACAGCCATGGACACTGTGAGAGGGATTTTAAAGTGACAGTGCTTATGGGCAAATTCAGAACACAGCAAGAAAGAAAAGAATGGGAAGTTAAACTCATGGTAAAATTTAACACATTGCAACATGGTTTGAATAGAGACAAGAGTTTTATGGCCAGGTATGAGGATTGTTTGAACCTGTCGGAATGACACAGATAACTTTTCTACAGGCCCACATTTTATTGAAAAACTCTTCAGAAACTTCAAAAAACTTTCTTGGACAGTTATCTTATCCGAAGATCTTGACTATACATTGTTGTCCTCTCTTGCTAAATGAATCTTAGCCTGAAGAGGTCTATTAATTTTTTGCATTTAAGATGTCACACTTAAAGGTTTTCCAATGCTGTGTCTGTCCTAGTGACTTTATAAACAAAGGAAACTCCAGTTTCTGTATTACATCTTGCTTGAAGAAGGGGCCTAAGTTGCCTCGAAAGCTTGCATATAGAATCTTTTTAGTTAGCCAATAAAAGGTGTCATTTTGCTTGACTTCCCACTATATTGTTAATATGACAAACGCAGATTTTCTAGTGATACTAAATTAGAACAGTATTATGTCCCAGAGTCAGAAATATCTTTAGCTGTGGACTTGAACAAAATTTTGATGTGAGTTGGATATGGGCATATTAACTTGGTAATGGTTTTATGTGCAGAAATTTTAGTAAACCTATAACTGATAAATGTCATTAACATGTTTATTAAAAAGTCTTTTAATCTACTTTTAGGAAGTGAAGAAATAAGAAATATTTTGTCATATTTTGAACAACATTAAGAACATAATCTTAAGAAGATTTAATATAAATTGATTTCTGTTTAAAAAAATAATTCCGAACATTTCAAACAACAAAAAATTAACTTATTTTTTTAATTTTTTGGAAGGAATTTGTTTAATATGATGCAACTATACAGCCTTTATTTCTATTTTTTTTGCCAAACTGCATTTCTCCTTCACAAGCTCAAAGTGTTTTCTGTCAGGGTGTATGTCTGATTGACAACTTATTTTCTAATATATGTGTATTGTGAAAGGGAACAGACTTGAAACACGTTAAAAGGTTTTGGGCAGCGACCCGTATAATATTCCTGGCTGCAAATGGTTTTTTGAATGATACAGAGCTGTTGATAGTACTGAGTCCAAGATAGAACTGACGAGGGTTGGGAAAGATGGCGGCTTTAAGGGATCATACCGGAAGAGATGTAGGGTAACTGGAAGTGATGTCCTTCTGACATCAATCTGTGTGCCGGAACCGGAAGTGACGTTCTTCTGGGCGCTGAAACCGGAAGTGCCATCACTAACTCAGATAGGTCTGTAGAGATCACAGGAGAAGGTTTAGTGCACCCCGCCCTCCCCTGGCCTGGCATGGAATTACCTTTACTTGGTCCACACAACGTCCTCCTACTCGCATGTGTGTGACAGTATTTATATCATTACTTTTAGCTTTGTTTACTTTGCTGATTGTGTCTAATTGTTTCATTCAACCTTTATTTTTAAACAAATACATAGTAAACATACTATATCTATAATTTAAAGTAGAATGGGAAATATTAGTAAAATCAAACCTCAATGATAGCCAAATTTAAATTTTTAAAATTAAAAAATTAAAGGAACACTTTTTAATCAGAGTATAGCATCAAGTCAATGAAACTTCTGGGATACTGATCTGCTCACTTAAGTAGAGGAGGGGGTTGTTAATTAGTTTCAGCTGCTTTGGTGTTAATGAAATTAACAACAGTGAACTAGAGGGGCAACAATGAGACAACCCCCAAAACAGGAATGGTTTAACAGGTGGAGATCACTGACATTTTTCCCTCCTCATCTTTTCTGACTGTTTTTTCACCAGAGCCCTACAAAATGACCTCCAGCAGGCCACTGGTGTGAATATCTCTGGCCAAACAATCAGAAACAGATTTCATGAGGGTGGCCTGAGGGCCTGATGTCCTCTAGTGGGCCCTGTGCTCACTGCCCGGCCCCATAGATCTTGATTGACATTTGCCATAGAATACCAGACAAGACCATACAAGCACATGGGGGCCATACAAACTACTGAGTATGATGAAACGATCATATGAAAACACATCAAATAATAGATGGTTTATTACACAAAATAGCTTCAAAGGTTGACAAAGCACAAACACACGTACTCTCTCTCTATCTTCACAATACTCTCTTTTCTCCTGTCACCAGTTGAGTGTTGCCTTCCTTCCTCCCAGCTCCACCTTGCCTATATAAGGGATTGTGGTTCCTTTTATTAAGGCCCAGGACTACTTCTGGTCACAGGGCTATGGACTGATGGAATCACTTCTGTGTCAAACGTAAGTCACATAAATTGGGGTGCACATCTCCATGCAGTGCCTCCTCATGGCACCCACAGACCCCACCAAGGCTGTGCTGCTGGACTACAACTCTCTGCATTCCCTGCTGGTTCCCGAATGGATGCCAATATGGAGGGCTGCTGCCATATAATGCCTGGGGGGAATAAACACCCCCCAGAGACAGTCCTTCACTGTCCTCTTCTTTTATCTCAGCCAGGGATGCCTTTCCAGATGCCTGGACCTGTCTCTTCCTGCCAAGAGTACACATAGCTGGAAGGTCCGCTATCTTTGACTAAGTCAGAACCAGACTCTTCTTTAACACATGTCTTGTCTTGGTTACTTTTGAAATTCAATTAACACTAGAATCCCTGAAGCCTATGAAAAAACTTGTAATCCCGGGCCACCTTAAATTCCTTCACACCTCTCCATTAGCGTGTTTTGTTTTGTAAATGTGTTGATCAGCACAAGCAGCAAGCATCCTGCTGTCCCATCCTCCCACCACCGCTGTCAACTCGGACAAAATGTTCTCCCAGCTCAAGTCTTGTTTATCTCAGTATGAGGTGCCTGGAGGTGTATAATGTAAATAATATATTGTTATTTGGAACACATGCATTTCATGTGTGTTCTGTGTCTACAACGATCTATGTAAATGTGAGATGACAGGAAATGCGAGAAATGCAACAATTGTTGAAGACATACCTAAAACAAGCTTTTTTCATGTTACAGTACTAACGACAAAATTTTGACATGAAGTGTATAATGTGTGATGACTGAAGTCCAAATATCAAATAAACACTTTCACAAAAGGTACACGTATAACCAAACAAGTGCGCTTTTATTCAAAAACATAATCGAAGAAAAAGAAATCGGTTTAGGGTACAATGTTGACATGACCACTTGGGTGTCAGCATGCCCGTGTCGATCAAACACAGGAAGCTCTGCAGTCTACTTGTGACTTTAAACTGTAGGGACATAAATAAATCAAGGTAAATCTTTCTCCTTTATGCCTGGTGCAGCTGTGTTGTTCTTATGTGTGAGTGGACGTTTCTTGCGGGGAGAGCTTCTGTTCTATTCCTCCGATGTAGAACTCTCATCCTCATCTGAATTCACCTTTGTTATAGCACGTCTTTATTTGAAAACAGCAGTGTCAGATTGGGGGGAGCGTGAACGTGACTGAGAGAATAATAATGAAAAAAAGAAACACACTAACCTTTACAATGACCATAAATTTACACTGGCTGTTACAGACTAAAATCAAATGTATGCTTTTATTGTATAATAGTAACAATAAGAGCAGCTCACTATTCAAAATGGCAATGCTGGTTAGCAGCTGTAAATTTTGTCAACATCATTTTTTGCTAAATAAAAACAAAGTCAAACCCATTTCAACTTTTTTTCTAAAATAAGAGAAGCATGTACAAAATTGAAATCCACTATCAAAATCCAAACAATCCAAACTATAGTGTAGTTAACAAGAGTCAATGTCGCAGTGTTAGCTATGAGTCTTATGCAGTATCAGGGGATCCTGCCCTCTTAGGCGCAACATATGAAAAACAAGGACTATATGACACAGAATACAAGAAATACATAATATAATACATTAGTAAAAAGTAATAAATAGACAAGGCAATATTCATTGAGAAATAATCAACTGTAAACAGAAAGAAAACATTAACAGAATTTACAAAAAAATATTTAAAAGAAGTGTAGATTTAGTGACTGATTGAAAAACTTAGTATTGATAGCAGTCTCCACCCAATGCCTAAAACCAGCAGGCACATTAATGATATAAACATGGACAAAAATGCAGCTGAACCGCCAATATTATAGTAATGAAAGAAATATAAACCCTATATCAAGCTTGAAAGACCTTATTTCGCATCATGAGTCTCTGCAGTCAGCATGGGCAACTGACTGTATTAAGTACCTTCTAAATAAATATTAAAACACCACTGTGCTAAAACAAATTGAATAATTTAATGGTCATAAACAAACAGATGGAGAAAACAACAAAATGTGCTTAAAACCCTTTTAAAGAATTAACATGCAAAAGTGCAAGCACAATGAAAAAGAATACTTCAAAACTTCAGCAAAATGGAATTACAAAAGAAACTCTGACAATTCCAAAAAGATCAGAAGAACTAATAATCTTACAATGTTTCCAGTTTTGCAAAGTCAAATGCAGACTCTCACTGTAACAAACTAAAAAAGCAGTATCATTTTTTTTTTAAGTGTTTTAATCACCATCTTGACTGGTTGTCTACAGTGCTCTTTTAATATTTAACTATGGTAAAAAAAAAAAGGCTATGACTTGTTACACCTATGTGCATATAGGAGATGGTTTATGGGCTCAAACAGTGTTGTTTCTCATTCGGACCAGGGGTCGGTGCTGTCATCTGATACTTTCTCCTTTTGTCTCTCTGCAGACCAGCTTAAGATTGTGCCTTTCAATGACGTCACTTTCAACCCACCTACTGAGGACATCACTTCCAGCATCCAGAACCCACCCACTAAAGGCATCACTTCCTGTTCCAGCTTCCCCTGATACTCACCTCTTCCTGTTTCTGTCGTATTTATAGACTAGACTTACCATGTTAGTTCAGTTCTGTTTTGGACTCCTGTCTATAGAGACATGGGTTTTTTTTTTGCTTGCGGTTTTTCATGTTTATTGGGTGGCCATCCCCAAACTTTTTATCCTTTTACAGACTCTACAACTTGAAAGTTGGACTTAATACATGTTACATTGGGACATTTAAATGTAGTGTTTTGTTTCTTGGTAGCAGCAGAAACATATCGTAGTCCAGAACAGAAATCCATTAAACATGCTGTATTTCTGAGAGTCTTATTTTGTATTGGAGTCTTAATGGCAATGATGACATTTTCCAGCACAGTTAACCCTAGTAACCTCAACTGCCTGGATTTTTATACATTCATTTAGCAATCTTACGGCAACTTCTATGTTCATGATGTTTCTGTTTGATATTTAATGTGTTTTATAATATAGACATATAGTGTGAGATATTATTTCTGTTTTGAAATTATTGTACTTTTTAGTATTTCATTTTTGAACTATGATTTGAATAATCTGTTGTTTTAAATTTATAACCTTTCTACTACTACATATTTTCTTAAATAGAAAAAGAGCAAAGTGTGGTATGCCAATCAGTGCATCATCAGTTCAAGAACAGAAGCTTGGGCTTATTTTTAAAGTCTGACTAGTGCCTGAGCAATGCTACAATGTGCCCGTCATGTGTCACATACAGTAAAAGTGATACACCCTCCATCCTACCAACATCAAGATACTGAAAGTTAATGAAAGATCACCAGTCAGACAAACACCTTAAAAAACAAAAAGAAATCCAAAAAATGCATAAAATAGTTCATGTAGCAATCAACTGGCTGAAAGACCACTGGCTGAAATGCCCACTCGTTAACATATAAATCTTTCCTCCCAGTTATAACATATGGTAGTTTCTGCAAAACTATTTTACATATTTATATTTTTTGATCTACTGATCATTTGCACCACACTCCTGCCAGAAATACAGGAAGAACACAAATGGACAACTGGTAATGCCTCTTACTCTGGAAAATTGATTCCCTGCATTTCAATGACATTGACAATAACCACTAGTTTTTTTTAACAATTTTAATTTTACTTTTAAGTGTTTTCATTTTTTTTTTAAATCTTGGGTCTGTTTTTAAGTTTATCTTTTACTTAATTGCTGGTTTTTCTTTACATAAGCAGATGTAAGATGTTGCTAACTCTGTAATCCCTTGTGAATTAAAATAAACCCACAGTGATTTACAATCATATGAAAAAGTTTTGGAACCCCTCTTAATTCTTTGGATTTTTGTGTATCATTGGCTGAGCTTTCAAAGTAGCAACTTTCTTTTAATATATGAACAGCAGTATTTCAGCAGTGACATTAAATTTATTGGATTAACATAAATATGCAATATGCATCATAACAAAATTAGACAGGTGCATAAATTTGGGCAAACCAACAAAGATATGACATCAATACTTAGTTGAGCCTCCTTTTGCAGATATAACAGCTTCTAGACGTCTCCTATAGGTTTTGATGAGTGTCTGGATTCTGAATGGAGGTATTTTTGACCATTCTTCCATACAAAATCTCTCCAGTTCAGTTAAATTTAATGGCTGCCGAGCATGGACAGCCTGCTTCAAAGCATCCCATAGATTTTCAATGATATTCAAGTCAGGGAACTGTGACGGCCATTCCAGAACATTGTACTTCTCCCTATGCATGAATGTCTTTGTAGATTTCAAACTGTGTTTTGGGTCATTGTCTTATTGGAATACCCAACCCCTGCGTAACTTCAACTTTGTGACTGATGGTTGAATATTATCCTGAAGAATTTGTTGATACTGTATTGGGTTGAATTCATCCGACCCTCGACTTTAACATGGGCCCCAGTCCCAGAACTAGTCACACAGCCCCACAGCATGATGGAAGCTCCACCAAATTTGACAGTAGGTAGCAGGTGTTTTTCGTGGAATGCGGTGTTCTTCTTCTGCCATGCAAAACGTTTTTTGTTATGACCAAATAACTCAATTTTTGTCTCATCAGTACAAAGCACTTTGTTCTAAAATGAATCTGGCTTGTCTTAATGAGCATTTGCATACAAGAAGCAACTCTGTTTGTGGCGTGAGTGCAGAAAGGGCTTCTTTCTCATCACCCTGCCATACAGATGTTCTTTGTGCAAATTGTGCTGACTTGTAGAATGATGTACAGATACACCATCTGCAGCAAGATGTTCTTGCAGGTCTTTGGAGGTGATCTGTGGGTTGTCTGTAAGCATTCTCACAATCCTGCACATATGCTGCTCCTTTTCTTGGCCTGCCAGACCTGGGTTTAACAGCAACTGTGCCTGTGGACTTCCATTTCCTGATTACATTCCTTACAGTTGAAACTGACAGTTTACACCTCTGAGAGCTTTTTGTAGCCTTCCCCTAAACCACGAGACTGAACAATCTTTGTTTTCAGATCTTTTGAGAGTTGCTTTGAGGATCCCATTCTGTCACTCTTCAGAGGAGAGTCAAAGGGAAGCACAACTAGCAATTGACCACCTTAAATACCTTTTCTCATGATTGGACACACCTGTCTAGGAAGTTCAAGGCTTAATGAGCTAATTCAACCAATTTGGTGTTGCAAGTAATCAGTATTGAGCAGTTACCTGCTTTCAAATCAGCAAAATTACAAGGGTACCCAAATTTTTGCACAGCCAGTTTTTCACATTTGATTTAATTTCATACAACTAAATACTGCTTAACTTAAAATCTTTGTTTGGAAAGCATCCCAGTACTCAGATGTTCCTAGGAAATGAATCATGTGGTACTGTAGTTCCCTCTTGGTGAAACATACACTTTTATGTCAGATACGTTTGTATTGATGCTGTGTGCTATGGTTATTTTCATATATGCTGCGCTGGCTAGTCTAAACATCCTAACCAGGAATGCGTTATACGTGTAGCCTTCCTCTATTTGATTAACCGTGTACCTCCCATTATGTTACCCTTGTTTTTATATGAATTATCTTATCCTACAAATAGACCTTTCCAGGCTTTAATAACAACAGCAGTAAGTCAGTTTGGATAGGTCTGTATCAACTTAGAACACTCAATTTGGAGTTTTATTCAAGTCTTCACTACAAAACAGTTCAGGCATAGTCAAATTGTGAGTGCATCTCGTGTGCATAATGGCTGCTTTGGTCTGAGTATGTACAAGACAGAGGTCCAGGATCTGACAAAGCTGTTCCAGAACGCTGATAAGTCTTTCCTTTTGTGGTGAAAGGTGATATTCTTCATTAACTTTACTGTTCTGCACAAAGTTTAAAGATATTTGGAGTTGACAATTTCCTCTCTATCCCGAACAGAGTCCTTGTTCCTTCTGAGGAAATGCATTTTCAGAATATGATGCTGCCTGCACAATACTTGACATTAGGTGATGAGCTGTGTTGGCTTTGGGTCAGACATATGTCTGGAAATTAAGGCCAAAATGTTCTACTTTGTTCTCATCAGACCATAAGGCATTTTCCAAGAGAGTTTTGGAAAATTAGATTCATCTAAATGGTAGATATGTATGGCCTTGTATTTGCTTTTGTATAAGAAACAGATCCTGTCTTGCCACTCTGCTCTGTACTCCAGAATTGTGAAAAATATGCAAAATGGTTGTTAATATGGAGTATGACTGACATAAATTAAATTCCCATAGATCCTTTATGACTGTCTTTAGTCTCAAGGTAACCTTCAAATCTTTTCAAATGTATTCTTGTCCAGTGATCATCCATCCATCCATTATTCAACCCTCTATATCCTAACTACAGGGTCACGGAGGTCTGCTGGAGCCAATCCCAGCTAACACAGGGCGCAAGGCAGGAAACAAACCCCGGGCAGGGCACCAGGCCACCACAGTGTCCAGTGATCAGCTCTGTGGAATTTTCTGACCAATGTAAAGTCCTAGTGGTGTTACATTTTCTCCACTTCCTCCAAAAGTTTTAAGCTTAACTTAATAGGAGTGCTGATTTTGTAATTAGCTAAAGATATGTGTACTCATATATGTTACCTACAAGTTTTGTAGCATTTGTTGTTCATAGTATGTGTTTCTTTTTCATGACCAAGATAACATGGATAACCAAAACCACAAAATTATGTAAGGGTCTTACAGCAAATTTCTAATACCAGAGAACAATACACTTTCATAGAATATTTTTCACATTCATCTTTTTCAAACAGTGTATACTAGGGTCAGTCCCTTTCATATGTCATAATTGATGGACTGCAGAATTATAACATGGCAGGATAATTTTCAAAGGTGACCCAAGGTCTAGTGGGTCTTTAACTTTGATGACAATATTGTCACTGTGGATCGAATCATAATGGAGAGTCAAAGAGAGACAATGCATGAAACAGCAAACATGGGAATTAGGTATGGGTCAGTTGAATGCATTTTTCATAAACAGTTAAATGAAAGCAAGGTTTGGGCACAGTGTCTAAAATAATCTGAAGCAATGTATCCACTATTCCAAGTAGAATCTCCTTCTAATTAATTCAGATTGGGAAACATTTAAGATGCTTTTCACAACTGTGGAATGTAGTATACTAGCAAAATACCCGCGCTTCGCAGCGGAGAAGAAGTGTGTTAAAGAAGTTATGAAAAAGAAAAGGAAACATTTTAAAAATAACGTAACATTTGCTTTCTATTCGTTTGCATAAGCACAGTCCTTCACCAACAATTATTTAATGTTAGCTCAGACCCGGCACTTAAAAGTTTCTGTCGCACTTTTGCTGAGTTTGTGCTAAACACTATTCTATCCCTGACCATCTAATCTTCGTTTGCATAAGCACAGTCCTTCACCAGCAATTTTAACTCAGTTACAAAGTGATCAAAAGTCTCATTTATACCTCGTGTCTTCTCATTAAACTTGTATCTCGCGAATATCGTATTTGTCGTAGGCATGACAAACGCCAGCGGCAGCGTGTCTATAAACTTAATTTAAACTTATGGTTTACACCATGCTTTGTTTCCGCAGTAGCTGCACTTATAAATATGCTTGTATGCGTCACTCGCTTCATATTCTTTTGCTGCCCTCTCAATTGTGTAATGCGTTTTTTGTTCAGCGCTCTTTGGAGCTCTTCCTTGTTCTCTACGTACTGCGATCACAGTCAATTCACGTGAACTGCTCTCTTGTGTGATCTTGCGATGTCCACAGCTTTATTTAATGTTAGCTAAGACCCGACACTTAAATGTTTCTCTCGCACTTTCGCTGAGTTTGTGCCAAACACTAGACCAGCTCATCTTCGTTTGCATAAGCACAGTCCTTCACCCGCGAATATTTACCTTATATGGGCAGGCACTCAATTACGTGGGAGGCGTGATGATGTGGGACGCAACTCCGCCTCACACGGCGACTGAGCTGCAGGCTATGGCCATATATATAGTCGAAAGTAGGTTCCAGTTATGACCGTTACGCGTAGAATTTTGAAATGAAACCTGCCTAACTTTTGTAAGTAAGCTGTAAGGAATGAGCCTGCCAAATATCAGCCTTCCACCTACACAGGAAGTTGGAGAATTAGTGATGAGTCAGTGAGTGAGTGAGTGAGTCAGTCAGTCAGTCATAGATCACTATGACCTAGAAACACTAGTCAAAACAATGTAACAAAGGTAACACCAAAAAAATCAAAGTACAAGCTAGTGCCAGCGGGTTCATTTGGATATTTTTTTATTTTGTTGAGGGTGTAGTTCATATTTAGTACGTGCCTCCAAAGTCCCACATAACTAGTCAGTACTCTACTGATTTATTTTGTCATTTGCGGAAGCCAAACAAGGAAAAGCAGTGAAGTTAGCTGTTTAGCTAATTCTGCTCCATGACAATGTTCCCATATACACTCAATGAGTAGCAAAGGCTACTCTGCTAAATTGAAAACTTAAAATGGCACATCCACCTATTGTCAGGATCTGTTCAATCAAGCCAGCTATACAACAGTTTTTCCAGAAACAAAAGAAAATGTTTTATTTGACTGGCATAAAAACCTTTAGAAGGAAAGCATTATAAGTAATGTATTAGGATTCACAGGGATCATGCAGAAGAATAAAACTTGTTTAGTTTTAGTGGTGTTAAGGTCAAATCATTTAGATCGGGGTGTAAATGTTTTGAGAACTATGAATAGCCTTTTATATACTACATGTTGGCAGGAATATATACTCAGCAAAAAAAGAAACGTCCCCTGACTTTCAACTGTTTTTACTTTCAGTAGACTTAATGTGTAAATATTTGTATGAACACTAAAAGAGTCAACACCATAAGACATAAACTAAAAATGTTTCACAATGTGTCCCTGAATGAAGGGAGGCTCAAAATCAAAAGTACCAGTCAGTATCTGGTGTGGCCACCAGCTGCTTGAAGTACTGCAGTGCATCTCCTCCTCATGGACTGGACCAGATTTGTCAGTTCTTGCTGTGAGATGTTACCCCACTCTTCCACCAAGGCACCTGCAAGTTCCTGGACATTTCTGGGGGGAATGGCCCTAGCCCTCACCCTGCGATCCAACAGGTCCCAGACGTGCTCAATGGGATTGAGATCTGGGCTCTTCGCTGGCCATGGCAGAACACTGACATTGCTGTCATGCAGAAACTCACGCACTTTTTGCCACTCCTGTCTGGTCCAGCGAAGGTGGGTTTGTGCCCATAGGCGGCATTGTTGCTGGTGATGTCTGGTAAGGACCTGCCTTACAACAGGCCTGCAAGCCCTCAGTCCAGCCTCTCTCAGCCTATTGCGGACAGTCTGAGCACTGATGGAGGGATTGTGTGTTCCTGGTGTGACTCGGGCAGTTGTTGTGGCCATCCTGTACCTGTCACGCAGGTGTGATATTCGGATGTACCGATCCTGTGCAGGTGTTGTTACACGTGGTCTTCCACTGCGACGATGATCAGCTGTCCTTCCTGTCTCCCTGTAGCGCTGTCTTAGGCGTCTCACAGTGTGGACATGGCAATTTATTGCCCTAGCCACATCAGCAGTCCTCATGCCTCCCTGCAGCATACCTAATGCACGTTCACGCAGATGAGCAGGGACCCTGGGCATCTTTCTTTGGGTGTTTTTCACAGTCGGTAGACAAGTCTCTTTAGTGTCCTGCGTTTTTAGAACTGTGACCTTAAATGCTTACTTTCTGTAAGCTGTTAAGGTCTTAACGACCATTCCACAGGTGCATGTTAATTAATTGATTATGGTTAATTGAACATGCATGGAAAACATTGTTTAAACAATTTACAATGAAGATCTGTAAAGTTATTTGGATTTTTAAAACATTATTGTTGAAATACACAGTCCTGAAAAAGGAACGTTTCTTTTTTTGCTGAGTATATTAACAAAAACTATCATCAAATTTTCTTGACAAATGAGACAACAAACAGTTATATCTATGCTTGTTACATTCATACATTCTTCCTCATGTCTCTCTTAAAACTGTCTACCATTTTCATCAGATTTTCTAAAGGCCACGGGACAAAAATCAGCTTTAAATAAAAAGATGATGCCAGGTAAGTCATGGAAGGGTGGCCAACTTGATACCAGTGAGGGGTGTGAAAGCAGTGATTTGTGTGTAAAGCTGAGCTACTATCCCTTTAATGAGACTGTCACATCTTTGTCATTATGCTAAAACACATACGTACTTTATAGCAGTGCGGCATGTCATGATCTTTTCCCTTTTTCTTTTTGGGTAATTGCAAGCAGCCAGTTTCCATTCTGTCTACAAGTTGGTAGCTGTGATTTGCTGTGCTGCGCAGTTTGGACCAGCAGGGGGCATACAGCTCCCTCAACCCAGACACAGACAGGCAGAGACACAAGGCTTGCCAGACAACATGCCTTTATTTAAGTTGGGAAGCGCTTTTCTGTTGCTGCCCACTACACAGCACAGTACGAGCACCAAATGTATCAAATATACACAGTCCTTTCTTCCTTGTCTCTTCCTCTTTCTTTCTCTGTCACCACTCCTCCTTTAGCACTGGGCCACCTTAAATTCCTTTGCACCTCTCCATAAGCATCTTTTGTTTTGCTAATGTGTTGATCAGCACAAGCAGCAAGCAACCTGCTATCCCATCCCCCCACCAACGCAGCTGAAACTGTCCCAGCTCAATGGTCTTTATCTGGGTATGAGGTGCCTGGAGTTGTATAGTCCCGAGCAGGTGTCAACAACAGCATCAACTGTGGTCATCACTGCCCTTATGGAAATATTGGAGATAAATGCCATCAACTCAGAGAGGGAGAGGCAAGTTCATTGTACCATGTGAAGTACCATGTGAATGTCACTGACAGAATAAAACTGAATAGTAAAAAAAAAAAAAAAAAAAAGTAGCCAAAATTTACACTGGATGTTACAGGCTCAAAACAGATCTATGTTTTTATTTTAATATAGTAATAATAATAGCAGCTCACTACTCAAAACGAGGACCACAATCTTTTAATTATAGGACAGCAGCTGTTACCTCTGCACCACCCAAGAAGACATATTAACTTTCTGTCAATTGACATTTGAGCTTGGGTTTTTAACTCATTGACAGCAACATGTAAATTGAATGATTTTTTTTCTTTGATTATATTCTTGAATAACAGTGCATGTGTTTATTTGATATTTGGACTGTCTTCACACATTATACACTTCACACTGGCATTTTGTCAATATTATAGTAAGATGAATAATTTTCTGTTTTAGTTATGTGTTCAACATTTCTTGCCCCACATTTCCTGTCATCCTATATTTACCCAGATCGTTGTAGACACAGAACACACATGAAATGTATGTATTCCAAATAATGACATGTTATTTTATCCTATACAGCTCCAGGCATTTCACATCCAGATAAACAGACTTGAGCTGGGAGAACTTTTTGTCCGACTTCAGCTGCAGTGATGGGGGGATGAGATAGCAGGCTGCTTGTGCTGATAGACACATTTGCAAAATAAAAGATGCTGATGGAGAGGTGTGATGGAATTTAAGGTGGCCCGGGATTACAACTTTTTTCATAGGCTTCAGGGATTCTAGTGCTAGCAAGCTTTGTCCTTCGTCCCTGTGAGGCTGGCAAGTCCTTTTATATTGGCCCACCTTGAAGTGCTTCTTTTCTTCCGCCCACATGGTCTGCAAACACTTCTGGGTTAGGCGGAAACCTCATGCCACACGGCTCCTCCATTTTTACAGCACTCCCTGATGGCACCCACCATACCCAACAGGGCTAAGATAAAGAACTCCAAGTTCCATGGTGCCCTTTGGGAATCTGGGGCACTGCTTTAGTGCCCTAAAGAGGCTGTCTTCCCCCATCCTTCCATTTCTAGGGCATCCTGGTGGGGTTGGGCTGTCAACCATCCCTTACAGCAGATAGACTAGACACACACATATATATATATATATATATGTGTCAGAGGGTCTCAGTAGGCTCTGATGTTAACATTGTCTTCTCCTTCTCACCCCACAGCACCTAGAAACCACCCAGTGACTCTGCCTTTTCCTGTCACCCATTCATAAGAGCACCGGATTCCCAAAAGGAGGTGTTCTTTGCCAGACAGACAAACTACTAGACACAGCTCTCATTAAAAGTGACCCAAAAAGTTCCCTTTCTGTTTTGGCATTTCACACCAAGATGGTTGTTATTTTTATTTATTTGAGATTGATATTAAATGGGACAATCCAGTTGGTTTGATCTGGCAGTCTGTTGTACCTGTACCTGGTTACTATTATTTTTTATATTTTGTTTTTTATTGTTTTTTCCTTGAGCTTCTGTAAAGTTCTCATTTTTCCTTGTGCACAAATAAAGTATATCTATATATCTAACCTGTCATTATTGGGTGCATAAAATTGCAGAAAAGAAAATATTGGACATAAAATCCATCCATCCATCCATTATCCAACCTGCTATAACCTAACTACAGGGTCACGGGGGTCTGCTGGAGCCAATCCTAGCCAACACAGGGCGCAAGGCAGGAAACAAACCCAGGCCAGGGTGCCAGCCCACCACAGAGGACATAACAGCTGTCATCTTTTTCAGCTATTACTATGATGTGATAGCTTGTTGATGGGATGTGTTCACATAAATTGCATGTGATGACATCATAAATATGATCGTATAAAGGTCACAATTGCGGACACAGTTTGTGCAAGATTGTGGATTCCTATTAAGTTATTTGTGTGTCTGTGTGCTTCATTGTAGTGTTTAAGGCAGTGTTTTTAAACAATGTTTAATGATGGCACCCATTTGTCATTTATTTTATTGTATTTTGTGGCACCCCTAGTCAATTTTCTGTTATAACCACTTCCTCATATGACTGTCAGCTGGTGCACCAGAGCTATAAATTTTATTACAACTTTATTGTGTATGGACACTACATATACTGTACATTGACCATTTTGGGACAAATAAACAAAACAGACTAACCTGGTTTACGATTGCAAGCTTCGATAAGCTATCTGGGCCTGATTTTTTTGACATGAGGGAGAAAACTGGAGAGCAATAATCTCATTGCTTCCTTAATTTTATACAGTACTAGCGACTGGGAGCCCGATCAAATCGGGCTACAAATTCTATGTTTGTGAAATCCATACTTTCTCTGCAAAGAATTATTTGTTTTTTTTAAGTCCTTGAAATGATTTTGTTATCATGGCACTGATTTGTGCTTAAAATAGACCTTTTCGGCCGATGTAATGAAGAGCTTCCTGTTTAAATGGGGCTGCAAGACGTGAACTCAGCTCTTCAGCGCGCCTCATCTGATTTTTTCCGGCAAACAAATTTTCAAAACAAACTGTATTTTACGACTCTAATCAGAATCGGAGTAATAATTATATTGGCGTGGTCATTTTAGATCTGAGATCGGCTAAAATTTAAACAATGACCGTTGTTAACCCTTTGTTGCCTGAATTTATTTGCAAATATATAAAAAAATAAATTATTTGTGTTTTTACTGTCAAATAGATGCTAAATTAAGTGGAGATTGTTAATTTGAACATAGCACATATATTAGATATAAATTTAGGTATGATGCAAATTAGCGACATTAGGCATAATTGGGTATAACAGTAATTAAACAAATTTTCCACTCTCAGGTATGTAGATTATTTTATTGATGCTGTTATTGATCAGTTCCTCCATTCAACAATCCAAATTACAAAAATTTTCTAAAAATCAGTAGAATGTCATGAAATTAACAAGTCACATGAGGAGAAACAGTCTTACTCATGGAATTCTCAAAAGTAGTTGTTGTTCTTGTTGAGGCACAGGTGAACATTGCACTTTGAACATTTGATTACAGTCTGGCCCTTACAATTTGGGCGTTTGCAGCGTTGCCATCCACTTTCAACCACTGGCCAGTGATCCACAGCATCTTAATGGACTTCCAGTGTTGAAATAGCCTTAGCTGGACCTCGATGTCTCTTCTTTTCGAAATCCCTTTCAACATCAGATGAAGGCCGCCCCCTCTTTTTCCTTGACATATCCTTGCCTTGTATGCAGAGTGCATGTGCAATTGATGTTCTAAAAGCAAACAAATCTTTCTGCTTCTTTCTTGGAACATCCAGTGAATCACAATCACGTCGATACAACAACCAGCTGTTTCCAATGACCATATCAACAAAATGAAAAAAGAACCTATGATAGTGCTTTTTTGACCTTATGTGGATGCGATAATATGCAATTAGTGCGTCAAGAACATCAATGCCGCCCATGAACTTGTTGTATGGGCTGATGATGTTTGGGCATTCTACAGACACTTTCTTTTTCGACTTTCTATCCCATCTTTCTACGTTAGAAATAGGCTGAGAACTGGCAAAATTGCTGGCAATGATAACCCCTCTATTATCAAACCATTTTACTGCTCTTATTTCTACATTGACAACAACAACCTTTTTCTCTTCAAATGTCCCTCTTCCCTTCTTCTTCATATCGGTGTCTATGCTGAAATTGCACCCTTGCAGGCAACTTTGCTGCACAGCCCCAAGGGCTGGTATTCCCTTGTTTGCAAGGGCAACAAACAAATCTAAGGAAAAAAAAAACAGTTGTCAAAATACAGTAATCCCTGTCTATATCGCGCTTCGACTTTCGCGGCTTCACTCTATCGCGGATTTTATATGAAAGCATAACTAAATATATAACGCGGATTTTTCGCTGCTTTGCGGGTTCTGCGGACAATGTGTCTTTTTACTTCCTGTACATGCTTCCTCAGTTGGTTTGCCCAGTTGATTTCATACAAGGGACGCTATTGGCGGATGGCTGAGAAGCTAACCAATCAGAGCACGCAGTTAAGTTCTCCTGACTGAGAAGCTAACCAATCAGAGCACGCAGTTGAGCTCCTGCGCGCTGAATGCAGTGTTAACCAGGTAGTCTCCTCTCGCTCATTCAGCATCAACGTGTTTCGCTGTGTAAAGAGTTGTGCTCTTTTGTGTTTATCTTTGTGCATAGTCAAGCCCTTCATTATGGCTCCAAAACAATCTGCTACTGCTTCAGGGGCCGTGCCCAAGCGCAAGGAGAAGATGTTAAAGATTGCTGAAAAGGTAAACGTTTTGGATTTGTTGAAGGCTACGATTCTTTTTATTTAAAAAGTAGGAAAGGAATATAAGATCTACGGCTGCAGTGTCCTTTTAACCAGGGTGCAAAACGAGTTGTAAGTGGATGTAATAAGGCAGTAGTCTGGATGGAATCTGCTTTAGGGATTTGGATTGAAGACTGCCAGAAGAAGAACAACGGCAGTGCTACACAATCGCCTGAAGTGGCTCCTTTACAAGGGCTGTAACGCTCTCCTTCGTTGTGCAGTAAAATTAAACTCATTGTTATCGGACAAGTCATCGTGTCATTGTTGGTGAGTAACCATAATTAATTTTCTTCTTACAGTGCTTAGTACATGTATGTACGTTTAGTGTCACTGTACACACATTTACTGTATACTATTTTTCTTGCATTGTACGTATTTATAGCTGGTGACCTGTCTATCGTAATGGCTGTAACATATGTGATATCGGAGACACTCAATATCTTTAAAATAATATTTAGGTTTTACTGTATATAAACAGTCTGTTTATATACATAATTTCAATGAATCTTACCTAATATCTAAGAGAATACAAAGGGATTATGCTGTATAACTCTGCGGGGAATATTTATAAACAGTGCGGGAGAGTTTATAAGGGCTTAAAATATATAAAAATAACCATACAAACATATGGTTTCTACTTCGCGGATTTTCACCTATCGCGGGGGGGTCTGGAACGCAACCCCCGCGATCGAGGAGGGATTACTGTACAGTAAGTGATTGAGAGCACCACAAATAACTTGTGCAAGCTTTAGCACAATGTTTCCACTTGCACCAATGTTAGGTTCTCCAGGTACAGGATTTATTTTCCCTGCAAATATGTCAAATGAATGCACCAGGCCTTTTGTATCACAAAGCACAAGGATTTTGTATCCCCATTTGTATGGCTTCTTGGGGATATACATATTGCTTTAGACTAGATCTACCTTTGAATGGCACCATTTGCTCATCAATAGACAACATTTGATCTTGTGGGAGACCCTGAAATTTTGGGAGAAGTGAATCAATAATTGGCCTGTTTTTGAAAAGCTTATCGTAATTTCCATCATTGTTGGCTGGCATGTTGCTGTTGTCATTGAAATGAATACATTTTTTAATTTGTTCCCATCTGTCTCTGGATATCACATCAGCCACCTGTGCTACTCGACATTCACTGGACCAGTACATTCTTGACCTTGGTAGATGTACAACACTCATGTACACTACAGTTCCAATAAACTGCTCCAATTCATTTCCATCCAATTTGAGGGCACTATTTGGATTTTTTTTGCATGCAATACAGATTATTTTGTTCTGCAATACTATCCAAAAGATCAGCATCAAAAAAAGTACTGAATGGGCAGTCTGATTTCATCAGCATCAGGAAGAGCGGCTTGCCAAATTGGAATGTCTTTTGCAGAGTTCTGTTGTCTTCCACATTACCTTTTGCTGTGTTCTCCTTGCAGTAGCAGCTGGTCGCCTTCTTGCACCAGTAGCACTGGTGCTAGCAGGTGCATCATGATTGCTGTCAGAGTCTTCATCACTGCTGCTTTGTCAGTACTCCCATTACTGCTGCTTTTATCTTCAGAAGCATCACCTTGTGATAATGGTGTAGGTATGTACTCTTCAACGCTATCCTCACTATCACTAAGACAGCTGTCATCACTTTCAACTGGTGGAACCCTGATTTGAAGTCATCCAGCTTGCTTCCTGTAGAAAGTCGATGTGTTCTTTTAGTTCTGCCTCAAAATAAAGGGCAGAAATCGCATTTATATCTCAGTATACTATTTTTACATTAATTCTAGAAATTAACTAGGATCAAAATGCAAAGCATTTGAAATCTATGCACAGGAATTCGAATTTCTACGATATTGCACCTAAATACAATATTATTCATTTGCAGCCGTTATTGCCGAATGTAGCGAAAAAGCGACATAACGAAAATGGCGTATAACTTCCGGAATTTTTGTCACATGTAGCCTATTCTGAAATATCAGCAATAGAAGAAAACAATAAGCTTATATGTATTTTAATCTTAGCGCAATTTACCTCAAATGTGGAGAATTTCTCAAAGTAAGCAGCCAAAATTCACGCGCACTGAAACGCACTATCAGGCGGTTGTAGTTTCCACTACGACCACTAGATGGGATGAGAAGCGCTTTCAATACAATCCTTGGAACGTATCGAATACGCAGCAACCGGCATTAGCGGGATACATGTGCCACCTTGGCTGTACAGTATTCTGCCTGCAAGCGGTTTGATGTGAATTCGCGACAATCTTCTACAATCATCTACCCAGCCGTCATTACTCAGTTTGACAATAGATGTCAGAAGGACGGATGCCAAAACCGAATTGCCCAAAGATAGATTTCGACATACCAAGCAAATGGCGATACGTTTTAAATTACTTACGGTTCCGGAGCTGTCGAAGGGTTTAAGTCAGTCGACGATGTTAGTCCTGGAAAATATGCCCCACCAAACCAACATTCCAAAAACCAACCGAACTTACTGTTATCTGCTCGAACCAACACCAACTTACAATACTCGGTCGTCCAGCAGCGTCACTGAAGCATTCGAACATTCTTAGCCAATCATGCAACACTGCATCCGTGTTTTTTTCCACGTTATGTTCTAACTACAGAGGCAGAGTTCCATTGCATGGTTCTAACTTGTATTGAGTCGAGGTATTGACGCGAACACCATACATACGGGGTATTGACGTGAACACCATACATACGTATAGTATCAAAATTATATATAAGGATATCCTTTCTCTCTTGTTAATTTTCATACTTGAATTACAGTAAATCCTAATTCTCACAGATAAGATTTAAAAAACTACAGGAGCATTACCAGAGCTTTTATTCTCACTGTGGATATATACATTCTTCATTTCTATTCATAATTTCTCAAGATGCACTTCTTTATGTTTTAATTTCAAATTATTATCATTACATATTTCAAATAATTTTTATAATATCTCTGTGAGACAGAGACAGTTGATAGGTTCTGCAATCCATATTTTTATATGCATATTCTTCAGTATGCAATTTTGTAAAATAAAGCTAAACAGTTTTTCCCGTACTTCAAGATGCTCAGAAATCAATGGCATGATCTCTTTGTTCTCTGTTAGAACAATATGGTAACATATCCACCTTGATTTGCTTCACTATGGTAACACAGAAGCTGAACTACCCTCTCAGAAAATTGATCAGTGGAAGCTGATGTTTTCATCTTTTTCCATGTTGTAATTAATCTTGTTTAAATATTCAAAGATAATATCTAAGTGCAATCATTTTGTATCAGGTATCATCTAGAAGCGACATTCAGAATTCTTGCTTGTGAAGGATAAAAAAATATATATCTCATCCTTCAATTGAAATAAATTATGACAACATTTTGTCTCTTTTAGACAGATAACTTGCTTCCTTGAGAAGAAGATTAACATGATTTGCTCCAACTTCTTGGAAACAAATGTGATTTATATACTTAAGTCATTTTTACAACTGTGTCCAGTAGATTTTTCAACTCATTGCTAAGTGCTTAGCAAATCGGCTCTTCATGATGGAGAAAGCAACATGTTATTATGATATCTCTGTTCTCTGTCCTGAGTAAAGGGTCATATCTTTTCACTAAACCATTTTTGATGTAGCCCCATATGTATAAATCCCCACACATGGAGACAGAGCTGTGTAACTGCAACAACACAGACAGAAGTGGGCGAGCAGCACAACTCATCGTCACTGATTGGTTACTGGAAATGGCTTTGGGGTTCATCTTGACTGTAAGCCAGGCTTCCAGAGTGGAATTAAAACTAATTTAGGAGTCAATATAGTAAATCTTCCTGAATGTTAATGATGTGAAATGCTATGTTTTCAAAATTAAAGCCCTTTCTGCATGAAAGATTTTTGGTTATGGCCCCTGATTCTTTCTTGAATTAGATAAATTACTTTGTTTCTGGCACATAGCAAGGCAAAAAGAAAAATGTATTTATTTATTTGTCCTTCCCGTGTTATGATATTGATACCTTTGAGAAAGTGATTATTCATTAATTATTTATATAGGCAAAAATAAACAGAATAAGTGATACTAAAAATGTGATCTGTGATTTTACTTTATTATAAAACTGAAATTTTTAAGACCATAATAAAATAGCAAATAATTAATAATTTCCTTGATCACTTCCCACAGTATACTACAAAAGGAAATTAAGATTGTTTTTATTTATGTGAAAATTCATTACAGAAATGTTTATTTTTTCAGTAGAGCGGTGCTGAATACTTATTGTTGAGCACTGACATTACTGAAAAATAAATATTCAGGAGGCTCAAATGTGTCACTAAGTCATCTGGATATTAGCAGGGATATAGGAAGAAAATGCAGAAAACACCATACAGAACAGGCTTTGACAGACTCTGTGGTCAGTTTGGAAAAGAAATGTAAACATTAAAACAATGAAAGCTTGCAAGAACTTGCTTCATTCTGACTACTCACAGTCAGAGGGGTCATCTGCCTGCTTCATCTATCTCATAATAAACTTTCAGTGTAGGTCAGTTGCTTTAGACAACAATGCCAGAAAGCTGCTATACACTTGCTTTCCATATCACTATATATTTTATCAGACTTCAACAGCTTGGTAGCAGGGGAATAGTGGAGGTAATAAAGTTGTATCATGGATATGTGCAGTGTGTCAAAAAAAGATATTGTGGAGATCCAATTGAGACTCTTTTTAAAATATGATGGAAAAGTTTGAACCTTTAACGACTTGAAGATTGTTGATAGATTTTTATGTGACTCATTCAAAGACGTAGCAATCAAGCAAAATTTAGTAAAAAATCACACTGAGTGGATTAAATATCTGGAAGAAGCCTTAAGCTTCATTACGTCCAGACAGGTTTTTTAACATGTTTGCACTAGTCATTTTAAACAGTTCTCCAAAGCATCATGGCAGTCTGTTTCATATTTAATCAGTTATTTTTGGAGGATGACATTTGACATTGTAACAAGTTTACTCCCACAAAAGCGGCACTACAAGGCATGATACTGCCCTTCATATACATGGTTGCAAAGGACATTGGATTACATGAAACAGAAACCATTGTAAAGGCTGAGATTCATTAAACAAAAAAAAAAAAAACAGTGGAAGTACAACTGCTTATCTCTGTAGAATCTCAACTACTATATAAAATAACACATTTTCAAGCTGATCATCACCAGTCCAGTAAGGCCTTATTGGTCATTAGGAACACTTAATTTTCTGAGCTATCATAATACAAAAAGTTCACTAATTTTATATTAATTTTATATTAAGTACTTACTTGACACCACTCTGCTATCCAACTAGCTGAAGAAACTGTGCCCGTTTGTCGGGAAAAATTGCTGAGCTGGAAAGTAGGATAACTCTGCTGCATCAGATCAGACATAACAAGGTTCTTCTTGATTCTATGATGGCTGTGGCTAATGCTACTGTTAACGCCTCTGGTACCATGGCTGCCGTGGACACCACTACACTGGAGCCCAACACTGTTCCTACTCAGATCATGGATCTTTGGCTTCAGCATTGAGCACGACCGAAGCTGGTGAGCTGTTCCACACCGGATCTGCCAGAGGTATTGACAATAGTCAGCAGAGGATAGCGAGGCGGCATCCTCATTTTCTGACAAAACCTCACTGTATTCAACTGAGGAACAGATTCTCTATTTTAAAAGAACATGAGGATTATTCTATGTTTACATCTGCTCCTCCTGCTTCACCTGCTGCATGGCTGGCCATATCCAAGTCACTGCACATAATTTGGCGGGGCTCACAGTGTCGAGTGATTGCTACTACAACTGAGCAATCCCCTTCCCCTGTGCTGCTGTTGAAGGCCTCACTTTCGCGTCCTTCTGGAAGGAATCTCCACAAGGCTGCGCCACTGCATCTCCAACCAGTTACACTGATCATGGGAGATTCAATTGTCAGAAACATCAGAAGAAGATTTGCTGTTGTCCACTGTTTCTCAGGAGCCAAATTTTCTAATATCCTGTATCACCTTCACAATTTACTCAACAAGTATATATCTGTGATTATTCACATAGGGTGTAATGACATCCGTGACCGGTGGTCTGACATTTTAAAACACAATTTTAACAAGCTTTTTAGCTTTCTCCAATCCTGTGGCAAAAATGTTTTTATCTCTGGTCCACTTTCACCCCATGGAAAAGGATCTGGACATTTTAATTCCATTCTGAGCCTGCATAATTGGCTCCAGGGTACTTGTCCTTCATAAAATTTAGTCTTTATTGACAATTTTAATATTTTCTGGAATCATTCTTCATTTTTCAGGAATGACGGAATTTTTAGCAGACAATATAAACTGCTCAAAAAAGTTAACGGAACACTTTGAAAAGAGATCAGATCTCAATGGGAAAAAAATCCTGCTGGATATTTATACTGATATGGACTAGGTGATGTGTTAGGAATGAAAGGATGCCACAAATGGAAATGAAAATTATCAATCTACAGAGGGCTGAATTCAAAGACACCCTGAAAATCAAGGTGAAAAAGTGATGCAGCAGACTAGTCCATTATGACGAAATTTCATTGCAGCAACTCAGAATCGTACTCAGTAGTTTGTATGGCCCTTACGTGCTTGTATTCATGCCTGACAACATCAGGGCATGCTCCTAATGAGACAATGGATGGTGTCCTGGTGGATCTCCTTCGAGATCTGGACCAGGGCATCACTGAGCTCCTGGACAGTCTGAGGTGTAACCTGGAGGCGTCAGATGGACCAAAACCTGTTGTCCCAGAAGTGTTCTATTGGACTTAGGTTAGGTGAGTGTGGGGGGCAGTCAATGGTATCAATTCCTTTATCCTTCTGGAACTGCCTGCATACTCTCACCACATGAGACCGGGCATTTCGTGCACCAGGAGGAACCCAGGACCCACTGCACCAGCATACGGTCTGACAATGGGTCCAAGGATTTCATCCCAACACCTAATGGCAGTCAAGGTGCCGTTGTGTAGCCTGTAGAGGTCTGTGCGTCCCTCCATGGCTATGCCTCCCCAGACCAATCTCTGACCCACCACCAAACCAGTCATGCTTAACGATGTTTCACGGCTTCTCCAGACCCTTTCACGTCTGTCACATGTGCTCAGGGTCAACCTGCTCTCATCTGTGAAAAGAACAGGGTGCCAGTAGTGGACCTGTCAATTCTGGTGTTCTATGGCAAATGCCAATCAAGCTCCACGGTGCCGGGCAGTGAGAACAGGGCCCACTAGAGGACGTCAGGCCCTCAGGCCACCCTCATGAAGTCTGTTTCTGATTGTTTGGTTAGAGACATTCACACCAGTGGCCTACTGGAGTTCATTTTGAAGGGCTCTGGCAGTGCTCATCCTGTTCCTTCTTACCCAGAGGAGCAGATACCGGTCCTGCTGATAGGTTAAGGGCCTTCCACGGCCCTGTCCAGCTGACATGTGGCAAAAATGGTGGTTTTAAAGGTCTGAACTGGAAGTGACATCATCTGGGTAGGATGTGACGTCATCACATGCGGTAGACCCGGAAGTGACATCATCATGTGCACCAGAACCGGAAGTGACATCATTACATGCGCTGGTGCCCGAAAGTGACGACATCTGGGCAGGAAGTGACGTCATGAGCGCCAGAACCATGTAGAATTTCCTGTGAATGGTCTGCAGAGGATTGAAAAAAACAATCAGTGCACCTAGCCACCTCTTGGTCAGACATGGATGTGTCACTATTGTTCCTTATTATATTATTCCTTTGTTGACATACAGTACCTTAACTTTTAATGTTATTTTATTCCAGTTTTATTAGTTATTATTCCTTTAACATTTATTTTGTTTTATTTTAATTTCTGTTTTATTTGATCATTTTATACCAAGTTTCATGTATTTTCTAATTTGTACAGTGTATTGGGACCATGCAGCATGGTGATTTTGCACTTTAAATAAAGCTGATTGATTGATTGATTGAGCTAAAGAAGATTATAAACTACACCTGTCCTTTTTGGTGGACAAGAAAGAATTCCTGTGTATAGCTCATTAAATAGTCACATATGCACAAAATCTAATAAAAAGGACATGAGGACTAAACCAAATACATCAAACATGCTACAAAATGCTTGTAAGAGCCAAACTCAGGAAAATGTATATTTTAGGAGTATGTTCAAATCACAGAAGACTGCAAAAGAAGCACACATTCAATTATTTAATCAAATGACATCAACTGATATATTTATGCATGGTCCCTAAATGTATTTGTTTTATAGTCTGCAAAATCATTCAAAACATTTCTGGGAAGAATTTAAAACATTGGAGAAACACACAATCTGGATTAGAAATAAACAACAGTCTCCAGCCATTTGTTAGTTTTACCACTTAGACCAAACATGTACATCAAAACAATCACATGAAATCAAAACAGTTAAGAAACTAACCTCCTGCAGCCTTTATTCTATACTAATGAATGCAGAACAGCATACAAAGACAAGGTTTGTTACACATAACATTTAGTCACTATGTGATTAAAATGTGTGATTTCTGTGTCAATATAGACAATATTTTACTATTGTAACAATGCTGCATCTGTATATAATTTACATTTACATCTGGTAATAAAATGTGTTCCCAGTGTCCACTCACATTTATCTGCACAGCACAGTGCACCACAGCTGCAGTCAGAATGGAAACTGTATCTTGCAATGACCCAGCAAGAAAAAGTGAAAAGAAGGTGGGACATACCACACTGTCATATAGAAACTGTGTGTTTAAATATGATGCCAAATGTGATGGACTCACAAAGGAGATGATAGCTCAACTTCATACACCCTGCTGCTGCCACTCCACACACTTTTTAAAACTGCTGTCACCACCCTACTCTATTCTTTTGTCTTATCCATTCACTTGATTATTGTATATGGATAGGAAATGCATTCACATCTCCAGTTGTGTTATGTATGATTGCTGTGTGTTTCTGATGAACTACCCCATGTGATGCATACACTGTTTTAAAGTTTTTAATGTGGTCACATGTCATCTGATCGTGATGCAGGTATAAATGGATTCACTTTGCTTTAGCTTCAACTTGTTGCATGATTCTGGACTGCCACTCTCACTTAGCTTCATCTACTGAAATAATTTTTCCACTCATGTTGATTTCAATCCTGTGGCTGTTGGTGGCTTTCCTAACCCACTGCAATTTTTAAGAAAAAAAAAAAGATGATAACGGAAGATGACAGCTTCAAGAGAGATGTAAGGCAGAATATATAATTCTGACGAGCAGTGAAGTATCAGTGTGTCTTGTCTGCAAAGTAAATGTTGCTGTAGTTGTATGTTGATATATTTCTGAGTTGAATATATATATTGTGAAGACAAGGGCATGTACAGCTGCCCTAACCCTGACACAGACAGGCAGGACACTGGTTTAGGACACAACACATGGGTTAACTGATCCTGTTGCCTTAACAGCACACAAGCACAAACAGAGCCCAACACAGTCCTTTTTCGCACCAGTCCTTCCGCCTCCACTCCTCCTCAGGCTTTGTCCTCTTCCTCTTGACTCTGGCTGCTGACCACACTATATATCTATTGTAACCTGTGAGTCCCTGTCTTGCACCCCAAAATGCGAGGCTAAGTCTGAGTACTTACAAAAACAGCTTTATTCAGCTTGAAACGGGAACAGCACGGTTATTTATTGTAGCGGGATCTACCACTCTACTATACACAGACACAGCAGTTAGGCGGGGTCGTGGCCAGGTTAGTGGCCAAGTAATACTGTTCCCTGCATTTATAATGTTCCTTGCATCATATATCAATGACAGCACTTATAGCACAGCCTTGATCAACCGAGCCACAGTGGTTGACCCAACAACAGATAAGCTGTCTTCCACAGATGCGCCGATCACACTTCGGGACACTCTTCAGCGTGTCTTCCCATTGGAGGGGGCTCCAAAAGAGTTTAGAAACTGTACTATATATATATATATATATATATATAGATAGATATATATATATATATACTGTATATATATATATATGTGTGTGTGTGTGTGTGTGTATATATTGTGGACTGTGCCCGGCAGTTTATCCCGGCCAAGTCCCCCAAGCCACCAGATGGAGCCCTCCCTGCAGTATGGAGGTGCCCCGAAGACCAGCAGGGAGTCATGGACTTTGTAGTTTTTATCCTCAGCCCTGCTGGATACCACAGGGGCCGCAAGAGGGAGTTGCAGGGAGGACCAAAGACTTCTTTTTGCCCTATACCTCAGAAGTACTTCCAAGTCACATGAGCGGAAGGGTTGATGTGCTTCCGGGGTGAAGATAAGAACTATTTATCCTGACCCGGAAGGAATAAGGACTTGTTGACTGTTGGGCAGGAACACCTCCGGGTCAGGGAGTATAAAAGGACCATGGGAACTCCCAGACAATGAGCTGAGCTGGGTGGTAGGAGGGCAACGCGTCTGGGAGCTGGAGGATTGGTTATTGTTGATTATTGATTTATTATTGGTATTGTTTATGAGCAGTGTGGAGTGGAGGGTGCTTAGTGCACATAATTATTATAATAAAAAGAATTATTGTGGCACTTTTACCAGGTGTTTGGCGTGGTACCTGAGGGTTCAAGGGA
>JANRMT010062815.1:17084928-17178525 GCA_026402145.1 Polypterus bichir lapradei | reverse complement strand
AAAGCGGACTTTGTGGCTCTTACTGGGGATCATTGGACTTCCGTGACCGTTAGTAATTCTAATTACATCTAATTACAAAATGTTCACTGATCACACTGTTTTAGCCTAATGTACAAAATAATTTTGGATAAGGTTACTCAGAGTTTAAAGATGAAGCTGGTCAAATTACCTTTTATGTTTCTGACTTATTTTTTTAAGAAGAAAAACTGCACTTCATGTTGAAATTTTGGTTATTATTATTTAAAGACAATATCATTCTGAAAATGTACTTAAAGTACTTAAAATACCAGTTTATTTTTAAGTCTGCCCAATTTTAGCCAGGGATGATATTTTTGTTTCTGTTTTGAATTGAAATGCAGTTTAAAAGCAATTTTTTTTTCAGAAATTAAAAGAGCTTGAGTTTACAATATTCATGTCCATGTCTATTATTTGATTCTGTCGCCCACTAAACCCTTTTAAATTAAAAAAAAACATTTGCGATTTGGGGCACATTTTCATGTGTGATTACATACGATTAATCAAGATTAATTATTACACAGTCTCTAATTAATTAGATTAATTTTTTTAATCGAGTCCCACCCCTAATATATATATGTAGATATATATGTAGATTTGTATATGTATATGTGTATATACAGTATATATGTAGATATGTATATGTATATATATATATATGTATATATATGTGTGTGTATATATATATGTATATGTATATATGTATGTGTGTATATATGTGTATATATGTATATATATATGTCTATATTTGTATATGTGTATATATATATGTATATATGTATGTATGTATATGTATATATATATATGATGTGTATATATATGTTTATATGTGTGTGTGTGTATATGTATATATATATATATATATATATATATATATATATATATATATGCCAGCAACACTCATGACAATGACAACACAATTACATTGTCAATCATGTAACGTTATTATTAAAATGTTTCCTTTTCTTTTTCATTACTTCTTTAACACACTACTTCTCCGCTGCGAAGCGCGGGTATTTTGCTAGTATATATATATAAAACATTTTTTCCCAAAATGGTTCAAGTGTAAGGCATTACCAAAACATGTGACTTAGTGATGCAGGTGCATGATGACATCACTCACAGGTTGGATCTCACCATGGATACACTTTAAACAATTTTAAATGAGATATATGCGATCAATGAAAAATTATTATAATGCATAATGAACTGCAGTGTATTTTATGAATGGCTGAATTTAATTCCTTTTCCTTGATTAAAGAGTAACATCCGTAAATGGTAAATTACTTTAATATTTTTTTTAATGTGTAATGAGAAGATTAAGTTTAGAGCTTAATTATTCAAAGTATGCAAATACATTATCAATACAAAGACTAAGGGCCTCATGTATAACGCTGTGCATAGAATTCATACTAAAATATGGTGTACAGACAAAAACAGAAATGTGTGTATGCATAAAAAAAATTCAGATGCAAAAAACTGTGCTTAAGCAAAGTTCCACGCATTTCCCCTTTATAAATCCCAATCAATGCGAATTTTAATGCACATGCACACACCTACAGCCACACCCAGATTCCTCTTAGAATTTTGCATATTTGAATATGCAAATCACCATAAATAGCCCCTTCCATTCAGTGTTTTGTTTAAAGACAATAGTATAAAGCACATATGTAAAAGAATTTTAAAAAAGAACTGATCTGATGTCAAAGTCAGTGTGAAAAGGCGAGTGTCTGTGTGTCATATGGAAGTGTATTAGGGCCTTAGGGAAGAAAAAAAATAGGGACACAGTGAATGAAAAAAGGCCTATGCCAAGATTAAATTTGAAATGTTGACATTAATCTCAAAATTTCCACTTTAATCTCATAGTTTATTTTGTCATTAAAGCAGAACATCATAAACTTCATCTTAAAATCGATGGTTAATTTACTAGAGTTTCTCAAATCCCATCGTAACTAAAGTATCATGTTAAATGTTTTGTATTATATGTGTCCCCCGACCCAGTATTTAAGGAGCATGCAGGCAGTGATCACCAAACCAAATACATTACATTCATGATATTATGGGTCTCTGAACATTTTAGAATACTAAGATGTATACATTATATCATTTTCTTGAAGAAATGCATTAAAGCATGTATTAAATGTATACAGACATAGTGGTGCAGCGATAGCAATGAGCTGGCGCCCCGTCCAGGGATTGTTCCTGCCTCCTGGAAGATGTCTGCTATGACACACAATATTGACGGTGCCCCACATGTTTAATTATTAACAGTATACATTATTTAAATGAAGTTAACAATTTATTTGTAAAATGTAGTATACATACTTTCTTGCATGGATCTCAAGGCTCAGAAACAGTTTCATTCATCCCAACAGTTTCATCCTATAAACGCACTCAATCAGTCCATCAAGTGCTTCTGGTAGAACTGCTTGTACTTATAATTACAATTACTTCACTGTAAACTTGCACTACATCTGTAACATTGCACAACCTGAGCCACTTTATGAACCATTTGCACTTTGTGCACTATATGTACACATTTATTGCACTTATACTTTCATACTATATTTTTTTCATTGTTATTTATGATAATATTATTTTTATTTTATCATTTTATAGGAAAAAAGTTTATGGAGGATTTGCATATTGAATCTCATTTTTCCACACAATAACAATAAAGGAATTCAGTTCAATGCTCAAACCAGTATCTTTCTTTGTGCCAGTCCCAAGCCCAGATAAATGGGGAGGGTTATGTCAGGAAGGGCATCCAGTGTAAAATTTTGTCAGATAAATATGCGGACAACAATACAGATTTCCATACCAAATCGGTTGAGGCCTGAGTTAACAATGTCTGCCTCCAGTACTGTTAGCCAACAGGGTGCTGGCGGACATTGGGTTACTGTTGTCCAAAGAAGGAGAAGAACAGGTGGAAGACGTGTCCTGAGACAGCAGAAAAGGAGTAAGGTAAAGAGAGTGGAACTGAAGGTAGGAAGTTTGAATGTTGGCAGTATAACTGGTAAGAGGAGAGAGCTGGCTGATGTTATGGAGAGAAGGAAGGTTGATATATAGTGCGTGCAAGAGACTAAATGTAAGGGGAATAAGACAAGGTGGATCAGAGGTGGATTCAAATTGTTTTATCATGGTGTGAATAGGTGGAGAAATGGGGTAGGGGTTATTCTGAAGGAACAGTATGTCAAGAGTGTTTTGGAGGTGAAAAGAGTGTCAGACAGAGTGATGATTATAAAGCTGGAAATTGAAGGTGTGATGATGAATATTGTTAGTGCATATGCCTGGGAAGTTGGGTGTGCAATTGATGAGTAAGAAGATTTCTGGAGTGAGTTGGATGAAATGTTGAACAGTGTACCCAAGGGACAGAAAGTGATGATTGGAGTGGATTTCAATGAACATGTTGGTGAAGGGAACAGTGGGGATGAGGTGGTGATGGGTAGGTATGGTGTCAAGGAGAGGAATAAATAAGGTCAGATGATAGTGGATTTTGTGAAAAGGATGGGCATGGCTGTAGTGAATATGTATTTTAAGAAGAAGGAGAAAAACAGAATAATGTACTAGAGTGGAGGAAGATGCACACAGGTAGATATCCTATGCAGGAGGGTCAATCTGAAGGGGACTGAAGACTGCAAAGTGGTGACAGAGGGAAGTGTAGTTAGCCAGCATAGGATGGTGGTCTATAGGATGATGTTGGAGATCAAAAAGAGGAGGAGAGTAAGGGTGACAGCAAAAAGGTGCATGTCATGACATCTGGACAGAGGAAGGAGGAAAAGGAAACCTGATGGTGGAATGGGGAAGTACAGGAGAGTATACAGAGGAAGAGTTTGGCCAAGAAGAAGTGGGATAGTCAGAGAGATGCAGAAAGTAGAAAGGAGTACAAGGAGATAAGGCACAAGGTGAAGAGAGAGGAGGCGAAGGCTAAAGAAAAGGTGTATGATGAGTTGTATGAAAGGCTGGACACTAAGGAGGGAGAAAAGGACCTGTACCGATTGGCTTGTCAGAGGGACCGAGCTGGGAAAGATGTGCAGCAGGTTAAGGTGATAAAGGATAAAGATGGAAACATACTCAAAAGCAAGGTGGGTGTGTTGAGCAGATGGAAAGAGTACTTTGAGAGACTGATGATTGAAGAGAATGAGAGAGAGAGAAGGTTGGAGATGTGGATACAGTGAATCAGGAAGTGCAATGGATTAGCAAGGAGGAAGTAAGGACAGCTATGAAGAGGATAAGGAATGGAAAGATGGTCCAAATAACATATCTCTGGAAACATGGAGGTGTTTAGGAGAGACGAGAGCAGATTTTCTAACCAGTTTGTTTAATGGAATCTTGGAAAGTGAGAGGATGCCTGAGGAGTGGAGAAAAAGTGTACTGTAACTCATACCATTGCTTGCATACTGAAGTGTCAGCTTACACTTTTCGTGGCATTACACATGTACGTTTTGAGCATGCCCGTGTCGATCAAACACAGGAAGCTCTGCAGTCTACTTGTGACTTTATGCTATAGGAAGTAAGTAAATAAATCAAGGTAAATAGGTAAATAACATTCGATCTGGCTTTTATATATGAAAAAAAAAGAAAAACATTATTTAACAGTTAATTGGCTCACAGCTAAGCTGCCAATCATTTAAAAAAAATCTGGTGCTGTACAGCTAGCAATATCTGTTCTTAGATATAGAGACAGGTTCAACAAGGAAGAGGTGAGTTTGGGTTACGGACAAGTGGCATAGGCCAACATCTACCCAGAGAAGACAGCTGTTGGTTGCTGAGGTTTGGCAGCAAGAGGAGGCAGAGAGACATGCAAGGGAAGTCTCAAGTCCAACCAGGACCAGTGGACAAGCTGGGAAAATCTAGAGCATCGTAAGCACACCTGGAAGGATCTGTGGGAGTGGGAAGGAAGCTGAATCAGCTTCATCATCAGAGCCACCTATGATGTTCCTGCAAAACCCTTAAACCTATATCAATGGGTTGGAGAAGATCCATCATGTTCTGTCTGCCAAATCCCAGCAATGTTAAAGCACCTCCTCACCGGCCAATTACCCTGGAAGGAAGGAGATCTACTACCAGTGCCCTCCATCCCTCCATCACCAGATTTCCAAATATCATTCCATTTGTAAGAGCAGGGCAACCTCCATTGAAACCATCTACAAGAAAGGAACCAATCCTCTTGGGGACTGCCCAGGACTGGAAGATGCAAGTTGAGCTATATCGGAAGCTGATTTTTCTGGCAAAGATTGTTACAAAATGACAAGCAATGTGGTAAAAGTGGAAGGGAGTGCACATGGGACATCAGGTGACACTGTTGAGACCTATGGAGGTGTCATGGGCCCATCAATGAAACTCCAGTGGAGCAGGGCACCAACGAAGCGCCAAATATTGGGATTATAATATCAAGTGCTATGAGTTTGACAGTATTTGGCTAATATGCTGTAAGTGCCACATGGGTTAGACAGGCATCCCAACCAGGAAATTAGATGGTTCCTTACCTGGACAGAAAGGTGCCAGACATGGAAGAGATGGACAGATTGGATGGATGGACAACCCATTGGAAGCAGATGTTGCTAGGGACACTTTATTCCCCTAGGATGCTAGATAGCAGCGGCCCTGGATTTAGGTACCCAGTCGGAAACCAGTAGGGCATGCTGGGAGATGTAGTCCAGTAAAGCAGTCCTGCTGGGGTCCATGGGTACTGCAAAAGGATGCTGCAGGGAGATGTGTTCCCTGCTATATTGGACTTCTGTATGACCTGGAAGTACTTTCATTGGGCAGCAGCCCTGGCACCAGAACTACTCCAAGGTCCACAATAAAAGAGACCGCACTCCCTTGTCCAGGCGAGTTTGAGCTGGGAGGATTGACAGCAACACTTGACTCTAGGAGGACAGTCCGGTGGTGAGAAGAAAGGTATTGTGAGGAATTTTGAATAAAGACAACCTGTGCTTTGTGCTTCATTTTTAACTAAGGATTGCGAATAATAAACCATCCTTTATTTGAACCCGGGACTGCATTTGTATCTTCATGATTGGAGTTTGGGACTCACTGGCACCCCAGTTTCCATCACAGTGCTTACAGGATATTAGCTTTAGTTACATTTAACTAAAAAGTATAGATTTAACAGTTTAAAACATTGCTCTCATAGTTATACGAGAAACTTAATGCTTAGTGTTGAAATTTATTTTTGGAATATAATATCAGAATAAAACTAAAAAAAATGGGTACTACGTTATTTTACAGACATTTTAGATTAATTCAGCATCATAGTGAATTTATGGTAATACAGCAATACCACATAAAATATTTTTGCACAATGAAACAAGTAATTGATGGTGACAGTTTAAACATTGCTTACATGTAAATACAGTGCATCCGGAAAGTATTCACAGCGCATCACTTTTTCCGCATTTTCTTATGTTACAGCCTTATTCCAAAATGGATTAAATTCATTTTTTTCCTCAGAATTCTACACACAACACCCCATAATGACAATGTGAAAAAACTTTACTTGAGGTTTTTGCAAATTTATTAAAAATAAAAAAATTGAGAAAGCACATGTACATAAGTGTTCACAGCCTTTGCCATGAAGCTCAAAATTGAGCTCATGTGCATCCTGTTTCCCCTGATCATCCTTGATATGTTTCTGCAGCTTAATTGGAGTCCACCTGTGGTAAATTCAGTTGATTGGACATGATTTTAAATAGCACACACCTGTCTATATAAGGTCCCACAGTTGACAGTTCATGTCAGAGCACAAACCAAGCATGAAGTCAAAGGAATTGTCTGTAGACCTCCGAGACAGGATTGTCTCGAGGCACAAATCTGGGGAAGGTTACAGAAAAATTTCTGCTGCTTTGAAGGTCCCAATGAGCACAGTGGCCTCCATCATCCGTAAGCGGAAGAAGTTCAAAACCACCAGGGCTCTTCCTAGAGCTGGCCGGCCATCTAAACTAAGTGATCTGGGGAGAAGGGCCATAGTCAGGGAGGTGACCAAGATGGTCACTCTGTCAGAACTCCAGAGGTCCTCTGTGGAGAGAGGAGAACCTTCCAGAAGGACAACCATCTCTGCAGCAATCCACCAATCAGGCCTGTATGGTAGAGTGGCCAGACGGAAGCCACTCCTTAGTAAAAGGCACATGGCAGCCTGCCTGGAGTTTGCCAAAACTTACCTGAAGGACTCTCAGACCATGAGAAACAAAATTCTCTGGTCTGATGAGACAGAGATTGAACTCTTTGGTGTGAATGCCAGGCGTCATGTTTGGAGGAAACCAGGCACCGCTCATCACCAGGCCAATACCATCCCTACAGTGAAGCATGGTGGTGGCAGCATCATGCTGTGGGGATGTTTTTCAGCGGCAGGAACTGGGAGACTAGTCAGGATAAAGGGAAAGATGACTGCAGCAATGTACAGAGACATCCTGGATGAAAACCTGCTCCAGAGTGCTCTTGACCTCAGACTGGGGCGACGGTTCATCTTTCTGCAGGACAACAACCCTAAGTACACACGCCAAGATATCAAAGGAGTGGCTTCAGAACAACTCTGTGAATATCCTTGAGTGGCCCAGCCAGAGCCCAGACTTGAATCCGATTGAACATCTCTGGAGAGATCTTAAAATGGCTGTGCACCGACACTTCCCATCCAACCTGATGGAGCTTGAGAGGTGCTGCAAAGAGGAATGAGCGAAACTGGCCAAGGGTAGGTGTGCCAAGCTTGTGGCATCATATTCAAAAAGACTTGAGGCTGTAATTGCTGCCAAAGGTGCATCGACAAAGAATTGAGCAAAGGCTGTGAATACTCATGTACTTGTGATTTCTCAGTTTTTTTATTTTTAATAAATTTGCAAAAACCTCAAGTAAACTTTTTTCACGTTGTCATTAAGGGGTGTTGTGTGTAGAATTATGAGGAAAAAAATGAATTTAATCCATTTTGGAATAAGGTTGTAACATAACAAAATGTGGAAAAGTGATGCGCTGTGAATACTTTCCGGATGCACTGTATATATGTATTTGTTTAAAAAAATGCCAAATGTATTCTATTAAAGCTCCAGCTACTCAGCTAGCAGAAAAATTGTTCTTATTAATGTTAATTTATTTTTCAAAGCAAGAGACTGTTTTAAGTGTTTCAAGTAGCTGACATTGCGGGGTAGAACTTTAGGATAACAAATGGCCATTTTACTGGAGGAAATTCTTTGAACATCCCCGAAAATACAGACATGGTTGGAGTCCCCACTGAAACAACATAAGGAGATTGCATTGTTCCATTGATGCCCATCAGCTGATTAAAAATATAAGTGAAAGCTGCATTAAAAGCAAGTAATCACTTCCAACAGTGAATGATGACAGAGAAATTAATAATGTCATCAGTACAGACATAGAAGTTTTTTTCTAATAATCATCAAATCATTGCGATATGGTTGCGAGAGATGGATGCTATCCAGTGACCTGACACAAAGACTGAACTCTTTTGGTACTGTGCCTCTTTGGAGAATCCTTTGGTACCGCTGATTTGACTTTGTGTTGAATGAGCGTTCCTCATGGACTCCCAAATAAGGCACATTACCTGCATTGTGAGGAAGCATCAGTTACGGCACTACGGCCATATGCCACGATTCCCCAAGGGTGATCCAGCTCACAGGATCATCATTGTTGAGGACCCGAGTGGCTGGACCAGGCCAAGAGGACACCCACATAACACCTGGCTGCGGCAGATAGAGGGTCATTTCTGGAGGGTGGGACTGGACTGCTTGTCTACCTGGGGGGTTGCCAACCAGGCTCATGAGCTGTTTTGATGTGAGGTGGGTGCGGCAATACATTGTACCAGTGTATGCTCCCCAACCAGACCTGACCTGAATCATCAAAAAACTTTCGTCATCAACTGCTGAAATGTTGCCCTAGTATTTTATTAAACAAGAATTCTACCAACTTTGGTGGACCATCTTCTCCCATGTGCACTTCTTAATAGCTGCATTTCAAATTAAAGCTACTACAGCTTGAATATAGTGTTCTGGTATCTAGTTTACATTATGCATTATGGTATGTTTCAGCCCTAAAAGTGGTAGGACCAACCAGGCTTGGCAAACAAAATGATCTGAGATGGTAAGTGTGATGGCTCTGTTATTCTATCCTTAAACATGCTCTCATCCTGCTTATTAGCATGGCTACTGTGCACTGGAATCCAGCAGACAATATGCATACACTGACACCTCATCAATTGTTGTGAAGGCAAGGATGACCACATTTGCCAAGCATATCTGCTCTGAACACACTACAGGCCATTTTACTAACAATGAGAAAAAACACTACAGCATTACTATCAAATGGCATCACAACTGTTGCATTAAAATAAACACATATTTTTGAGCCCTCACAAGTCTTTGCCTTGAACTGCAAATTCTTATCCTCATACAACAAGTATTTACTGAAATATGCCATGATGGTCATCTGGAAGGTTATGATGGAATCCAGCTGTAGCAATAAATGAACAGTTAAGTGGTTCTTTTCAAGGAAATAAGCCTCAGTCTTCCAGGTAACTACAGTATATTGAGATGATAATGGCTCTATGTTTATGTCCCTTGGCCAAGTAAAGTCCTACTATGTACTCCTGTTTTATTCTATTTTTCATGTTGAGATTATGCAGAATATGGTCTACTTTAAAGTATAAATGGAGCCAGTATCATTTATGGATTTTATATCTAAGCCTTCACTTGCAGTGGCACCATTTATAGTCTTGGACATTCGTAATAGATGAAAAGCTCAGCTGTGGGAGCTAACCCATGTCCTGATTTCACAGGCTTTTCCATTATAAGGTCTGGAACAATTACATGTATACTGATGAAATGATTGAAATTTCTTGCAGTATCTCAGAAATTAAAAAAAGCAAAGCTACTGTGTTTTTCTTTTTCTTTTTTTTTTTTTGCAATTTATGCCTACCAGCATGAAATAATAAGAATAGTTGCCAGATGGCATATTGTTTTTTGTGAAAACCCTACTTTCCTTTGTATGTTGGACTGATGTAAAAATGAAATGATACAGCTTATCATACTTTATAAAATTTCTCTACTTTAGGATCACAAAGAAGAAAAATAATTCTACCAGTTTAGAACAATTTCCTGTATGTAGTAATGACCTAGCCTGCGTAGTGGAAAAATCCATGGTTTGCATTTCTTGGTTTACTATTTAAATCAAAATATATCTGATACTTCTTTCATTTTCCTTAAGCCCAGCGTTGAAAGTATCATGTACAGCAAGTGCAGGATATATTTCAGTAAACATTGCTGAGGTTACAATTCTGACAATGAAATATAATAACTCAGGCAGAAATCATCATATTCCTAAGCAGTATATAATGAATATATGAATAGAAATGTTAGTGTTAATTCCCATCAGTCAGTCAGTCATTGTCCAACCCGCTATATCCTAACACAGGGTCATAGGGGCCTGCTGGAGCCAGTCCCAGCCAGCACAGGGCGCAAGGCAGGAACAAATCCCAAGGCAGGGCACCTGCCCACTGCAGAGCATAATGTTATTTCCATTTTTGAGAAAGATGCATGAACTTTGCAACCTGATAAAGGCTCACAGTAGAAATTTTCTGTTTCTTTAAACTGTTTATTTTCAATCTATCCTTTGTCTGAAAGCACTTAATTCAGTTTTGGGGTCATGGTGCCTGTTGTTTACCATCGTCTTCAGCTGGGAGCTACTGTTCACTTAAGTTTCACCTGCTTACACAGTAGATATCCCAGTGAAAGGCAGTAGTATATCCCCATTATTTTCTGCAACTGCCTTTGATAGGTCGTTGACTTTCAAATGCTGTCCTTCCACAAATATCCACAACCAGTACTTTGATTTCTCCACCACGTCTGCTAGCTTTATTTTATATGACCCAGTCATATGAATGTAATGAAGAAGTAGGATAGATATTTTGCTGAAAAAGAAATCCTGCATCCAGCTTCCGTGGGGAGGAAGATCACATGCCAAACAGCCTCTTGGCACACTGCTTCCAGATATGAGTTCTTCAACCTTTTCTGCTCATGTTCCACTAAAATTCCTTCTTCCTAGGGTATGGTTAGTTCAGTAATGAGGACCTTTTTTGCAGCTTTAGACCATATCAAGATGTCTGGACTGAGAATGATTGTTCTGATCTCAGATGGAAAAACAAGCAAACTGCCAAGGCTCAAGTACATTCCCCATGCCTTGCTAAGGGTGAGGAGGGATGTTGTTTTACTTGCCTCAGCCTCCTGTATGTTTCCACCTGACTTGACGAATGGTGTGTGTTTAGGTTTTGCAGAATCTGCAGTGTTATTCATCCTTGCCTATTAGCTTCATCATGACCTGGTTGTGCTGCCACTTGAAATGCTTCTGTGTCAGCTCAACCAGGCATCTTGGAAGAATGAGCTGGAGGCTCACATTGATGTTATTACAAAGTGAGAGGTTGTCTTAACTTCCAAACCACTGCCAGACGTTTCTGTGCCATAGTATGGCATCATAGGTTGCACTTATAAGGAAGCTAAACTATCCGTCTGGGATTTTTAGGGTTTGTGCCCAGCTAACCCTTCTGCTTTTGGTAGTTTCCCAAAGTGTTTAGGATCCCTGTGACACTGCTTTTACTAGATAGCACTCTTGTGCCACCCTGTTGACCTCTTTCATGACCATGGCTTTCCTTTGCTTTCTTGTGGCTTTGCACAAACACTCCATGGGTTCCTAACCCATTCCCACATGCCCGGCCTGCACTCTTCCTTGGACCCCTCAGTGTTGCAGTCTGCTGATGGCTTGGTTCATTTCCTCCTGCGCCATACACTTTTGGCCAGTGCAGACAGCCACCTTCACATTCTTTTCTTGCTTGTATCTGAGGCTGATGGACTATAATGGAAGTATGTTCCTACCGAAGAGGCCCAAGATGGAGAGGCAGTGAGAGAGACTCAACCACTTCCTAATGTACAGTAGCTGTTGGAATACTTTCCATCCGGTGGACTGTTGATGTTGTGGTGTGCAAAATCTGCAAATGTTTGTCTATATTTTCATTATGTTTTGCTCAAGACAAAACAAGATGAACTTAGGTAAATACAGGACACTTTCACGGGCAGTTTAACATAAAAGCATTCTGTTTTCCTGAATTGTACCAGCATCAATCACAGCAAAATCTGTTTGAATTGACCAGCAATTCTGGAGATGCCTCAAGGTGTATTGATGATTTTATCACCTGTGAAGAGATGGGCACCAGGACTAAATTGGTTTACAGCTTGGGAAAGGAAGACCTGCCGATGTTTTAAGCTGTATCCAATTACTTTACAACCAGTGAACAGAAGAAGATGATGTGGGACTGGAAATGGCCAAACCAGTTTACAGCTTGAGACAAGAGATTCGTAAAACATCAAAAACTTTATTGTATGGGAAAACAGACATACTTAAACAGATTAAAGAGTTTGAGCAAATTCATTTATCATATTAACAGCCAGCCAATCAACTGTAAGTAACAATCGTGTTACGAAACCCCCATGGAATTTTAAAATAAATATGACATACTAAACAACAAGAAGACAGAGTGACATCAGAAGAGGACAGAGAGACGTCAGAAGAGGGCACCAGCAACATACAACTGTTTTCTTCTAATCATCAGCTAAAGCATTTCATGAGTACCAATTGCTAAATCAATGTTGCCCTGGGACATTCATCTCTAACATGTTTTATTTTTCATATGTCCAGACTTTTCTATTCATATTTTCTTTTATGCTTTTCTCAAACTGATATTATTGCTCTTTAACACTAGAATTACCAGAGCCTACGAAAAAACTCATAGATCCGGCCCACCTTAAATCCGTTCGCACCTCTCCGCCAGCATCTTTTGACCTGTAAATGTGCCGATAAAGACAAGCAGCCTACTATTCCATCCCCCCACAGCCGCAGAACGTGCACAATGTTCTCCCAGCTCATGCCTTGATTGATTATATGGGAGTGAAGTGCTGGAGTTTTAGAGTGGAAATAATTTATCGTTATTTGGAATACATGCATTTAATGTGTGTTCCATTTCTACAATAATCTGTGTAAACACATTGTTAAAACAGAAACGTTTTTCATATTTTAGTAGTAAATGAAAAAATGTTGGCATAAACTATATAATGTGTGAAGCCTGAAGTCCAAAGATCAAATAAACACTTTCACATAAGGCTTAAGGATGATACAACAGCTTCCATGGCATAGCAGTAAGATTTGCTGACTTGTAATCAAGAGTTCCCGGTTCAATCCTGACTGCCTCCTATATTTGCCATTTTCAGTAGTGAGCTGCTCTTATTGTTAATATTATACAGTACATGCATACATTTGGTTTATGTCTGTAACAGGCGGTGTACATTTATAGGACTTGTGAAAGTTACCATTTTATTTTCACTTTTATTCTCTCAGTCACGATCATGATACATACTACCGCCCCCCCACCCAGGGATCTGACGCTGATAGTTTTTATTTGAAACTGGGAGTAACTGTAGATGTGAGTGGTGTTTTGAGGCAATGGAACTAGACTTTCTCTAATTTGGAGGGATTAAAGCTGACACACAAACGCTGGTGAATCTGCCTTCTTCATATCTAACCGGCACTTTATTATTTTTTATTCAGTTTTATTGAGTGTTCCTGCTCATGCTGAATTAGTATGCATCTTATGGTCTATGATGTCAAAAAAAAAAAACAGAGACATAGGTATATATGATATTTGGAATTATTCATTTTATGACCTGTATAGTACATTTCGGAAAACATTGTGGCACGGTTGCAACATTATTCATATTCATTCGCATAACATCTTGCACTTGTAATCAGTGACCACGTTTTTTTTTTTCCCATGATCTTGCCAGTCTCCACGTTGCTGTAAGTTGGTGTTTCTTTTGTACTCCAGGACTTGCAGAGGAAAGAATAGTACAGAGAGGTAAGTTCAGCGCTATATGCAATCATGAAATTCAAATGTTAACAGTTCACACACACGCAAGGACAGTCCTTCCTACATTTACGACATGTGTATCTGTTGCAATGTGCACACTTCTCTCTATGTTGTGGTTTCTATTACACACCTGAAAGAAAGAGACAAAATATGTGACAGTTTGAAGAAATCATTTTATGACCTGAATAGTACCAATCAGAAAACATCATCACACTAACTCATAGTAAAATTTTAACGGTGCTGTTACCATTACCATCACTGTAGGCTACCTGGCAGGCTAGCAGGTTAAACAGAGAGAGCTACCTTTTCTACTGTTTGTTTATGTTGCCATTTAAACGTGACATAATAGTCATGTATATGACATAGATTTGATCTCTTTACAGAAATATGAACTGAAAAAAAGCAAAAATTAAAAACACAAAAGCCTGCTAATACAGCCCAATGCCTGTGTATTTTCTGTAATGTTATACCTCAAATGCATATTTGCATTTGCAAATGCATTAGGTCACATCTGTCCAATGCATTATTTTTGTTAATTTAGCAGACTCAAGATAAATATTGAAAAACACTCATATTAGAAGTGCAAAACAGAATTCCCCTCAACTGCACTCTGAATGTAGCCTCAGTAGATGAAACAACCATTAAGGGTTTTTCAACTTATTTTTGCCATTGGAACTTTTTTTTTGCATCTCTCCAACAGGATTGCACCCTCATAGATGGCACCTTTAGTGAAAAATCAGGAAAATGAATGCCAATACCAAGAACAGACATATGGCTTTGAAATGTGAATGTACTGTTTTGATTCTCAGATGCTTGCAGTATGTCGAGGCATTACAACCTGTGGTATGGCAAATGTGAATCTTTTAAAATGAAAATATTTCACACAATTTTAAAAGGTAGTGTAAATAAGGCACTGGATATCTATGTGATTCTTAAGGTTCACACTTACCTTTTTTTGCATTGTTATTTTCATAATGTTAAAAAAGAAACAAAAATTTACCTGAAAATGCCACCTTTAAATACTGCATGAGTCTACCATCTGTATGTGCTGCTTAATTAGCTGCTATGCACACATGTTGGGCTGAATCTGAATTACACATAATGTGCCGTCACTTGAAATTCTGTACCTGAATATCTGGAGATCTGGTGAATTGCAGTTTTGAAAGTTACCATGAACGTTCTGAAGTGGCATCAAAGTGTATCAGTTGAGCAAAATATAACAATAGATAAGAGATAACAGATATACCAGAGATAACAATAAATATTGTTAAAGAAGACTCCATGGGTTAGTCTAACAGCAAGAATATGTCTTTGAAAAACAAACAACAAACACATTTTGATTATTTTGGGGGCCACTGCAGGCCAGCTTATCTGATTGTGATGAAAAAAGATATTTTTTGTAAGTTCATAAAGTACTTTAGTTAGTCTTTTCTCCCACTTTAATAGTCTCTTATAGCTATAGTCTTTTATTTTGGTACTTTTAATAATTTTATTTCAGTTTAATAAAATGTTTTTTTAATAATAGTTGTAGTCATTTTTTAGTTTAGACTGATGATAACCTTGGCAAGCAATAGGCACCAGAGTGTCATCACCTCTAGTGGGTAAAGATGACATGCAATAGATGTTTAAGGGTAAATATTAATTAAATTAGCTTTGTTGGAATCCATAGTATTAATAAGTGAACCTTCAGGATGTGACCACAAACTTTAGTCTATTACATTACATTCAGTATGGTACACTCTAAATGAAGAACTAAGCTTCAGGCTATTTCATGCCAAAAAAGTGCTATATAAAAATTATTTGGTTGAGATAAGTATGTGAATGGTGATATTTGTACAGTATTTTATTAGAAAATAGCATGTACTTGGAGATTTTAAATGAGCTGCAGAGATGCAGACACACACAACTGTTTAAATATTAAAGAGGGATAATCTTTCCTACTTGGTGTTGACATGAGCCCATCCTACACGGGAAACTTAAAAATTAACCTGCCTTTTGGAGTAACACTGATAAAGGCTACAAACTGCATGCTCACTAAATGAGAGTTGTAATTTGGATATCAGTGTGCAGTAACTAAACCCTGTTAATTTTTGAAAATGAAAAAATTAGATGGTTTTCTTTGTTCTCTTAGTGTTGTCAACATGTCTAGTAATGTCAATGTATGCACAGGTCTCTTTTTTCATATCTATGCTGGACAGTCTATGATCTTTGAGCTCTGGGCTCTGATGCACTCCCATAAGAACAACTGCTATTGTCACATCTACCAATTAAAAACTGACACCCCTTCCTTTAACTCTGTTCAAAGAAATACATAATTTTATTAGTATTACTGTTTGATAAAAGCTGACATTAAATAAACATGCATCTCCATTTTTTGTTTTACTTATTCAAGAGTTTTCAGGATGACTTCCATTTTTATTATTATTTTATTATTAGTATTTATTATTATCAGATCATGCACATCAAAACTGAAATAACTCAAATTTAAATAAAGAAATAAGGTCCCAAAGTAGCCGGTATTATATTTATGTCATTTGATTTATCCTATTTGGGTTTTCTATGCTGTGGTGGGCTGGTGCCCTGCCCAGAGTTTGTTTCCTGCTTTGCACCCTATGTTGGCTGGGATTGGCTCCAGCAGACACTCGTGACCCTGTAGCTAGGATATAGCGGGTTGGATAATGGATGGATGGATGGGTTTTCTATGTGGCACCACACCAACCATACTCCTTTGCAAACAGCAGGTTCAAACAAAAGAAAATATGAAGAAAAAAATTAGGCTTGAGAATGTCCTTAACTGCGGTGGGTTGGCACCCTGCCTGGGATTAGTTCCTGCCTTGTGCCCTGTGTTGGCTGGGATTGGCTCCAGCAGACCCCCGTGACCCTGTGTTCGGATTCAGCAGGTTGGATAATGGATGGATGGAATGTCCTTAAATCTTGATTATTGGCTTAAGCTCACACCTTATTGGACAAGGTTAGATTACAGACAAGTAATTATACATTCAGTACTCCACAGGAGCTCAAGTTCAGTGCTGGGGGCTCCCTTTGACTGCAAGTTTTTGTCCCAACCAATTTCTTCTTTAATTTGGACTTCTACCATAATTAGCAAGCTGTTATTCACAGTCTCTAAGTTTTCTAATTAGAAAGAAAAAACAGAAATTACAAATTGGTTATGGCAGATTTTTACTGAATGAGTAGAATTAAGAATTAATGCATTAGTTGCTTTTTAAATTTTCTTAGTTTTAAAGTTCTGATTATTTGAGCCATTATTTACTAATAACCACACAAGTAGGTAACACTAAAATATCATTTTAGCATTCAGCATCATTTCTACTTGTGTCTGCACTGCTTGAATTTGTCAATATTTTATTAGAATGAAATTAAGAGATCAAACTACACACAATAATGAAAATTAAATATATCAGAGCTAGGTATGTAAGGAAAATACAAGTGTATATTAATTTCTTATGCATTTTACACTACTATGATTTTCTGATTAAAAAAATAAATTAAACAATGAAATTATCTGATGGTAAAAATGATTGTGGAATTGGTTGGAGCAATGACCTGTAGCCACAGTAGTGCCCCAGGACTTAATGCGAGGACCACTGCAGTACTCAATGGAGTAAAAGGTAGATGTGTGTGAGCGTGCAGTAATGGAAAAGTGGCCATCTGTTGCTGGTCTCTGCCTTGTGTCCTATGCTACCAAAGCATGCTCCAGCCGTGACAACTCTGAACTAACTTAAGTTGGTTAATTAATGGATGGATGTGTTAATATTAAATTTATCCTTTTAATCTGAGTTCTCCATACTCACCACAATATCTACATCAAGGCGTTTGATTCTAAATGAGTTATCTGATCAATTGTTAAAAATATGATTTCATGAAAACATGAATGTATCTTGTTACTCAGATTGCTAGCATATTGTACTAAAATGTTTGCACTGCATGTGCCATACAGTACAGTGTGCATCAAACATGCCAGCATTCACTAGCAAAATGTTTTACAATTTCAAAAACCCTTTTCATTAGAAACACTTACATTAGAAGTGGTGAGAATCCACTTTAAAAAAAAATGTAAGTTTCTTGTCTTCATGCATGCTCTCTAAATTATATCATGCCCTATAGGGGCCTTCATGTAATTGGCACTTCTAGAAGAAATCTATGGGGAGTTAGAAACCTGGTCATTGCCAGACATTGTAGATGCTAATAGTAAATGCTGGTTACACAGAGATACAAAAAACCAGATTTAATGTCATTTGATGTTATTTGCACATCAGAGAAAACTGGCAAGCTTTCTGTTTTTTTTTTTTTAAGATTTTCATGCTTGATTCTATTAAAGTACAGCTAGAATTGTTATCGATTATTTACACAGTGCTCTTCTCAAACGTAAAATCACTTTTCATTTAAAAACAAAGACAATAGCTGAGGAAGACATTGTTTTAAAATATAACTTTTTAACTACACTGCCTTTAATCATCGCTGTCAGGTGTCCCTGCTGGCTCTTCTAACTCAGCAAATATGGGCAAATGCTAAAAATTTATGGCGCACAAAATATTTATTCTGAAAAATGATAAATAAGTTGCTGTCTTAACTACAGTTGAGCTATCAATTATCTCTTTAATTAGGCTGCAGATTTCCAGCCAGCCTACGGATGTCCTCATACTCTACTACTTATTTTGCTGAAAGAAATGACACAGAAGTCTTACTTCCATTTCTCTAACAAGATGACTGACTATGCTTAACTAACACGCCTGTTGTGTTTTATAATGAATAAATAAATGTTAATGAATGAATGTGTGACTGAAAAATTCCTATTGTACCTAATAAGTTGACTTAGGGATATAGTTCTAATCCCATGAGATGTTGTCTCGTGGGTAGGGTATAGTCTATGGTTCATTAATACTCATTTAAACTGTGTACTGGTGATTACAATTTTTTGAACAAATTATAATAGTATGTCAGTATAATACAGAGGATGGGAAAATGTCTGTTAGCACAGACATATGATTGTGAGTTTTGAGGGAGGTTTTGTGAAGGAGGGAGTAGACACCAGACATAGGTTTGGACTTAGGAGAAAGGATTGAAGCAGACAGATATAAGGGATGAACTGGAGGATGGGAAGAGAGGGGGCAACACATGTTCTGAACACAGATCTCAGCTCCAAAAAGAAAAAGTACAAATTGGAAACGATAGAATGCCTAGATTGTAGAGAGAGCAATTGTCTCCAGTCCTGACTCATTCAGCACATAGTGTCGAGCTTCTGTCACAGAGTTGCACCAGAGACAGGAAGACAACTTTATTGTTGAAAAGTCAGGAGCAGCCCCAAGGCTTTGTTCAAAATACAAGTTTTTCTTCAGCATAAGCAATTATCCTGCTTAAGCTTGCTTCTTCAGGTTAAAAGAACACAAAGCCTTCCTCACCAAACAGATTCAGCAGCTGGGGACCATCGGGTGGGTCAAACATAGTCTGAAGAAGAAAGGTTTGGAGGGAGAGCAAAAGTGTAAGTGAAGGCTCAGTTTTAAATGTTCTAAACATCATGCAATAAGCACGTTATGTGGTAAGGGTTCTGCTGATCCCACACAGGGCTTTTTAGAAGTGTGTTTGTTTTTTAGTGAAATACTGTTTAACAGAGTTTCTGTATGCAGCTGCTGGTGATGAATGGCAGGAAAGAGCAACAGCTGCCATCTCGGTCACACCCTCCTCCTTAGCTTCGTTCACACCTTTGTTAACAAAGCAACCTTCCAAACCAGGCTTGGCCAGGCGAGACAGGACATCTACATTGACCTGTGCTGGACATGATGAAAACATACAATGAAATTAAACGGCTGCAAACTAATAAACCACCCTGTGAGCTGGGAGTTTGAATCTTTCTGTCTGTAGAGCCGCTGGAGTGGTGTGTGATCAGTCACCAAGGTAAATTTCCAATCAAATAAGTAATAACGGAGAGCTTCCACAGCACTTGTAATCACCAGGCACTCTTTCTCAAAGGTTGAGTAATTACGTTCCCTGGGAAGTAATTTCCTGTTGAAGTACGTGATGGGAGGATGTTCTTCACCACTGGCAACTTCAGAAAGGACAGCGCTCAAACCAAATGCACTTGCGACAGTCTGCAGAAGATTTCCTTAGAAAAATCTGGGTTTCTCAAAACCAGGTATGACAAAAGAGTGGTCTTCAAGTAAGCCAACCAGAAAATACTACGGTTCTTTAGGCCCTTTGTCAGGTCAGTTAGAATGGTGGCTCTGTTCACAAAATTCAGGATGATTCTTCTTTAATAACCAATGAGATCGACAAAAGCACAAAACTGCTTTTGTTTTTCCAGACATAGATATGCAAGCATCTCATCAACTTTTTTTTAACTGTGGTTTAATCAAACCTTTCCCCATAGAATATCCCAAATAATACATTTTTACATTCCCAGTTTACACTTCTTAGGGTTAGCCTAAACCTGCATCAAACTGTCAAGCACTGCTTGTAGGCGTTCCAGATGTGTCTGCCAATCATTAGTGAAAACAACCACATCATCAAGATATGCTCCAGAATATTCCGAATGTGGGTAGCGTAATTTGATCGTTTATATCCTACAAAGTTAAAGGCATGCCATGAAGCCCAAATTGGAGTCTAGTAAATTTGAACAATTTGTCCGTTGTGGAGAACAGCTACATCTTCTTGCAGCTGGATTCCTCAAGAGGTACCTGCCAGTACCCCTTTGTTAGATCCAGAGTAGAGATATACGAGGCCTGACCAAGTTTCTCTAGCAATTCTTCATCATGTGGCATCGGATATTCATCAAATTTGGAAATCTTATTCAAGCATCAAAAATCTGTACAGAACCAAATGGAGCCATCTGGTTTGGGAAAAAAAGATAATTGCAATCTTCCAAATGCATTTACTCCCACAAATTATGTCCAATTCAAGCATCTGCTTGACCTCATTGTGCACCACATTTCTCCTTTCCTCCAGTAAATGATACTCTCTAACACCAGGCTCAGTTACAATTTTATGTTTTGCAAATGTAGTCAGACCAGGCATGGATGAAAAGACATCAGTGTTCTCCCCGATCAGAGTCGGCATCTCAGCCTTCTAAGTGTCCATTAAATCATCACCAATGACAATGTCAGTCTGAGAGACTGCAATGGCAGTAGCTAACACCTCATGAGGGTCATACCACTCCTTCAAAAGATTAATATGTAAGATTTGAACGGGTTTACACCAGCCGGCTGTCATAACTTTTTAATTCACAGGGCTCATCTATTCCTTAACCATGTCCAGACCTGCCACTTCGCCAGAAACTTACGTGAGTCAGACAGGATCAAAACAAGTATCCAATCTCCTTTTTTGAATTTGCAAAGTTTGCTTTTCCTATCATAATCACATTTCTGCATCCCCTTTTCACACTGTTGATGCTCCACAGTGATAGCAGATACTTTAGAAAGTTGTTCTTGCATAGAAGCGATCTGGTACACAAATTTCAAACCCTGGGTTTCCATGTTTGCTTCTCATTGAAATACTGTTTATCAGAATGTCTGTGTGCAGTTGCTGGTAATGGATAGCAGGAATCCGCAGTCGCTGTCTTGGGACACAAAAGATACAAGGCTGACACCAAGCGGCAGAGTAAATTAGAAGGCCTCCAATATTCAGAACAGAATTGTTAAATAGAGGACTGTGGAGGTACCATCTTGGCAATGGGCGCATCAATTTTTCAACACATCTCTATGTCTGAAGAGCATAAGATATAGGAGAAAGGGACTTTAATGTATTAGAAAAAATGAGAATGAAATTAAGCAATGGGGGAAAATACATTTGGTCTCTATTAGAAACCATGAAGGTGGGAAAGTAAAGGCAAGGTGCTATGATTCAAAATCAGACATGGAGGCACTCCCATCTGATCTCTTACATATCAGAGTGGAATGTTTAATTAGCGATATTTTGTGACTCCAAAGGAATTGAAACGCCAGATATTTAAGAGTCTCAGTTAGGAAGGGGAGAAAGAGGGAGTACAGAATTAAAAAAGAATTCTAGAGTGGCATTAGCAGCCACTGAGGAAGCACCTTAGCCAGCAACTTGACATCAGAATTCATCTGCGATAACCGGCAGTAATTACAGTAATCGGTGGGGTCTTTACTCTGTTTCAGTAATAGGTTAATCATACTCGAATTAAATGAAGGGTTGAGATGTTTGGAAGAAAGGGCAAAATTAAGCATCTGTAAGAGTGGGTATGAGAGCTGCTTGCTAAAGGCAGACAAGTTTTTAGGAGGAAACCTGTCAGACCCTGGATATTTCCTACACCTTATAGAGTTCAAAGCCTTTTTTAGTTTGGTAATTGATAGAGAAACATTAAGATATTCTGGGAAGGGATAAAGATTTGTATGGTGGTGGGGATGTGGGGTAGGTAACGGGTCATTAAAATATCAGAGTAGAACTGAAAAAACTATTATTAATTTTGTTTTGTTTTACTTAGAATAGAAAGACATCCCTTGTTGGTTTTAATGACTGAACTGACTCATAGGGAAAGAATCATATTTCTGAGGTTTGAAAGCCAGGGGTTTACTAGGTCTGGATTTAGGAAAAAGTAATTTACCCTTGTTCAGTAAATCAAAAAGTCAGCATAGCATTTCAGCAGAACATTTAATTATGTTGTAGTGCTAGCAATGAGAGTTTTGTATGCCTAGTCCACCACATGGTGGCAGGATTGAGGGGCAATTTTCAAGATCAAAAATCTTTTGACAAGATTCACGTGAAAAAATCACTGGCAAAGGCAACAGTAGCAACATGAAGAAAACCCTTACCAGTAATACAGCAAGAGGCAGGTTCTTGAGTTGACCCTTCATTGAAAGAACTAAATCCTGAAAACTAAGGAGCTAAATAATCAAAGAATTCAATGTTTGGAAGAAAAAAAAATACTATATACATTGCAGTTTAATCTACAGTATGTGCATATAATTTTATATTGAATTCAGTTTAGATGCTTCTGTTGGCCCATTTTCATAGTTTAACAATGAATAGTTCTACTGCAATGCTTCTTTTCATACGGACAACATTAATCAACCAAAGTAATTCCAACATATTTGAAAAATGCAAAATAATAAAATAAGAACTGACAAGAAATAAATAAACATACTGTATATTTCATATGCTTTTTAAGGCGTATAATCTTGGAAAATATGCATACTACAGTATATAGACTATATAATACAAAACTAAACAAGATTTACAGTAATAAAAATAAGAATTCAAAAAAGGTATTCTTCCCAAATCATTTGGTTTCCCATTGAACACAAACAAACAAGCCTAACTAGAATTAAATACTGCTCTTCAAAAATATATAGAGATAAACCAAAGAGATGTACATCTATATTGACTGAGGTTATCAGTACAAGCCCTAAGATACAGCCTACCCAAGAAAGCTTTCATACTTGTAACACTACTGAAATGAAGTGATCTCATAAGCATACTTTTCATTTTCTAAAATCATTTTTCAACAGAAATTGATGTTGGAGGAAAATGTTTTAAAAGATACTCTAATGAAAAAATGTAATTATTTGTAACAAACAAAACATCTTACATTCCATTGCTTTCTAACCTTAAATATATAAAGCATTCTGACACATATGGATCAAAAGATGTAATTCTTATTGTTGCATACTTACAGCTTTTTTTACAGTAGTTTCTCCTACTTTTGCAAAATCTCTGTGGTGCCCCTTTACACCCTTGGTGCACAAAGCATTTGCTTATTTTCCTTAATAGGCAATCCAGGGCTACCTTATTAATAGTATCATAAATTGTGGAATGTATCTGCATGCATACATTCAATCAGATAACACATTTATTTTTTCATGGCAGCATAGAATAATTGTTATTAGTTTCTAGCAGTTTATTTTCCTAATTTTTCAAACTTGAGCATTATTTTTAATGCATAGTCGTTTAACTTTTGTAAAATGCATTCATGGCATTATGCAGAAAGCACATTAATTGACGAGTTTGAACTGACCCCTTCAAAAATTGTTAATAGTTTTAAGTTTTGATGAAAAAAGTGTAATATTGTGTCATCAAGTCATACACCAAGCAAAATATAATGTAACAATGCTATAATGTTATGGTACAGTGGAGGAAGGACTGAAACATGGACACAAGCAGCTGTTTAATGATCCTTGAAAGGACTGTTTATTTTCCCTTTAAGAAATGACCAGGCTTAACTGCTGCTACTAGCATTGGAAGACACTGCTCTTCCTCTTTAAGGGGGATTGTTGTCCTCATGAAACTTTACTCACACTGACTCTTTTCTTTCCTTCACCGGGTCTGACCCAACACACTGTTCATCATACGGCCTTTAAGCTACTCCAGCGCGCACATTCCACCATCCCCCTGAAGAGTTTCACTGGGCGCTGTGGAATCTTAACTGCCTTTTGTAATCGCTAAAATAACAACCCAAATACAAATTTTAACATTAATTAAACAAATGTAGCCCTCTAAGATTGACAGGCTTACTGCCATCCAATTCTGCTGCCCATAATTATTATTATTATACAATTTATTTTCTGCATCATACACATTGTGACGTGTGAGCCTCTGTCTTGCACCCCAAAACATGAGGCCGAGTCTCAGTACTTTAGCAAAACCAACTTTACTCAGCTTGAAACAGGAACAGCACGGTTATTTATTGTAGCAAGATCTACAATTCTGCTAAATACAACAATGAGGCAGGGTCGTGGCCAGGTTAGCGGCCAAGTAATCCTGTTCCCTGCATTTATAGTGTTCCTTGCATCACCCATCGATGGCAAGTGCTTATACAGCGACTGCGATTGACTCGGATCTGCTTTAGCTGCGAACTGCTACAGCGTTGGGAGCTCGTGCTTGCCCTTGCAACCGATAAACTGCCTTCCACAGACACGTGATCGCACTTCGGGATGCTCTTCGGTGTTTCGTCCCATTGGGGGGAATCTCAAAAGTGTTTAGAAACCTTACAACATGTTTACAGAATGTCAATCGCTGAAACAAACACACTTAACAGTTTTAGGACATTTAAGCTATCTGCCTCTTAATCATATGTGAACATTAATATTTAGCTATTGCAAGTTGAAACTCATGTGGACTGGGTGCTCACCCTTTTTTCTTAACCAGTTCTTTATTTTATTTGTCATGTGGATATGAGGACAGCCTCAGCTGCTCCATCTTCACTATTTTGTTCAACTCAAATGCATATGCTGCACTTTGTCAGAAGGACACTAATAAAGGTAGCTTCCTGATGTACTCAACTGTGGTAAACATGATATCCGAAAATTTCTACAGGTGTATTGTTTCTATCATTGTACAACACTGTAAAGTTTACATAAGCTGTTGAGTAGTGAAAGGTCATGTTGTCCCAGGAGAGGAGGAGATTTACCCAGTACTGGGTCAAGGACAGCTTTGGCATCTGTACCAATAACAAACTCATAATCATGATATTGAAGAATTTCAATAGTCAGTTCTTAGAAGAAGGTACTACAAAAGGGGTGTATATAGCAATAAATCTAATCTTCCTACCACCAGCCTTGGACAGGAAATAACAGAACCTGCCACTACAATCACAACCAGAGGTGAGAACATTAAGCTGAAGAGAGCACTGGACATGTATCACAACGCCACCCTTTGCTGGATGGGTAAGATGTCATTAAGACAACATGTACGGTTCAGAGGGACTGTATAGCGTCTTGCTTCAGTAAATGCATTTCAGTTAAAAAAATAAAATCAATGTGATGATTTCTGTGTAGAAAATCAGCCATGAAAGACATTTCTTTAGGGTTTGACAGGGCTCTAGCATTGTAGGAAGATATACTGTATTTAAATTAACCATGTTATAAAAATTTGAAAACAGTAAAGACAGACAGAAAGTAAAGTAAAAAGATGTGCTACAACTTCAAAAAAACATCTCAGGAAAACTCACTCCCCCCAAAAAAAAACTACATAAAACCCATATCCCAGTGTTCCAGATAATCACCGCTGCAACCATTCAAACTAAAACTAAAACTGAGAAACAGATACAGCGGACTCCAGAGCACTCACCCCCCACAGGAAAGCCTGAAATAGAAAGTCTGGGAGATGTAGTACAAAGGCCTCCAATCAGGCATACATACAACCTAAGGTTTCAGTCTATTAGAGTTAACGTGCGCACGACACTCTGCTAAACCACAACAGCTGCAAGCACACATCCAGCCACCCTGCTACAGGAAAGGAAGAAGAAAGGCCTCTGCCACCCGTATCAACAATTATGCTGACCAAAATCTAAATTCAATAAATACAACTACCGAGCACTAGACAAAATTACCTTAACAGATTTAAAACTAACAACATCACTGTTGGACTTTTTAACATCTGATCGCTTACGAATAAGGATTCAGTAGTTTGTGATCTTTTGGATGATTGTAAGTATGATTTTGTGTGTCTTGTTGAAACCTGGCAGCATCCTAATGACTTTTTACATCTGGTTTGTATATACTGTACCTGTCAGCCTTGGGCCTCTTGCAGTAATTTACAACGATAAGTGGAAAGTGTCTTCAGTAGTTCTGCCTGTATACACCTTGTCTGAGTCCATTGTTTTACAAATTAGTGTTTACCGACCACCTAAACCTTATAAGGGCTTTTTAAATGAATTTCCAATCTTTTTAACTTCTCTCTGTGCCATGTTGCCTAATGTTATGTTGGTGAGTGATTTGAATATGCACATGGATAATGTTAATAACTCTCTTGTGATGGATTTCATAACTAGTCTTGACAGTTTTTGCTTACAGCAGTATGTTGATTTTCCTACACATTATTTGTTGCACTGGTGTAAATCCTCTTAATTGTACTGCATCTGATCTGCCTATATCTGATCATAAGTTAATATCTGTTGTAAAATGAATAGCCTTGACACACGACAAAGGTTTGGGGCAGCCGCCTGTGTACTTGACCTTGGCTTCAAAAAGGCAAAGTTTCATTACAATAGTGCACAGAATTGAGTCCAAAATAGAACTGATTAACGGAGGGAGGAGGTTGGGTTTTATAGGGAAGTCAGAGGAAGTGACGTTGTCCTCGGGGCCGAGACTGGAAGTGATGTCCTCAGAGCCGAACTGGAAGGTTTTCGGACTCAGTCAGAATTTCCTGTGACTGGTCTGTGGGGATAAAATAAGAAGGTTCAGTGCACCCCACCACCCCCAGGCCTGGCATGGAATTCCCTTCTTTTGGTCCCTGTAGCTGGCTGCCATGTGCATGTGTGTGACACCTTTAAGGTTAACTTAACACTCTCCAAAACTAAACAATATCGCTCTATCTAATAGTGCAACATTAAGAATATCCATTAGTCTCATAGATAATCGATAATTTCGGTCTGTTTCTACCAACTCTGCTCCTTGGTACATCCCTAGGCTACGTCAGCTTAAAGCTATAGGCCACAGACTGGAACATTTGTTTGCTAAGACAGGGTTTCCGGAACATAAAAAAAGGTTTTTATTATCATTTATTTTTTTTACATGGTGCTCTTTTTACTGCCAAAACTGCCTACTATGCAGAACAGTTTCGGTTAGGTGAAGGGAATTCCAGAGCTTTGTTTTCTACTGTTAATAATGCCCGTGCACCTCACCTTTACTCCACTGCACAGTGTGATATCTTTATGAAATTTTTTAATTAAAAAATTAACAATATCCTCCAGCAACTGACATCATTGTCATGTACACTACACAATACTGTTAACTTTGCCTCTTCTAGGTTCTGCTCAAATTCCCTTTCGTCCTTTACACTCCCTACTGTATCTGAAATCTCTGTTCTCATTAAAAAATCTAAATCTTTCATTTCTCAGTTGGATCCAATTCAGATTAATTTGGTAAAAGCTTGACTGCCTTCTATTGTCTCATTAATAACTAATCTATACTAATAAAAGGCAAAGCCCTCACTGACTGACTGACTGACTGACTCATCACTAATTCTCCAACTTCCCATGTAGGTAGAAGGCTGAAATTTGGCAGGTTCATTCCTTACAGCTTACTTACAAAAGTTAGGCAGGTTTCATTTCGAAATTCTACGCGTAACGGTCATAACTGGAACCTACTTACGTACATATATACGGCCATAGCCTGCAGCTTGGTCGCCGTGTGAGGCGGAGTTGCGTCACCCATCACCACGCCTCCCATGTAATTGACTGCCTGCCCATATAAGGCCATCCGTCAGCGGCAATCCAATAGACATGCTGCCGCTAAATATTCGCGGGTGAAGGACTGTGCTTATGCAAACGAAGATGAGATGGTCAGGGATAGACTAGTGTTTGGCACAAACTCAGCGAAAGTGAGAGAGAAACTTTTAAATGCTGGGTCTTAGCTAAAATTAAATAAAGCCGTGGACATCGCAAGATTGCACGAGATAGCACAAGCACAACTGAGAACCTTCGATGCATGTACTCCGAGTGGCTCACGTGAACTGACTGTGAACGCAGTATGCAGAGAACAAGCAAGAGCTCCAAAGAGCGCTGAACAAAAAACGCATTACACAATTGAGAAGGCAGCAAAAGAATATGAAGCGAGTGACGCATACAAGCATATTCATAAGTGCAGCTACTGCGGAAACAAAGCACGGTGTAAACCTTAAGTTTAAATTAAGTTCATAGACACGCTACCGCTGGCGTTTGTCATGCCTAAGATGAATACGATATTCGCGAGATACAAGTTTAATGAGAAGACGCAGGGTATAAACGAGACTTTTGATCACTTTGTAACGGAGTTAAAATTGCTGGTGAAGGACTGTGCTTATGCAAACGAAAATGAGATGGTCAGGGATAGACTAGTGTTTGGTACAAACTCAGCAAAAGTGTGAGAGAAACTTTTAAGTGTCGGGTCTGAGCTAACATTAAATAAAGCCGTGGACATCGCAAGATCGCACGAGATAGCGCAAGCAAAGCTGAGAACCTTCAATGCATGTACTCCGAGCGGCTCACGTGAACTGACTGTGAATGCAGTATGCAGGCAAAAAGCAAGAGCTCCAAAGAGCGCTGAACAAAAAACGCATTACACAATTGAGATGGCAGCAATAGAATATGAAGTGACTGACGCATACACGCATATTCATAAGTTCACCTACTACGGAAACAAACCACACGGTGGAAAAAGTCAATGTCCAACTAAAGGAAGACAGTGTAAAAAATGTGGCAAATTAAAAGCAATTCGCTAAAGTTTGCAGGACTGGGAAAGGTAAACCCGTGCATGCAGTGTGTGATGTTTCAGATAAAGAGGAAGACGAGCTGTTTATTGATGCAGTAGGACAGGAACAACCCTCTGACGCTGAACAAGCCTTTGTAGACATATCAATAGGAAAGCAAGGTGTAAAGCTTAAGTTTAAATTACATTTATAGACACGCTGCCGCTAAATATTCGCAGGCAAATCCACAACTTAATACCGGGAATACCTGTTAAACATCTTAGATTCACGAGTACCGATTTGGGTGGTGATCACTTCGATGAATGAAACCTGTTATCTTTATAACGGTTGACAAAGAGGATGAGATGGTCAGGGATAGACTAGACAAAGACGGAATGTAACTTGAACATAACACATCCTCCAAATATGAACATGATTGAAAGAAATAATGATAATCAAATCCTTGATGACAACAACACTCATAACACAAAACAATTACATTGACAATCATGTTACGTTATTTTTAAAATGTTTCCTTTTCTTTTTCATAACTTCTTTAACACACTACTTCTCCGCTGCGAAGTGCGGATATTTTGCTAGTATTGTATATTTATCACTTTCATCTGGTATTGTTCTGTCAGCCCTTAGGATGGCTGCTTTTTAAAGAAACCAGGTGCTGACCCTGATAATCTGAACAATTTCAAATCTTTCATTTTTATCTAAAATACTTGAAAAAACAGTTGCAGCACAGGTGCAAACGTATCTTACTGATAATGGTCTATTCAAGCATTTTCAGTCTGGTTTTTGCCCTTTCCATAGTACAGACACAGCTAAAATCACTAATGATTTGCTAATGGCTGCTGACTCTGGACTGCTGACCATTTTGATATCTTTCAAAGCTCACATTAACAATATTACCCTGGCCTCATATTTTCACCTTTGCAATATAAATCGGATGTGCTACATATTTATATACCTGTTCATATTCTTAGATCTTCTTATTTAAATTGCTTTGCTACTCTCTCAGCCCGTTTATCTACCATGGGGTCTAGAGCCTTTAGCTTTGTTGCTCATCCCCTCTGGAACTCCCTTCCTCAAGAGATCCGCAACATTGATTCACTTCCCATCTTCAAATCCATACTTAAAACTTTTTAAACTTGACTACCCCCCTTGATTTTGTCCTAGGTTGTACAGTGTTGTACTTTTATGATCACATATATATACTGTATAATGTTAATTTAATTATATATTGTTATTTTTCAATATACTGTTTTCTTTTTATTTATTGTTTATTTCTTTTAGTATTTATATTATTTTATTAATTCTTTGATTTGTTAAATTTTCTTTTGACTCTTTGAAAGTGTCCTCGAGTGCTTTGAAAGGTGCCTTTAAATAAAATGAAAAAAAAAATATGTTGAGATTACTGTCTGCATTGGGTGGTCTCTAACACACGCTTAAAATAAGGCTTCTTTTCCTAACATCCTCAATAAGATGGTGCTCATCGTCCAGCTGAAGAAGACTTGCATTTAAATTCTGTTTGACATAAACAGCAACCCCACCTCCTTTTCTGTTCTGTATATCCTTCCTAAAAATGTGTATCCCTCTATGTTATACCCATCCCCATCATTGTTATTTAGCCAGATTTCCATTATTGCTATAATATCCTAACTCCAACTGCCCTAAACCTGTCCTAAACTCCTTGACCCCCTGTTCCCTAGTTTAAACAGTCCTCAACTAACTTACACATACACCTCCCCAATAAATTGGTACCCTTCCCGATCAGATGACAGAGGCAGCCTGACAGAGGAGGGGATGCTGGTGCACGCATGCTGTTGCCGCTCTTCCCTGTTAACAACACTTTTTTAGCTTGTTTTATTTTCTTTATTGTACGTATAGTTCGTGGATGCAGACTCGAATTCTATGGATTTGGTTTAATTTTAATGGACTTTACCTTGACTGGGAACAACTGAATCTGTGGATCACAGGGCGAAACCTACAAACATTTCTTTGTACCTTGGCGATCTAGGAGCCTGGGATGTTTGTCTCCTTGATTATAGTTGCTATGCTGGTCTGCTTTCGATTCATTTTATTGTGCTTTATGACTAAGAACTGATCTGATGTTCACACCCAGCTGGCTTGTGGCTCTGGGGTGATCACACCTGTAATATCCAGCATTGTTTGTGGCTGTATGTTGGAACCCCCAAATCCTGCTAGCCTTTCTGCTGCTTTGCCATCGCTGCTCATTTGCTCCACCGCACCCGCCCCTTTCTACAGCTCCGCTGTGCTGCTTCTCCACTGCTATCAGATAAGTATTGCTCAGTATCATGCTAAAATACTCTCGTGACAAACTCTTTCATATTAAACAGTTTGTCCAGAGCAAATGGTCTGACTGGAAAATCCTAAAAGACACCGGTATTTTGCAGCGCCCGAAATATGTACATCGTGAGTCAGGTCGCCGCCACCGCCGGGCTGGGAATGAAAGGATCATCGGCAGCATTTGCCCAGGAATACGCCATCCAACTGATAGAAGCCCTGGAAATAGAAGTTTCAGTATACCAAATTTACAGTATGTGAAAATAAACTCCGGTCACAGCTCTTTGCAAAAAGAAGTCTCAGCAACTAATATTGCATTGTTCAATTTAAAATCTCTCAATGGCAAAGCATTGGTGCTGTCAAAATTCATTATTGATACCAAACTTGATATGTTGTGCTTAATGGAGACCTGGCAAAAACCAAATGAATTTATGTCTCTCACAGAGGCGACCCCACCTGGTTACACTTTCCTCACAGAGCCTCATAGCTCAAGACAAGGTGGAGGACTTGCAGTAATTGTCAGAATGGAATTAAACATCAAAAGAATCCCAATTGATTGTCCATTGTCTTTTGAGTGTCTGGCTCTTAAACTAATAACGGAATCAGGTCCTGTCTTACTCATTATTCTTTATCGTCGTCCAAAATACAATACATCTTTCTTATCTGATATGACTGAACTATTAACCCACTTAAGTTCCTTTTCCCAGAGAGTCATTCTTCTTGGTGAAATGAATTCCTATCCTTACTGGACTGTTTTGACTTGACACAACATGTTGATTCTCCCACTCACTCTGGTGGTCATATACTGGACCTGATCTGTACATCTGGATTATCTGTTGCCAGCACTTACAGCAATGATTTAGGACTCTCTGACCATAAAGCAGTACCTTTCACTGTCTCATTACCTCTCCCTCCTCTTACCTGTAAACGACAAATTTCTTAGAGAAACCTTAAAAATATCTGTCCCTCTGTTCTTGATGGATCCATTTCTGATCTTTTACTGTCTTCATCTATTCCCTCAACACTGTTGACCACTATAACACAGCTCTTTATTCAGCATTAGATAAAACAGCTCCTTTAAAACATAAGGAGGGTTCCTTTAAGTGTTCAGCTCCATAGTATAATTCAGAATTGCGATCTATGAAAGCAGCTGGCCGACGCCTTGAGAGAATGTCACGTAAGTCTGGCCTCACCGTGCACATCCAGGCTTTCTCTGACCACCAAAGAGCTTACAGAGAACTGCTGCCAAGAACACCCATTATGGCAGAATAATAGATAGTGGCCATGACAACCCAAGGGTTTTGATCTCTTTAGTTAATAAATTACTTCAGCCTGCATCTGGCCCAACTATCTCTTCTACTGAAGTCTGTGAGAAATTCCTCCACTTTTTCCGTAACAAAATTAAAGATCTAAATAATTCAACTAACATAAATACTTCATCTGTTTATATTTTTCTCTGTTTTCCCACTGTGTCCAGTTCCTTCTCTAAGTTCTCACCAGTCACATCTGCGTTTGTTAATGACCTGCTTTGTAAGATGAGACCGAATACTTGTGTACTGGACCCCATCCCCACCACACATCTTAAATCCTGCCTTCATGCCATAATCCCGACTATTACAACAATAATAAACTCATCCCTTGACACTGGCTTTGTGCCGCTCACTTTTAAAATCGCTTCTGTAACCCCAATGTTAAAAAAGTCTGGTCTTGATGCAGACAATCTTAACAATTTTCGGCCTATTTCCCACTTACCTTTCTGTCAAAATTTCTTGAGCATGTTGTAGCTTCCCAACTCACCAACTACTTAACTTTTAATAATTTGATGGAACCCTTTCAGTCTGTGAAACTGCTATGGGTAACCAATGATTTGCTTATAGCAGCAGATTCTGGACAAACCAGCATATTAATTCTGTTAGACCTCAGTGCAGCATTTGACACTGTCAGACATGACATTCTACTGTCCAGAATGGAGAACATGCTGGGTATCTCTGGCACTGCCCTCCAGTGGTTCAATTCCTATCTGACTGATAGGCAAGAGTTTGTTAGTCTTGGCAACAGCAGGTCCAGCACAGCACCAGTCATACAAGGAGTTCTTCAGGGCTCTGTCCTCGGCCCTCTTCTCTTCTGTATTTATATGCTTCCCCCTGGCCATATTATTCGTAGCTTTGGACTGGGTTATCATTTTTATGCTGATGATACTCAACTCTATTTCAATGTTAAAAGTGGTGCTTCATCAGAGCTTTCTTAGCTCACAACTTGCCTCAGTGAAATTAAAACCTGGATGGAGCAGAACTCTTTAAAATTAAATTGCAACAAAACTGACCTCCTACAAATTGGGACTAAAGTGCAACTTAATAAAATGAGCTCCTTTCCAGTCAATCTTGGTGGTGATCTCATCAGACCTGCCTCTACTGCAAAGAATCTTGGTGTCATTTTTGATTCCTCCCTTTCTTATTCCGCCCACATAAATCACATTAAGAAACTTTCTTACTTTCACCTCCGTAACATATCATGTGTTCGCTCCTTCCTCTCCTTTTCTAACGCTGAGAAAATTTGTCCATGCTTTTATCACATCCCTCATCGATTATTGTAAGTCGCTGCTGGCAGGTGCCCCTTCTAATATTATATCACAGCTCCAGCTTATTCAAAACTCGGCTGCAAGAGTCCTTACACAGACCAGCAGCAGCCAGTGCATAGCACCCATCCTGCTTTGCCTTGACTGGCAAAAAATTCTATGAATAACCTACAAAGCCTTAAACGATCTTGCACCAAACTACATCAGTGACCTTCTCCATCACTATGTGCCTGTCTGCCCACTAAAATCCTCTGATTCTGGCAATCTTGTTGTATCCCACACTAATCTACGCTCCATGGGTGACAGGGCCTTCAGCTATATAGCGCCCAGACTCTGGAACGACCTACCGAAATTAATTAGATCAGCTGACTCCATGAATTCTTTTAAAAAACAACTCAAAACTCATCTGTTCAGGAAGGCTTTTAGCTCTACTTGACTTTATTACCCTTCTTTCAGTTTACCTTTATGTGAAGATACTCATGTAACCTGTGTGTGTGTGCTAGACCATCAATTATGTTGTGTTAGGCTTTTTTCTGAATTACTATCTTACTCTTCTTTATTTATTTATTTGGTTTAGTACAATGCTATATACTGTACACCCTGCCATTCTTTCTTAAACTCTGTGAAGTGCCTTGAGCATGGGAAAGTCGCTATATAAATAAAATGTATTATTATTTATTATTAGATGTATCCAATCGCAATGGAATAGGTCCCATCTGTTCCAAAAGGAGTCCTAATGCCCCATAAACTATATCCTTCTATCCTGCACCAAGATTTGAGACACGTGTTAAGCCTTCTAATTTCCTCAATCTTACCTGGACTGGTGCGTGTCAGAACTTCAGAGAAAACTACCTTTTCAGTTCTGCTTCTCAGCCTGGCACGTAACTATTTAAATATGGATCACAGCGCTGACAGACTACCTTGTTGGAAGATGCAAGGAAAGAGTTAAGCTGCTCCACAATATATTTTTGTATCAAAAGTTGCCATTTTTGACCATAAAACTTCGCTAATCAAGTTCGTTTATTCTCTACTCTTTTGCTGCTCAAAACACAGTGGAGCTCCTTAAGCAGAGCATGGTATTGTTTGCTCTGGAACACTTTGAGGAAGAGACAAAAATGTTAAAATTTTAAATTAAGAGGTACAGGAGAAAGTAGGGTGAAATGACACATTTTATTGGCTAACTAAATAGATTACAAATGCAAGCTTTCGAGGCAGCTAAGGCCCCTTCATCAGGCAAGATGTAAATTAAGAGGTGACATGATAGAATTGTTTCAAATTATAAAAGGAAATAGTATCCTGGCTGTTATTTAAAAAAAAAAAACTTTATCAAGATCACAGGGAAGCAAATGGAAAATTGTTAGGGGTAGATTAAACACAGACATTAGGAAGTTTAACTCCACACAGAGAATCGTAGACAAGTTGAATAGTAGTGTGGTAGATAGCAGTACTTTAGGGACCTTCAAAGCTCATTTTGGAGACATTCAAGACTCATTTTGGAGAACTGAGGTGAATTGTTTAAATGTCATTTCAAAGCCTCATGCCATGAAGGAGTGTGATAGATAGCAGTACTTTAGGGACCTTTAAAATTCATTCTGGGGACCTTCAAAACCCATTTTGGAGAATGTGGGTGTACTGTTCAAATATCCTATTGTTTTAATTTCATGTTGTCATTTCAAAGCTCTGTGAACTTATCAAAGTCATCCATCCCGTTTCTGCTTCTAACCGTTATGGATCATGGATATAACTGGAATGCAATGGTGACTGCTGTCACAGACATAATGTAGGCAAACTAGTTAGAATTGCTTTGACCTAGTTTTAGACATGTTTGGTTGCATTAAATAGTCAAGCAGATTGGTGCCCTGCTGCTAACAATTTTAGAACATATCAGCAGAACGATGATATACTGAAATACTGTGGACTGATATCTCAGTTCTAGAAGGTCAAGGTGAAATAGAGATGGGGACAAAATTTCAATTGCCACTGCTCCTTTAAAGAGAACTGCAGTCAATATTGCAGTGTTTGAGGACATTCGTGCATATTAACAGTCATAATTTATGGGTTTCTAAACCCAAAAGCACATGTCAGTATAAATGACCTTGGCTAACCACAGACTCAGGCAACTGACCTGATGAAACCCCTTGAAGGACCCTTAAATCTGAACAGCTGATGTCCAGTTGAGTAGAAGAAATCATTAAAAACTTCACTACTGTAAATACATGTTTGGATACTGTGAATGACAAACCAGATGTAACTCATTTCACATTATATCTATACTGTATATCCCCAGGAATAATGCTAAGACAATATCCTAATTGGAACCCTGATGCTAAACAGACAAACAGTCAAGGTGGAAGTTAAAACAATGCTTGTCTTTAATATTATTGAGGAATTTAAAAACACATAGTGAAGCCCTATTTTGTCTATGCCCTGTGATAGACTGTGTTTTTTTGTGTCCCTTGCATTAGAGCTGCCAAGATAAGTTCCATCTCACTGTGGATTCTACTTAGATTAAGAAAATTTGAGAACTGATATATAAATTGGCTTAATGATACCATATTCCCATTAAAACAGAAATTATTCAGTTAGTTATAGTAAATGGTAAGACATCCAAAATGGATTTTTTTAGTGAATCTAGTGTGCCTATGCATGAATTATATACAGATATTGTAACAAAACCTGCTAAGCAAGTATTTTAAAACATAAGTGTAAGTATTAATAAAACTTAGCTCACTGATTGTGTCCTTCAACTTCTAGATCAAACTCTGGGAGAAAACAAATTTTATAATAAATATATTAAAACTGAAAGTATCCAGATCGATTACTGAATACTTTACTTACATGTTATTTACTCATTTTAAAATAATCAATAATATAGTGCGAACTTGGACCCGGACACAGGCAGACGGACATCTTAAATTCACCACACAGTTTATTTACACTATTTACACAAATTAAAGTCACGTGCACAAACCCCAGTGCCTCTTGCACCGATCCCCCAATTGTCCAGGCCACACAGTCCTTTGTGCCTTTCTCTCTTGACCGCCTCCCGTCCTCTCTCCATCTCTGTCCACTTCCACCCGACATCCACTAATGACTGGAGGGAGGCGGCCCCTTTTATAGGAACCCGGATGGGCTCCAGCTGCTTCCCGGCAATCTCCCGCGGACACACCCCCGTGTGGCGGAAGTGCCGGCTGCGCACCCGGAAGCCGTCCGGGTGTCCCCTGTCGTCTTCCCCCCGGCACTTCCTGGTGTGGTGGAAGTGCCGGGCTCCCGGGATAATCAGGCACTGGGGCGCCACCTGGCAGTGGCCACGGGTCCCTACAGGGCTGGGCTTCCAAGCCCTCTACCCGAGGCCTCCAGCATTACCAGGACGGACGCCCCCTCTCGGTCTGGAGGAGGCACAAGCCCTCCTCTGGTCCTCCTGGGCGTCCCGGCCGGGGACCACAATAGGTAATATATGTATTTTTAAAAACTCACTGTGTACAGAAAATAAACACAGTGTATCATTAATACTGTGATCGCTGGCATTTTAATTTACTGTGTTTTTTTTAATTATTATTTAATAACATTCCTTGTGAAGTTATTGCTGTTAATGGAGCTGTATAAAATAAAGAATGGTCCGTTTTTCTTTCCTGGTGTTAAAGAGTGTAACTCAGAGAAAATTAGTTATAAAAATTTAAAACGTCCTGCTTATCACATTATGTTAACAATTGAAAACACATAAATTCTCATGTAAATTATGCGCCATAATAATGAAAAATGGAGACAAAGTGTATTAGTTGTACTTAGCCTAACAAATGCGTGAAATATAAAATACACAAAAACCACTGGACACATCCCAGAGGTGAGTAAAACACAGAGATATGCAGTGAAAAGAGATTAGTAACAGCCTGGCTAATGATTGGAAGCATAATGACTTTTACTTATTGAAAATGTTCACATTCTTTGTATTTCTCACATTTTCAGGCAAATATTTATAGCTCTGAGTTAATTTTGAATGCAACTCACATACTGTAATAAAATAGATTAATAAATAACACTTGGATGTCACACTACGGTCAACTTTGTTTCCATAGCCAGTTTAAAATGATCTTTGACTCCATTTATTTAAATTAATTTGTCAGTCATTACATAAAAATGTTTATCCTTTAGTCTTAACAAATACTCTGTAGCAATACACAAGTCTTGCTGTTTATCTTAATAACATTTACAGCTTAAATATTACTGAGTGGCATTTTTTATGTTTTGCCTGATATTTCTAATTCAGGCAAGAAGTACTTATTCCATAATACAGTATTTGCATGTTACATCAAATATTTCATATCATTAACATCATATAAATAAAAGTACTGGATGTTCTGCCCTTCTAAGGCTTCTTTCTAAGAGTGAGGTCTATTGATCAGTTTCTGGAATGAACTAAAATTATACTTGGTTAATGGTATGGCCTTACATTTTCAGGAGACTCAAGACGTCCTCAGACAACCCAGACGTGCATGTTAGGTGGAGTGGTGACTCAAAACTGGCTCTGCATATATGAATTTGCGTATGTTCATGAGTGTGTCCTGCAATCTACTGTCAGTACAGGCTCTGGCTCTCCACAACACCTGAGTTGCCATAATTGAATCAACAAAGAAATGGATGACATATAAACTTTATGGCTGTCAAAAGCTTGTCCAGAAGGATATACTGAAGTGAAACAATGGCTACTAGTAATAAGGAGTACATGAGAATAGTGTAATTGCACAGAACAGAGTGTATGTACACTAAGAAGAGAAAAATAAACACAGGAAATTCCAGAAATGTGCAATAAAAACTTTCAAGTTTGGTTATAGTAGTGATAGATCTAATCCAAAATCATGTATTAGCAATTACAAAGATGACACTGATATGTCTTATGTGTGTTTACTTTTATATTTGGAGCATTACAAATAAAGAACACATGTGTTGCATATATAACAGGACTTATCAGTGTCAGGTCACAACCAAGGGTAGATGCAATAATTGTGGGTAGTATATGGCACGTAAAATCTGAATGTTTCATAATTCTTAGGTGAACACATCCATTATTCTCAGGGATTGATAGGAGAGGTACAATAGTCTCCATTTAAAAGACTATTGTTTAAACAGACACATTAAAAGGATACTTAAAAATTAGTCTGTAATTATTCTTTAATTCAGTGATAAATCACCTAACAATATACTCAAAGTATAGTTCACTGAAATAAAAAAATGAAATTGTATATCCTTTTCTGAACCTGCTAATTCCATGACAGGGCCACAGAAAGCTGGAGCTTATCCCAGCAGCACTAGCCACAAGGCAGATATTAGCACTGGATGGGACGTCACTCTGTCTCATGGCACACACACAGGGCCAATTTAGGCATACCACAACCTTCTGTGCCTCTCTGGAATGTGACACAAAGCAAAAGAAAACCCATATAGACATGAGGAGAACATGTTTACATCACACTGGATTCAGATTTGAACTTATGCCCCTGAAGCCACTGATGTTCCCTTGTTATTATATAAAAGAATTTGATTTTTTTCTGTTGTAAAAAGAAATAAACAATCGATATAGAAAGTCCTTAATTAGGTGAACTGTCTTTATCCTTCTATTATCACAACTGATTAAAAAGGTGATGACAGTGAATGAAAGGTTTTTAATATATAGAGGATTAATAAACCATTTTCTTATAGTCAAGTTGCTAATTTCAGTGTGATCCCAACTCATCTTAATGTGTAAGACAAATTGCATCATAAAAAATATGGACAAAAGATTTGTAACTTGCATTAAATTAGTCCATTGTTTACATTCAGCTGTGTATTAAAAACTAAGAAAAACGCTGGGTTGCTGCTATTAAAATTTTTATTTGAAATACTGTATCATTTATCACATGCTCAGTTGCTCTATAGTAAAGGGAGCAAGAGGAAGATTGGCAAATGTTAAAAAAAAATACTCATCGGATGCTTTCATGGTGTTAATGTAATATCACATTGTTCAATTTACAAGTAGACATTGGCCAGTATCAGCTTGAACTTGCAGAGTAGGTCTACGTTCCACTACTGCAAATTCGGTGACTATTGCTAATTTCCCCACACATCTGCCATGATATCTCTAAGCGTTGTGTACTCTGACTTGTCAAAATGGATATGCCGACATTGAAAACATTGGGCAAAACCAATTTTCATGTAGTGTAACAATTGTGTTGAAATGTTGGTATACAATGTTTAAGCATTTCCAATTAACATATGACAGTTGAAATTTGTTGATAACTTTGACATTTAGACTTTACTTCTAAGTTTCTGTATGAAGTTTAAAAAAGTGTAAATCTTTACGTACCACGTGCAATGTTAACACAATATATATGGTATTAACAGGTGAGGCCTAATCTTGAAAAGTTGGCCATTTACATTAAACATTTAGTGTGTGTGATATTTATGCATTTATGTTGGACATTTAGCATTTCAGTGCAACCTTTACCATTTATGTGCAAAATTTAATCATTTAAGTTGGTCAATTAGCATTTAAGTTTGACATTTAGCATTTAAGTAGAACCATTCAAGTTCGATATTTAGCATTGATGTTGGGAATTTAGCCATTTAATTGTGACATCATTTAGTATTTAAGTGTGATAACTAACCATTTAAGTTGGACATCATTTAGCATTTAAGTGTTATCCTTAACCATTTAATTTGGACATTTACCACTTAAGTTGCTCATTTTGCATTTAAGTATGACATTTGGCATTTAAGTTGGACATTTAATACTTAAGTGTGACTGTAGCTGTGTTTCCGAAATTACCAAAGTTCTACATCTTTTAGTTTGCTACATAGGACAGTTCTGGCAATAGTTTGTTGTGTTTTCAAATAATTCCACAGACCAAATATTTTTGTTTTAAAAGTTTTAGTAAAATTTAAAGCAAAACAGTTCCCACAAAAATGAGAAAAAATGATATTAAAGAAAGGAAAAGTTCTTGTTTAAGAAAAGTTATGTTTAAGACTTATTTATCTTGTTTCATTTCTCTAAATTTGGTCATGGTGAAAAGTTAAGCAAAATGACACCTTTTATTGGCTAACTAAAAAGATTACAATATGAAAGCTTTCAAGGCAACTCTGGCTCCTTCTTGTGTCATTTTGCTTAACTTCTCACCACATCCATAATGGCTATCACAGTGCAACACCCTAGTACTCTAAATTTGGTCTCAAGGTCATACTTTTCAAATGTTCTTATCAAAACAGTCACTGTACTCCAATCTGCTATTTGCAAACTTATGTGGCAGTCCATGTTAGCAATGAGACTATTTCCTAACTGGCTTAATGAACACTCAGTTTTACAAATAAAGCAACAAAAGTTCAAAGTCAAAGTCAAAGTGAACTTTATTGTCATCTCAACTATATACAAGTATATAGATAGACGAAATTGCGAAGCTCAGGGTCCACAGTGTAACAACATGATGTGCAAATAATAAATTAAAAATAGAATTAAAATTTAAAAATTAGAAATTAAAAATTAAAACACAAACAAGACAAGACATTGTGCAAAGATAGGACAAAGAATTCAGTGTATGATAATAGTTTAAGACGTGTAAACAATGACAGGTCAGATTGTTTCACAGCAGAAGGATATCAGGAGTGTCAAAATACTTAAAGGTCAGTATGAGATTTTCAGTTCTTTTGTACATGCACACTCATCTTTGCAGGACTGTGGTTTTCATGTATAAAAGTTCTGTTTTTAAAGGTGGTTGAGGCTGTGTGGAAGGTCCCAGGGGGCAGCCTGGTGTTAAGGAGTCTAACAACTTGGGGGTAAAAACTCTCCTGCAGCCTGGCAGATTTGGCTTTGATGCTGCAATATCTTCTCTTGGATTGCAGAAGTGTGAAAAGTCCATGTGAGGGGTGTAAGGGGTCCTGCACAATGCTGCAGGCCTTGCGGACACTGCGTTTGTAAAATATGTCCTGTAGTGAAGGGAGAGGCACCCCAATAATAAATAATAAATAAGTTCTATTTCATGTTAATTTTCAGGGGGTAAAAGACTATACTATATTCTAAGTAACTATAAGAAACTGTTATTCTATTATTGAAATTAAGCAGACACTTGAATTTAACATTACTTTTTAAGATTTTCTCTTACAGTGACATTTAGCCATTTAAGTTAGACATTTAGACATTTAACTGTGCCAGTTAGCAATTTAAGTTCACCTTTAACCATTGTGACAGATAGGGGGCGCTGTTGTCCCCTTGAACCCTCGGACGCCAGACACCAGATAAAAGTCCAAATACTTGTTTTATTTAGACAATAATGTGCACAAAGCACCCTACACTCCACAATACTCATAAACAATATAACTAATAATTCTCCAATAATCAATCCTCCACTCCCAGACGCGTTGTTCCCTTCCTACAAACTCAGCTCTCTGTCCATGTGACTGGCAACACTTTCGGGTCAGATGAAAACTCCTTTTCTTCAACCCAGAAGTACGTCATTTCTTCTGTCCACGTGACTAGGACGTACTTCCGGGCTGTAGGGAAAATAGCTCTTGATCCTCCCTGCAGCGTCCTTTAGCGGCCCCCATGATATCCAGCAGGGCTCTGAATAAACACTCCATTGTTCATGATACCCTGCTGGCATTCGCGGCACCTCCATGCTACAGAGAGGGCTCCATCTGGCGGCCTGGAGGCATTGGTCGGGATGAATGGCCGGCTGGCCATATACCACACCATTTAAGTGCAAGATTTAGCTGTTTAACTTCAATATGTTGTATTTAAGATGGATATACTTAGCATTTAAGTGCCACATTTAACCACTGAAGTTGGACATTCAGCATTTAAGTATGACATTTAGAATTTTAATTGGGCATTTTGTATTTAGAAAACACATTTACTATTTAAATGAAGACATTTAGCATTTAAGTTCTGCGGTGGGCTGGCACCCTGCCTGGAGTTTGTTTCCTGCCTTACGCCCTGTGTTGGTTTGGGATTGGCTCCAGCAGACCCCCGTGACCCTGTAGTTAGGATATAGCGGGTTGGATAATGGATGGATGGATAGCATTTAAGTTGGACATTTAGTAATAAGAGGATATCTTTACCATTTAAGTTGGATACTTAGCATTTAGGTGGGACATTTACCACTCAACAGAGGCATTTACCATTTACATTAAATATTGTCCATTAAATCAAACAATTTCAATTTTTACACGTCAAAACTGCACATTTTTGAGTACAAAAGAGCATTTTTACATTTGGCATGCTTTAAATGTACAGCGAATGGTAGCCCAAAAAACAACTACACCTGGGACTCCTGTTTTGAATATTGTTTGCTTCTGTTGGGGGAATTTATATTCTAAAGTATTCATTGGGTAATTTTTTTAAAATATAGTTATAATTGTGATTTAGATCATTATATTGCCACCATTCTGATGGGGATATTGTTGATTCTGTTGATATTGTTGCTGCTAGGAAGATCCTGGATTTGGCATGTCCTTTGAGGTTGTGGCATATCAGTCACGAAATAAAAGTTCATCCAGGGCTTCCCCAGCTGACTACATGGATTCCAAAGCCCTTAAAACCTTTTTGAAAAATTCTTTGATTAGTTTTTCTGCTTTTCGAACTCTCTGAACTCCTTCTTATTTCTATTTTGTTTCACAATTCTTGTCTTAAGTTGTTATTTTGTTTCAGACCCTCGGTATTTATTTTTTTGAGTATGTCCTTGTCTTCTATTGGTATATTCTTTGTCATAAGTGTTTAATTCATCCATCCATCCATTATCCAACCCACTATATCTTAACTACAGGGTCATGGGGGTCTGCAGGAGCCAGTCCCAGCCAACACAGGGCACAAGGCAGGAAACAAACCCTGGGCAGGGTGCCAGCACACCGCAGTGTTTAAATTCCTGTGTAAAACATGGTTGAAGTTTGACTAAAATTAGGGTTTTATGGGTGTAGAGGAACAAAAAAGGGGGGGGGGGGGGTGATCCCAAAATGCTTTGCATTTTACATAACTAGTGTGGCCACCAGGAGGCGCACCAGCTCCCCAAACCCGACACAGAAAGACACCAGGCAAAAGTCCACCACAACACAGGCTTTCATTGGGGTGTGGGAAACCCTTTGTTTCCCACCAGCACCAAAGCACAATATAGCAGGCATAGTCAACTAAAAAGCATTGTCTTCTTTATTCTTCTTTCTCTCTCTTCCTCCCTCCACTCCTCCTCCAGCAAGCTTTGTCCTCCACCTCCCAGTGTAGTGGCAGGCAGCTCTTTTTAAGTGAATACTTGTGGTGTGTCAAAGGGAGCACTTCCAGGTGAGGCTAGAGTCCCACAAAGGAGGGCTCCCTGGTCCCCATAGCACCCCCTGACGGTACCCATGTTACCTAACAGGGTTGAATCACTGAGCGATTGAAGCTCGCATTGTCACAAAAAAAAGCCAAAAGGTTCTGTGAACAATCTAGTTAAGGTTTTCATGTGACCACTGAGTCACCATTACAACTTTGCAACATGCTGATGTTCAGATGGAATTAAAAGAATATAAATTTCACTTTTTAAACATTGTTCTTCACTAAAGTCATACCCAGAGTGCATACAAATATGTACAACTATTATGCAATAGCAGTAAATTATTAAGTCATACACTTTGTATAAATAAGACACTAGCTTAAATACAAAATATTCCAAATATCTCTCACATAAACAGTTCATAACAATATATAGACTATCTAACATTACATTTAATGTATATCCACTGGACTCAACAACATTCCTGCAAAAAATAAATGATCACATATATGACAAAGTAACAGATAAGACCACATAATCGAATTTGGGTATCTCTTCACATTTTGAGTATTCTGTATTATTACATGTACTGTACATTCTGAATAATATAGTAAGAAGCAGATTTAATTTCTTTGAATTCTAAGACTTCCTGTTTTTTTTAGTGTCATCTACTTTGAGGTGGGTGTACCTTTTCAATGTAGCCATGTCACCAAGTTCCACAAAAGGTTTCCTAATTAGAAAATTAATAAAAGAAGGATAATTAACAGTTTGTAATGATTATGACTTACAGTATGTTTTTGAGCAAATATATATTTGTGGAGGCAATCTGAGTACAGTGAATTCATTGTCATGTTCAAGAAACCATTTTGAGAAGATCTGAACTTTGTAACATGGCACATTATCATGCTAGATATAGTCATCAGAAGATGGGTACAGTGCTGTCATAAAGAGATGGACATGGTCAGCAACAACACTCAGGTAACCTGTGGCATTTAAACAATGCTCAGTTGGTACTAAGGGGCCCAAAGTAAGAAAATAACCCCCTCCCCATTACACTGCCAACCTGAACTGTTGATACAGGAAGGATAGATCCATGCTTTCAGATTGTAGATGCCAGATTCTGACCCATCTGAATGTCGCAACAGAAATCGAGGCTCATCAGACCAAGCAACATTTTTTCCTGTCTTCAGTTGCTCTGTTTGGCTGAGCCCATGCGAATTGTAGCCATAGTTGCCAGTTCTTAGCTGACAGGAGCGGCACCTGGTGTGGTCTCCTGCTGCTGTAGCCCATCAACCTCAAGGTAGTGCATTCAGAGATGCTTTTCTGCCTACTTGGGTTGTAGCAAGTGGTTATTTGAGTTACTTTTGCCTTTCTTTTACCAGTCTGGCCATTCTCCTCTGACCTCTGGCATCAACCAGGCATTTTCACTCACTGGATATTTTCACTTTATTTGACTATTTTCTGCAAACCCTAGAAGCAGTTGTGCGTGAAAATCCCAGTAGATCAGCAGTTTCTGAAATACTCAGGCCAGCCTGTCTGGCACCAACAACCATGCCATATGCAAAGTCACTTAAATAACCTTTCTTCCCCATCATAATGCTCGGTTTGAACTTCAGCAGGTCATGTTGACAATGCCAACATGTCTAAATGCTTTGAGTTTCTGCCATGTGATTGACTGATTAGATATTTGCGTTAACAAGCAGTTGAACAGGTGTTCCAAATAAAGTGGCTGATGAATATGTATATGTTACCGGCAAAGTTTGAAATCCGGCATTCTATAAAATGCCTAGGCATTGTATATAATGCCTAAAACTAGCTGGCAATGTATGAAATGATTCATATTTCACACATTTCCTGGGCATTCTATAGAATGCCAAATGAGAAACCGGCAAAGTATGAAATACATCTCTGATTCGTTTCGAATATCAAGTGGCAAGGCACGTGACTTTTAACGTGCGCCTCAGGCTTAGAATTTGTCAGTTGCACTTTGTGTTTTGTTCGGGAGTGTCAAAATACGCAATTTTACTTAAATTTGTTCAACAAAAAATTCGTTTTTTACTGTGCTCCATGAAGGTGATTCGCACAATATATTGGCAGTTGTAATGAGTGTGACAGAGGATGGTTTCTACCGACTTGGAACTTCTGAAGGAATTTTAAAACAAGTATATGTGAAATCACAATTCACTTTATGCCCTAAGAACTTGCTTAGAATTGAAGATATTCCTGACCATGAAATTCCTCTCCGGTCAGTTGCAATTGCTCAGTCCAGTGGAAGCGGCCAAGGATTCGTCAAATGTATGTGTAAAACAAAGTGCCAAAATATGAAATGTATTTGTGTGAAAAATGTAATGAAATGTAATTCAAAATGTCATTCAAGCCTACCATGTTGCAACAAGTAGGTTAATTTTAATTTCTTATTTTTTATATGAAAATTTTGTTTCCCTTAATAAGAAAGGCATAAATTTTGTTTTGTACAACTTTCATTTTTTTTTACGTATTTTGAATACATTTTTTTTAATGGCACTCTCATTATTTTTTCAGAATAACATTTGTATTTTTGAGGAATGCCTGTCATTTATATAATAGCCTTATCAGGACCTTTTTTCATACTTTGCCTAAATAGCATTTGTCATTCTATAGAATGCCTAGGTATTATATACAATGCCTAGGGAAAGTGTGTAATAATTCTCATATTTCATACATTGCCTAAAAACGCCGGCCATTATATACAATGCCTAGGTATTCTATAGAATGCCAGCTTTTCATACATTGCCGGTAACATATACATCTAAATATATATCAATCTATGTCAATAATTGCCTGTTAACTGTGAAGAGTGCCATAAAAGAATGCATAGTATTTTGTTTAATTTATTAATTCTATTTGCAAATCATGCTGATCTTTCATAAATGTAAGATTTTAACAATAGCAGTAAGTATTTTTCAGAGGCAACTTTCACAAGCTTTTTCTGTCATCTGAATGACAAGGACAAGTCTGTCATGCTCAGCTATTCTTGGCTAATATTCTTAGTAGAAGGCGATCAGTGTAACTCAGTGGCACCATACCTTCTGATAGGGTGAACAGGTAGGTTATACCAGTTGTAAATGTTTACAAGTGAACCACTGGAAAAAAGTGCAAGATAAACCAAGGTCTACTAAATGCACATATGCATTTTCTTCCAAAGAATATACAGAATTTTTCAAATAAGGCCTCATCTAAATTTTTCCAGTCCAGTCTTTAACAGCAATAGGGTTTCTAACTATTTTCATAACATGAATTTGAACATTTTTTACTTAAACTAAAATGTTCCTCACTTTGTACTAGGATTAAACAAGACTGGTTTTCACCAAGCTCTGTTTTCACTGATAGAAAATAAATAATATTTTTACATTTAATGGACTAAAGAATTTTTTATTCATTATATAATTATGTGTTCTGTTTTTTGCAATTAAAATGTGGTTATTAATATGAGATGAAAGATTTCTTAATTTTACTCAACCCAAAATACTGATCTTCTGCTTTCTTTGGGAAATGTTACTGTTTATTCAAGCTTTTTTCACTTTTGCAGCTCATTAGATCCTATAAAAATATCTTTGTAAGATTTTACATTCACTAGATTTTCCCTGCCAACACAGACTAACATAGAAGCTTGCTGTTCTGTATACCATTTGACTACTTATCCAGTACATTTCCTCCTGGCTCTGTGCAATCCTGAAGTAATTTATAAATAAAGCCATTAGTGTTTTGAATCACTTCCTGGGTTTGCATCTTGCTTGGCTATCTGTTGTGTTGATTTTGGCCACTGTCACACTTGCTGCATCTCTGGCTGTCATCTTCATGTTCAGGCTCGAGATGGAAAGGGAACTTGCTAACCCACTGATAATATTTAACTAGAGAGCCACAAATGACACTTGGAAACTAAAACAGACTTTTCTCACAAATTTTGTGAAGCAAAGGGGTAATTCATCTATAGGATCACCCCCACCACCAACCCTGTCAAATATATATAGATTTGTAGAAGGTGTAGAGACCTGAACCCTTTCGCAACAGCTTGGTTAACAAGCCTGTGCTTATAAGGTTAAATCTTTCAGAGAAAATGTTGCAAATATTCTATGATACTTGTATATTATGTTGTTCACACATATTGAAAAAGGTTAAAAGACAATTATTCTTTTCATTTTTACTCTGATTCCATATTGACAAGCTGAGAAAATATTAGAAGTTATCCAGTGCAACTATTAAGCTTTGAAGAATTTTTTAGAATTTCCAACCTTCTAAGTATGAAACAGATGACAGAAAGGCAAATAATAATGATGAAAGGTTTCCACGAGGAAAAATATAATCTGGTGCATATTGAGACAAACTCCCACTATTGTATTAATCACTATTGAATTATTAAATGTGTAAAAATATGTCCATGTAAAAATGTTGGCTTAAACTTTTCAAGCAATAAGAACTGTACACAAAGTTAACTGGTTTTGTTTCAAAAATATTGAATGTTAGTTAACAGTCCAAAATCAGACATTTAGAAAAACTAATCTAATTGAATATTTCTGAATATCCTAATAAAATATGTTGATAGAATGTTTATAAAGAAAATATGTTTTAAATGGCATTTGATTCTTCAATAATAACTGAAAAGAGAAATGAAGAAAGCTATAACTTGAAACCTTAACTATAATGAAATTGAGTATAATGGAAAATCATGTAACAAAGAATGAAGGAATATTTATAGGACTAATAGGAATCTGTGAGATTCCTGCACAATGGTTTAAGTGAAAGTGATTAATAGGATAGTAGGCTTTATAATCTTCATGAACTGGTAGTTCAATAAGCAGAAAGCTTTAAAAGTGTTATTTAAAAAATAATAGAATAAATAATAATTAATTGCATTTATATAGCACTTTTCTAACCTACTCAAAACACTTCTACAGCTTTACTGAGAGCATATCTATGCTGGACAATACAAAACATTTATTATACAGCAGCTAGTTTCGAAAGCATGAACATTAATTTTTTATGTTCTATTTAAAGATTTCTGAGGTCTCTCTTGTTTTACACCTTGATTTTTTGTTGTTTATAATAATAAATTTTGGTTTGATGTTGTACTGAATATCTGCTTCTCAGATTTTGAATTTATTTTATTCGTTATCAGCCTTAGTTTGGATCATGTTTATAGTGTGCCATAGTGATCTAGCTGCTGGCTTTTAAAACCACATGATTGCTAGTTCATGTTTTCTTTCTGAATCATTGTGAAATCCTGAGCAGGTCACTCACTTTGCCTGTGCAGCAACTGTGAAAACTGTGAAAAAAAAGACATGTCTGTAACAGTATTTTCTGTTTTAAAGTAGAGAGTGAGTATACTGTATATCAATTATCTGAAGGACTTAGACATCAATATGAAGCTTTTTATTAATAGATCAACACTAGCCACCACTAAATTATAAAAATTAATCACATAAGTTGGAGCCAGTCCCAAGCCTGGATAAATGGGTAAAGTTGGGGTCAGGAAAGGCGCCCAGCTGTAAGAATTATGCTGAAACCTCTATTGGAGAAGTCTAGTTAAAAAAGTCTAGTCTAGTTGGCAACTCCATATAAAAATGGGAATAGCTATGGAAAGAGAAGAAGAAGAACTAACTGCAACCAAACAGCCTATGCTTGCCCGAGAAACACAAGTACAAGTGAACATTTTAGCATTAACATATTTGTTCTTGAGCCATAAAGAACTGTTGCAGGGCAGTCTACAAACTGCAAAAACCAATAAAAAACAAAATTGGATGCTGATATTATTAAAGTGAAAATATGTACACTAGCCATGTTTTAGTGTGTGATGTTATGCTAGATTCATTAAATGCCTGCATAATACTTCTCTGTGACTGTGACAGCCAAGTCAGAACGTTTCTTTCTTTTGAATTTAATTGATTTTTAGTCATTCTGGTGCCTGTTCTGCCCAGAGTGTGTGTGTGTGTATATTTATTTACTATCTTTTCTGTCTATTTTAGCATTTACTACCTATCTATCTATCTATACACCACACTCAGCAATTGATTATTTGATTTATCTAATAATTCTTGGGTGTGATGAAGTTGAATCTACTGTGCTTGCAAAGCAGCATATTTTAGGTAACTAAGTGGTCTGCTGTGACAATGTTGTGAACATGCCTGTGTTTGAGAGAGCTACAGCAGCTTGCAAAATTATTCAAGAATGTATTTATATGAGTAATACTGAACACTAGAGGTCAAGGAGACATGGTAAAAACAGAGCAGATGCAGCAACCAATCATTAGAAATAAAGAAAAAGGACAATAACAAGCACATACTCGAAAATTCAGGCCTCATCAAACTAGAAGACGTTAACTACTCATTGACAACAATGAGTCAATGTCAGATGTTTATTTGAGTACACCAGCTAATAGACAAAATAGCTGTAAGTTACCTTGCAATATGATCTATGACAAATTGCACATGAAAGGCTTATGAAAGACACTGTAAAAGGCATTTCCAAGTTCTTGCCATGAGTATTCCTTCCAAAACTCAAAACAGGATTGCCTATTTCACTGTTTTATTATGTAATGAAAATTGTAAACACCTTGGCTATAAAAAAAGAACATCTGGCTAAACAACTAACCAAAAAAATTGAATCTCCACTAATTTACCAGAAAGTGACAAACAGGTATTATAATACAATGGCACTGTAATATCTGTCTTTTATTATAATTAAATTATTTGTTGTTCGTTGTACCCAGTGCCGGTGCTAGGTTATTTTGCTTAATATTCATAAAATAATAACAATAAGAAAAATACATGTGAATATTAGCAACCATACAGCCTGATAAATGCTTTTGTGTAGTTTCAGGAGGCACACAGGCTTGCAGTTACTTTAAATGTCTCTAGGTAAGTCATTATTTTATGGCCATCTTCAGGACAGGCTGCATGCCTGTCTCAATATGGTCGCCGAGCTATGCTTCTTAGTGTGGTCTTCTTTTCAGTTCATGGTGTGTGAGATGCTCCTTCATCATGATGAGAGAAAGATAGAGAAGGATGGTTAAAGGAACCAAATGTATACATTCTTTTTCCAAATCCTTACACCAATAGGGTGTTGTGCTACAGAATGGACTATGATTCAAACCAATCCCAAACAGCCATACTTCAGACTAATGGGGGCACAGAATACCTTTCACACCTGCCACCAAAACCTTTTGTTGAGCTGATGCTTGCCAGCTAGGTAATTTGGCTGTCCTGTGAGGGTTTATTGAGAGAGTCCTGCAGAGAATCACTTGTCAAACTGGTTTTAGGCACTTTCCCTGACCCTGTCATGAAATTAGATATAACACTAATATTTCATTGCTTTGTCTAAGTTACAAATAAAGACATAAAAAATATTTATCAACTTAAATACAAAATCTCACACCCCAACAGCAATCTAGTAAAAATGATATTTTTTAAGGAAATCAAAAGTAAAAATGCTACAAATATTTCTGTTACGCAAAATTCTAGAATCTGTTTAATGGCCGAAAAAGCTGGAATTTGAGGAATTTAAGGGATCCAGGATAATATATGCAAAAGTACCTTACAATATCCTCTTCAGAAAATCCCTGGTAGTTTTCCAATCATTTGTTAACAATACGTTCTGCTATTTTTGGAATTTATATTTCAGTATACATCACTGACATATGATTATGTTTACCGAATTTGGATATTCACGTGAGAATTAGTTTACAATGGGCCAGGTTTACAACAGCACATAAGAGTGCAGACTGGTAAAAATACAAATATAAAAGATAACTTTAAAAGTTCTAGCTTAGAAATCTGTAATCTATAAAATAAATAATATATTAATAATTTCTTTTTACTAGGAATTTTAAAAATAAACATGTATATACAGTATATGTAAATATATACAATCATAATATGATTTCAAGAAATCTGACTGAAAAAAAGGTGACGAAGAGTAACATAAATGATTACACATTATTTAGGAAAGATCTGCAAAATTGAAAAGGTAGAGGAGTTGCTGTTTATGTTAAACAGTATCTGATTGCAAGTCTTTTTGAACTATATGGTGAGCTATGTCTTAGTGAGGATGTTTGGATGCAACTGGAAGACATTAGGGTTTGAGGGCTGATACTAGGAGTGTGTTATAGAACTGCTAGTGCAGACAATACATTCAAAATGTGTATTTTTAATAGTATTAAATAGGCAAGTTCAGAGTGGGATATCATAGTCAATGGGGGAGTATAGTTACATGAATATTACCTGGACTAGCCTTACAAATAGTGGAGCACAAGAACAGGAGTTTTTTTAGACAAAATCAATAGCTGTTTTTTAACACAGTATGTTAAAGCACCAATGTTGGGTGAATCTCATCTAGATTTAGTATTTTGTAATAATCAGGACAGGATTCAGGTATAGACATGATTAAACCATTAGAGTAACCATAATACAATGCAGTTTAAGTTGGTTTAGCACAGCACATTTCATAAAAACTAACATTTCAGTTTTTAAACTTAATCTCAAGTCTCTATATGGGGAAAATTATGTGGCAAAGCCTAGATAAAATAGGTGGGGATAGGCTTTTAAATGGAAAGACAGCTGATGAGTTTTGGGGTAGGTTGAAAAGTGATTTACACTTTGTAATTGCCTATACCGCACTACTAGCACTTACTCTTATCTTGCTTAACTGGAACAAGCCCAATCCACCTTTTATAAGTCAGTAGGTAACTGATGTTTCATACTATTTGAAATTGGAAAAAATGAAATTCTTGCTTAGAGGATCTACATTAATCCCTCGCTATATCGCGGTTCAACTTTTGCGGCTTCACTCTATCGCGGATTTTATATGTAAGCATATCTAAATATATAACACGGATTTTTCGCTGCTTCGCGGGTTCTGCAGACAATGGGTCTTTTTACTTCCTGTACATGCTTCCTCAGTTGGTTTGCCCAGTTAATTTCATACAAGGGACGCTATTGGCGGATGGCTGAGAAGCTAACCAATCAGAGCATGCAGTTAAGTTCCTGTGTGCTGAATGGCTCAGCGACGGAGTGCTGAATTCGATTCCGCGGCGTTAACCAGGAAGTCTCGTCTCGCTCATTCAGCATCAACATGTTTCGCTGTGTAAAGAGTTAACTTTTGTGCTCTTTTGTGTTTATCTTTGTGCATAGTCAAGCCCTTCATTATGGCTCCAAAACGATCTGCTCCTGCTACTGCTTCAGGGGCCGTGCCCAAGCGCCAACGGAAGATGTTAACGATTGCCAAAAAGGTAAACGTTTTGGATATGTTGAAGGAAGGAAAAAGCTACACCGCTGTAGGACACCATTACGGCATCAATGAGGCTACGATTCTTTTTATATAAAAAGTAGTAAAGGAATATAAGATCTACGGCCGCAGTGTCCTTTTAAACAGGGTGCAAAACGAGTTTTAAGTGGATGTAATAAGGCAGTAGTCTGGATGGAATCTGCTTTAAAAATTTGGATTGAAGACTGCCGGATAAACAACAATGGCGGTGCTACACAGTCGTCTGAAGAGGCTCCTTTAGAAGAGCTGTAACCCTCTCCTTTGTTGTGCAGTAAAACTAAACTCATCGTTATCGGACAAGTCATTGTGTCATTGTTGGTGAGTAACCATGATTAATTTTCTACTTACAGTACTTAGTACATGTACGTACGTTTAGTGTCACTGTACACATATTTACTGTATACAATTTTTCTTCCATTGTACGTATTTATTGCTGGTGGCCTGTCTATCGTAATGGCTGTAACATATGTGATATCGGAGACGCTCGATATCTTTAAAATAATATTTATGTTTTACTGTATATAAACAGTGTGTTTACATACATAATTTCAATGAATCTTACCTAATATCTAAGAGAATACAAAGGGTTTATGCTGTATAACTGTGCGGGGAATATTTATAAACAGTGTGGGAGAGTTTATAAGGGCTTAAAATATATAATAATAACCATACAAACATATGGTTTCTACTTTGCGGATTTTCACCTATCGCGGGGGGGTCTGGAATGCAACCCCCGCGATCGAGGAGGGATTACTGTATTCAGAACTTTTAAAATATGGCATAATTTAAATAATTAAAATTTATATAAATTTAAATTATACAATTTTAAAATAAGCATCCATATTGAGAGGAAAAGGACATCTTCCCTTTATTTCCTAACTATTTTTGCCCATGCTCTTTGCTGTTGTCTTTTCTTTTGTTGTTCCTACTTTCTTTCTGATTTTGTTTTTCTTTTTTTTAGTTTGGCTATGAACAAGAAGCAGAAAGGAACAAGAAAAAAGGCAATACTAATTAACAAAGAATAAAGTACGGTTTGATTGCCAAGGAGGACAGAAAAAAAAAAAAACTCCAGAGGGATGGAGAAAAAAACAAAATCTGCTGGGGTTCCAAGGCCATGAGACTCATGGTTTTCATGCATCACATGGAAGAATTAAGACGATGATGGTCATGTGGACCTCTGGCCTTCAATCCATCAGTGTAGGGACTGCACAGTGCTTTGATCAGATGGTGGTAGCGCAAATCACCACCAAAGAAAACTAGAAAAAGAACAGCAGAGAAAGTAGATTTTGGAGCCATGAAAAAAAAATATACTAAAATGCATATACAAAATATCAGGGTTACACTGAAATGAAGCTATGAGAAATCCATTTTAAAGTAATGGGTATTTAGCAGTTTTTTAAAGTGCTCCACTGTATTAACCTGGTGAATTTCTATTGGTAAACTATTCCAGATTCTAGATGCATAACAGCAGGAGGCTGCCTCACCACTTCTTTTAAGTTTAGTTTTTGGAATTATAAGTAGACACTCATTTGAAGATCTAAGGGTTACGATTTGGAGTGTAAGGTGAAAGGAATTTCAAGATATAGGATGGAGTGAGATTATTTAAGGCTTTGTAAACCATAAGCAGTATTTTAAAGTCAATTCTAAATGACATGGGTAACCAATGTAGTGACATCAAAACTGTAAAGATGTGCTCGGATTTTCTTTTCCTAGTTAAGATTCTGGCAGCTGCATTCTGCACTAGTTGCAATCGATTGATGTCTTTTTTTGGGTAGTCCTGAGAGGAATGTATTGCAGTAATCTAATCGACTAAAATCAAAAGTGTGAACTAATTTTTCTGCATCTTGCAAAATTATAACGGATTTAAATTTTGTTATATTTCTTAAGTGAAAAAATTCTGTCCTAGTAATCTGATTAATATGTGATTTAACATTTAGGTCAGAGTCAATAATTACCCCTAAATTCTTTACATCTATCTTAACTTTCAAGCCTAATGCATCGTTTATTTAATACCTTCATTATATCCATTTTTGCCAATCACTAAGATTTCCGATTTCTCCTTACAGTATTTAGTTTGAGAAAATTACTACTCATCCATTCAGAAACACAAGTAAGACACTGTGTTAGTGAGACAAGTGAGTCGGGGTCATCAGGCGCTATTGCTAAATACAGTTATTTGTCATCAGCATAGCTGTGGTAGCTCATGTTATGCCTTGAGATAATCTGACCTAATGGAAGTATGTAGATCGAAAAGAGCAGTGGACCCAGGATAGATCCTTGTGGAACACTGTATAGAATATCATATATCTTTGAAGTATAATTACCACAACTAACAAATAATTTTCTACCTGTCAAGTAAGACTCAAACCAATTTAAGACACTGCCAGAGAAGCCCACCCACTAACTAAGGCGATTTATAAGAATATTGGGATCAATGGTATCAAATGTGGCATTCAGAGGATGTGAACAGATAAGCAGCCTCTGTCTTTATTTACCCACAAGTCATTTTCTACTTTAATGAGTGCAGTTTCTGCACTGTGATTTGTTCTAAAACCTGACTGAAAATTGTCAAGAACAGCATGTTTATTCAAGTGATCATTTAGTTGCATAATAACTGCCTTTCCTAGGATTTTACTTAAGGCAGGTTAGAAATAGGTCTAAAATTTTCAAAAACAGAGGAGTTGAGATTATTTTTCTAGAGCAGGGGTTTAACAACAGCAGTCTTAAGACAGTCTGGGAAGACCACCTCATATAATGATGAATTTACTATGTCAAGAATATTATCAATTAGTATGGTGGATACTACTTTGAAAATACTTGTTGGTATTGGGTCAAGGATGCAGGTAGAGGGTCTCAGTTGAGAAATTATTTTATACTAGCCATGTGCGCCCAACTATGTTGCGCGTGTTAAAGTTGTCTGTGAAGGGCTCCCTGTTTAAACGCGGCTGCCAGTCGTGAACTGGGCCCTTCGTTGCACAGCATTATGATTTTTTATATGGGAAACAAAATTACAAAAGAAAACCCTTGGACATTGATTCAATAGGAACAGCCTACTCAAAATCACTGTCCGAATAGTAACTATGTGGTGGTGTAGGAGCATTTCTGCTTCTGTCCGTTCACTGTCTGTCTCGTTTTCACGACACTATTATTTCCTCTCACGATGTCTTCTCAACCTTTCTCCAATCTCGCAGGTTGCTTTGTGGCAATCCAAAGAGTAAGGCAATATACACGGAGCAATGGTTATAAAAGGGGGACACATAGGTATCCAGGCTCTTTAAAGCATAAATAGGGATCACTTCACTGACATGTGAGCAAGGCACGGTACAACTGTGAGACGCGCAGCACTTGCCGGCTACAATGTAACAATAATAATTTCCGGAACGTGCTGTTACGTTGTCATTCATTTTACCCACTGTCTTTCTTTCATTCATATGTTACGTAGGCACGTACCTTTTATCTTCGGCAATCTCATTCTCTAACCAGGCCTCAGGAGCTAACCAGCGTAACACTGTCCACCACCCCTTTCGTTATTCTGGCACATTGTTGACATCCGTGAGTAACAACAATGTACTAAACTGGAAGGTGGTCTACGCATGCGTGGAATTCGCGGACAAACAAAGATCAAGATCTAAATGAAGATCTCTTTAGTTAATTTAAAGCACAACGATTTGTTTAGCTTGAATGTCTGTGTTTTGAGGTGTGACTGGAGTACTACAGTCTTCAGTAGTATAAGCCTGGAGGAGAGTCTTAATGCAATGCCTATGTTTTAGCTGTCTCTCTACTGCCATCTAGTGCTTCTTCTTCTAATTCATTCGCGGACAAACAAAGATCAAGATTCAAATGAAGATTATATATAGAGATAAATCGGTTAAATCTATCCTGGTGAAAGAATTTAATTTGCTTAAAATAGAATACCAGGTTTAAGAGGATTAGTATTGGGGGCATGTACTATATTGTTTCTAATATTAATTTTGTGATTAAAAAATACAGCAAAAGCCTCAGAAGTTTCACTGGAAGTTTTTTCAGAGGCCTTCCATTGAGTGACCTGGGTTTAGCAAACAATCATTAGTAGAAAGTAAAACTCTCAAATTACTACCATTGTTATTTATAATTTTTGAGAAATAGCACCACCTCTCAAGATGTTGTTGTACTCTGTTATTTTAGCCTTCAAAGTCTCATATCGGGTAAACATTTTAGCTTTTCTCCATTTATGCTCAGCTTTCCTGCATGCTTTCTTTAAATTAGACACTCTTTGGGTCTTCCATGGTGTACCAGTTCTGGAAAATTTTTTAACTGTCTTTTCAGGAGCAACTATGTCAGCGACAGCTCTCACTTTAGTATTAAAATTTTCCACCTTACCATTTACATTATTATCACTATTGTAGTAAGCATTACAAACGAACTGGTTTTTTAAAATGTTTGTAAACTTTGAAGCTCCAGATGAATCAAAGAAGTTGTTTTTAATAATATACTTCTCGTTAATTTTATCAGTATTTTTGTATTAAATAGAGAAAATGGTCTGATAAACCAATATCCACAATCTGTCTCACATCAACTTTTAGTCTTTTAGTAATCACTAAATCCAACGTGAGCCCTCTTTTGTGTGTTGACTGACTAACGTGCTGACTCAGATCAAAAGAGTGCAGGAGGTTCATGAATTCTTTTGCTTTCGGGTATATGAAAATTAAAGTCGCCAACTATTAGGAACCTGTCATAGCTGGTAATTATAATTGACACTAAATCTGAGAATTCCTCAAAGAAAGGCGCATTGCATTTAGGAGGTCTATACATGGACAATAATAGAGATTGAGAAACTCCATGAATAACAATGACAACATATTCAGAAGATTTATATGTTCCAAAGCCGACATCTTTACACTTTAACTGGCTTGAATAAACCGCTGCCTTCCTTACCTTGGTGATCTGCATGAGTAAAGCTAATTTGGAGGTGCAGAGTAGATTAAAGTAAATTAAATGATTTTAGGATGAAGTTTATGATGTTCTACTTTAATGACAAAATAAGCTATGTGATTAAAGTGGAAATATAGAGATTAAAGTTGACATTTTGTGCTTTTTTCCCACTGTGTGCCTGTTTTTTTTTCTCTGTACCCTAATAAGCTTTCATATGAAACTCAGACGGTGGGCTACGACTCGCCTTTTCACAGTGACTTTGATATCTGACAACTTATTTTTTATTTCGGATACTGGGCGACTTTGTGAACTTGAGCTTTCGAGTTTCTCCGACACTCTATGTGACTCGATCAACTTCCTTTTGTTGTTTATACCACTGTTTAAACCAACAAATAGTAAGTTTTTCTTGCCTCCGCTTGGTATTCGCTGAAATTCTTCTATTTCCCCCCATGCTTTTACCATTGCCTTTTCACAGAACGCTGAGCTTAAGGGCTATTTATATTGATTTGCATATTCAAAGAGGCGTAATACTGGGAGGACACGGGGTGGGACAGCAGGGGCGTACACGTGAGTTACTTTTCACACTGACTGGGATTTATGTAGCGGAAGAACATGGAACTTGGCGTTTGCACAGATTTATGCATCTGGATTTTTTTGTGCATGCGCACATTTCCGCTTTTGTCCGTACGCCATGTTATAGTGTGAATTCTTTGCATGGCGTTATGCATTAGGCCCCAGGAATACATAAAATTTTTTCTCAAGTTCTTAAAGAGGTTAAGGAGTACATTTATAAACCTATCCATTCATCCATTTTCTAAACCTGCTTATCAAGGGCTGTGTCACAGGGAAGCATTTGTTCCTTTTTTTTTTTGCTTGTCTACTGTAAATCCACTTACAAATAATACAGACTGACTCCCTACCTTTTGTATGCGATACTAGCCCAATCAAAGCACAAATGTCTAATAATATTTTATAATCTTGAAAATGACCTTTCTATAAAAGCAAACAGATGAATTACAAAGCGTTCCCCTTTGAGTTTTACTCGACTCCTTTTATCAACATATCTAACGTGCATTTTCAGTGTTTGATTCTTTGAGCGAATCTGTCTCAATTAAACTCCAAAAGCCTGCAAAACATTTTAAAAAAAAAAAAAACATTTAAATTTTAAAATGTATTTCAGCCTTATACTATAAAAGAGGTTTGAACCTTTAGTACCTATTGAGTTTATGGTTTGTAAATATCAAACAGATCATTTGACATTAGGTTCTAGATTTTCTAGGTAGTAGAAAAGCTTGGTAGTAGTGTTGGTGTAAACTTTTCACTAAAGATAGCACAGCCAGCAGAGGAACCGTTTTGCAATTCTGTTTGTTTCCCTTTTACTAATAAAATCTAAAAAGGATTGTTTGTGGAGATATTGTTTGTGCATATCTTGCCTTGTTTACTTTTCCCTCCAACTGGACTTAACTAATAAAACTCAGTAAGTTATCAGTTGATAGTTTCCTGTTAATGTCAAATGTTTTGAGTGGTTGTAAATGGTAAAATATAATGTGAAGGAAAATCACCATATACGCTTTACAGATTAAATTAACTCTTATTGCAATAAAGTAATACTGGCAAATTTGCTGTATAGATTTATAGGTAATTAACATTTTAATCAGATTTGATGCATGTATGTAATATAGGATAATGTTCAATTGTAAAAAAAAAAAATTAAAAAACTAAACTACAAAAAAATAAAGATTGAGCCAATGAGCAAAGTAGGTAGGCATAAGCCCACCTGGGCATAATACTGTTGTCATGCTTGATAAATGATTATATTAATTTTTTAACAGTGCCTGACTGGATTTCTCTAAAGATAATTTTCTCAGCTTCTAGTCTTGCATATTATTATGTAACAGATATTTACTTTTTTTTTTTTTTACAGAGTTTTCCTACTTCTATTTTTTCAGACCTTGTCCAAAAGATGTCTTAAAATCTTAACATCAATCTTCTTTCAGCTATCAGGGTTAATAGATTTTTATAAAAGTACCTGCAATATAACATTAATAATTATCTCCCAGATTAATGTGCGAAAATCATGTTGTATAGGGTTTTCACTCTGATGGTCAGACTATCGTCTGTGTCTAGTATCAACCTATACCACATAAACCTCTAATGGCTTTGGGATAAGTTTTGTGAAACTCTAAAAAAATACAGGACAACTGTGAAAAGATATGGTAACTGGTTTTGAACGCATCATTCTAATTATTGTAAAGAATATGATATCAGAATGGTTCTCAAATGTGATAAAAGCGTTATTATCAAAAGTAGGAAGAAGATAAGCAATATCATTTTATTTACTAATATTGTAATTCCATCATAGACATCTGTTTTTTTTCAGTCAAAATGGTCATAACTATATCAGCATTTACCAATTCTTAATTTTAATTTTGCCAACAGTAGTTTAAGAAATTAAGTGGCTGTAGTCCTTTTGTTTTTTTTTGTACTATAGTGGGATTGCTTGGGAGCTCGTTGACCACTAGAAAGACAGTACTCTTATAGGTCATACCATTTTAGTTTAAATAAACTTTGAGACTTCTCAAAGGTCAATGGTGCTCTAGTAAAACCCTTTAAAGTATTTTGTGTTAGAGAGTCTGTCTGCTTTTTTCTTTTAAATACCATGAATCAGTGCCTTCTTTCCGCAAACCTAAAGACTAAACCAGGTGTCAAAGTCAGACACGATGAAACATCACTTCTGTACACTTCTAAGAGCTGTTGTAAGGCAGCATCTCAAAAATGTATATTCAAAATGGCAATGCATAGAAAAAAAGATGTCATCAGAAAAAATGTGAAATGAAACTTTAAAAAATGATCTGTAATCAAAAACCTTTGTGTCATTTGTGTTTTACAACCAAATAAACACATATTTAGATATATAATGTTATAAATCGAGCTCCAATAGATGAGTAATTAACTTTAAATGAACAAAAATCATATCATAACACTAGAATATTTATCTGCGGACCTCATGGGGTGTTCCTTGACCCTCCTGGATGTGGCCCAATTGAGATTATTTCTAGTTCAACCCTGATGAAAAGAGAAAACTCACTTTGAAGCATGATTTTAGTCCATTGTCCTTTGTGTCCCTAAGTGAGGTGTCACTAGGAGATGGAAGGAACCCTGACAATAGTTAACTTCTTGTTTTGTTTTTTTTTTTGTTGTTATTTTAATAGAATTATATAAGATGGAGGGGAGCAGAATTAAGCTGAAAATGTAAGTAACTAGAGGATATTACCATTTTAACAGTAGAATGTCTACCAATGGAAAACAAAGAACAAAGAACTATTTACCCAACTTTGTATGCTAGGTAAGGTCAGGTTGTGAAGCATGCGCTGGTGCAATGCATTGTCGCACCCACCACACAATGAAACAACTCAGGATCCTGGTTAACAACCCCCCAGGTACAAATGACCATCTATCTGCCGCAAACAGGTGTTATATGGGTGTCCGCTTTGCCTGGTCCAGCTTCTTGGGTATTCAGCAATGAGGATCCTGGTAATCGTGCCACATCACCATAAGTGCTAAAACTGATGCTTCCTCACAATGCAGGTAATGTGCCTCATTTGGAACTCCATGAGCATCCACTCATTCAACACAAAGTCAAACTAGCATTCTCTTGAAGAGACACAGTACCGAAGGAGTCAAGTCTTCATCCCAGGTCAATGGATAGAGTCCAGGGGTCTCATGTATAAACGATGCATATGCACAGAAATGTTGCATAAGAACATTTCCACGTTCAAATCGCGATGTATAAAACCTAAACATGGCGTAATGCTACACACATTTCCACGGTACCTCATACCCTGTCGTACGCAAGTTCTCCGCTCCGTTTTGCAGACTGGCGGCACCCAGCGTCAAAGCAATGCTACTGTTACTGTGTGGTTTATCTTTCTTTTTCAGATCCACATTACTGGCATGACTTTATAAATACACTGAAATTAACCACATATTTTTTATTAGTTTAATGCATTTGATTGTAATTAGACTGTAACAATATAATGGTCCACGGAATGGCCAAACTATTCTAAATACCATAGCTGCTTTAGCGTTGTTACTCTCATAGCACCTTCATTTTCTTCTTGCAGATGCTCCCGTTAGGGGTTGCCACAGTGGATTATCTTTTTCCATATTACTCTCACTGCACCACTCAGAGTATTTTTATCACTGTACCTGAGAGGGGAATCACAGCAGCAGCTGATCGGAAAGAGAATTATCAGTATACAGCATCAAGCACATGCTGCCTCAGCCACGGCAAAACGTTTCAAAGCCTTTCCTGTACAGACCTCGCGGTTCAGAAACAGTTTCATCCCAAGAACTATAAATGCACTCAATCAATTGCTCCTTGTAGAACTGTTTGTACTTATAAGTACAATTACCCCACTGTAAACTTGCACTACAGTTATAATATTGCACAGCCTGCGCCACTTTATAAAGCGTGTATTTACATATGATGACGATATCATTTTTAAGATGAAATGCAGCAAATTATGTTGATTATATTATACAGATAAAACTTTGACTTCATTTAAATAATCTGTATTGTTAATAATTAAACATGTGAGGACACGGTGCCGCAGTACTAGCTAGTTCACGTATTGTTCCTGCCTCACGCTGTATATTTGCTGAGGCTGGCGTGACACTGGAAGGATAGACGGATAGAATAATTAAACATGTACTATGGTGATATTTCAATGTTCCTTAAAAATTTTGAAGAATCATCGTTGTAAGCTTACAGATGGCGAAATGTCTATTACATAGCTGATTGTGTGGCGATTGGGTATTTGGAGAAAGAAAAGTAAGGACAGCAATTGGAGGTTAGTACGTTTGAAAGAGACAGTACTGCTACAATAAATTATTTCATCGAAGGTCGCGCACGGCACAGCAGCATCTTGTGTGAGACATGAACAATCACTGTGCCACCATGTTCCCATGTTTAAAAACATGCTTTCATTCATATCATTTTCATTGTATACATCTCAGTATTTTAATTATTCAGAGAGCTGTAATATCACAAATGTAATGGATTCTGTGTCCTGTCAGAGAAAGAGAAAGAACGGAAGCACGTAGTGATTCACACACATAGAGCACATAGAAGATCAAATACAAAACAAAGCATTTAACATGCTACTTTAGTTACGATGGGATTTGAGAAACTACCGCAGATCCCGGAATATAAGCCAAGAATTTCGTCCTAGATTTTCGGCTTGGAGTTTGGGGGTCGGCTTATACAACAAGTATCATTTCAGATTCAAGATTTCCAGCGCAATGCCGGAAGTAAATAATGACGAAACCACAGAGCCATCTTTCAGATGAAGAAGTAACTTTGCATGCCGGTACTTTAAATTAAATAAAGAATTTATTCAAAAAAGTGTTTTAGTTGTTGATTTTATTAATAAAATTTATAATAAATTATCGGGAAGTTTAAAATAAAAATTTTTGTTTTGATTTACGACCAACATTTTGCGTTACGACCCGAATGCGGTCACGTGTATCCGCTTGCGCGATTGTAAGCAAACAACCGAGAGCGTTAGTAGCGTCAGTCGGAGCCCAGATACATGTGCTTATGGATGTAATTTCACAAGACACATAATTGCCAAGGAAGGAATAGATAGATAGATAGATAGATACTTTATTAATCCCAAGGGGAAATTCACATAATCCAGCAGCAGTATACTGATACAAAGAAACAATATTAAATTAAATAGTAATAAAAATGAAAAAAAAATATGTACAGCATGTCGAAATCCACCATCTCGACAATTTTACAAAGAAAAGATTTGCATAAGGAGGCTCCTTCTAAACAATAACCACCTTCCGTTTCATTCTCCTCCTCCTCCCTTCCTGCAGCCCAAAGATGTCAAATTAAATGGTGAATACAGTATGAAATTGTTGTTTCTAGAATAGAATAGAATAGAATGCCTTTTATTGTCACTATACACATCTACAATGAGATTAAAAGCAGCTCCTTCAGTGCAGAAAAAAAGTTCTGTATAGGGCTTGTATGGTTGTTTTTTTAGCCTTAGCATAACGCTGGATCTGCGGCCCTGCTTCTGCTTTCTTTCCCTCCTCCGTCTGCGTCGTCTACTAGAACCGACAACAATCCACGGAGAGCCCGCTGGTCTCGCTATGTTGTCTGGGATGTTGTGCGTGTGATGAAAAACACTCGAAACAGATGTCTGACTCTGGACACCAATGTCTATAAGGTTCTGACGGGTGTAGCAGATGTTCGCTGAACCGATCGTGCACAAACAAGGAAAAAAAAAGTACAAAAACAACAAAAAAGTGCAATGAAAAGGAGAGCCCTGAGCCACAGCGACCATGCGCGCCGCCATGCTCCTAGCTTAATCTAGCCTACTTCTGGTAGGCTGGGCACTTTTTATAACTTTTTGGTTAGTACATTAGTTTTGGTAAATTATGCACATTATACAACCCTTTTTTATTATAAAAAGGTTAAGTAAGTTTTGCAGTGGGAGGTTCGGCATGCATTATGGGTTAGCCTTCGTGAACGAATTAAGTTCGTAAGTCAAGGGTCCACTGTATTGTGTATTTAAGTTAATCACATTTATAACGAGTCTCTGGAAATCCACCTGCCGATGTACCGTATTTGCGTATATAGTTTCAACACAAAGGTTTCATTTTAACAAACTTCTCCGCAATCACTTCCTGGTTTCCATCAAAAATGCCGGCAGTCTCAAATTCTCACCGATAAACATGATAAATATACCTGAAGAGACACTTTTAAGGAAATTTAGTAAATTTTGCTTAGAGAAGGGGGTTGGCTAAAATACGGGTCATCGGCAGATACATGTAATTTAGTAGGTAGAGAAGGGTGTCGGCTAATATACCGAGTCGGCTTATATTCCGGGATCTACGGTAATAAATGATTTTATGATGAAGTTTTTGATGTTCTACTTAAATGACAAAATAAACTACGTGATTAAAGTGGAAATTTCAAGATTAAAGTTGACATTTTGTGATTTTTTCCCACTGTGTGCCTGTTATTTTTTGTCTGTACCATAATAAGCTTTCATATGACACTCAGACGGTGGGCTACAACTCACCTTTTCACGGCGACTTTGATATGTGACTTCTTTTATATTTCGGGCACTGTGCGACTTTGTGAACGTGAGCTTTCAAGTTTCTCCAACACGCTATGTCACTCGATCAACTTCCTTTTGTTGATTACACCACTGTTTAAACCAACAAATAGTATGTTTTTCCTTTGCCTCCACTTGGTATTTGCTGAAATTCTTATATTTTCCTCTGTGCTTTTCCCATTGTCTTTTCACAGAACACTGAGCTTAAGGGCTGTTTATATTGATTTGCATATTCAAAGAGGCGTAATTCTGGGAGGAATTGGGGCAGGACAGCAGGCGCGTGCACGTGCGTTACATTTCACACTGACTGGGATTTATGTAGCGGACGAACGTGGAAGTTGGAGTACGCACAGATTCCTGCATTTAGATTTTTCTGTGCGTAAGCACATTTTAGCTTTTGTGCTTACGTCATGTTATAGTGTGAATTCTATGCACAGCGTTGTGCATGAGGCCCCAGGTCTTGCAACCATATAGCAAGACAGGAAGCACTTTGTATGTTGTGTAATTTAATTTGTTTCAGTTTAATAATAATGTTGTTAGCATAACATGGTTAAAAATATGTTTCTTCTAGAGCTTTAGAAAAGTCTATTAATTAAGTATAAGGATCCTAATAAGAATTCATCGTAGACATGTATGGAGAAAATGGCTTCAAATAGTTTTGAATTTCAAGCTAAGATGAGGTGACATTATTACTTACCAGTTCCACTAGTTCATATACATCATTCTTTAATTATTCCTTAACTATTTTCAACATAAAAAAATCATACAGTAGTTCAAAAATATACTAATGCTCTGAAGGTCCTGTAAATGAATCCTTTTAGTTATAGGGTTCCATTTGTATATATAGAGAGGGTCTAGGTAAGAAGACAAATATGTGGCTCTTGCTGCACTGGTTATGGCAAATGACCTTTTGTAAAGTACTGTGGGTAAGCAAGATTTTAAGAGTGAGACTATTTTCTTGAGCAGGACAAGAGATTTCTGTAACACAGGAATAATAGGTAGTATAGAATGCTTAATTTGACGGACAGATAAACAAAGAATCCTGACTGGGTGATGTTTATATATTGTCAAAAATACGTATAAAGAAAATATTGTTGGGACTGATATTTTTTCTGTGCCGTGTTCTCTTCATTGCATCCTTGTTTTTTATAGTGACTTTCACCATAACAGACAGCTTTATTAATTTTCTAAATATATTGCTGCTTATATTAAACTCCTTTTTGTGATTAGCAATATATTGTAATGTGTGGGTGAGCATACGTTTGGTAGTACATTTATTGTCTATGTACTGTAAAAGAAATAAAAAAGTTTTTAATATTGATTCATGTGTCAAAAAAGGTATCCAACTGTGGATGTGTATGGTTATCATAAAGATCCTGGGGTCTTCTTTATAAAATTTTTGTGAAAATATGCCAATGCCAATAATACATATCTTAAAATATTGATTTATACAACCTGACATATGCAAATCTCCATGCAATTTACCTTTCTAAATCACAGCCATCCATGAATGTGCATACATACTGTAGATGTTCCTCGAACATCACTCTGAAACAGCCGTAAATGGATTATGTTAATTAGCCTGATACATATGCAGACACAATACTGCATAGGTTCATTGGCTGCTAGAGCATCCTCCTTCCTGACACATCAAGACCATCACCACCTGCATTTAAGAGTATCTGGCTGCGCTCTGCTGCTGACCGTACAAGATCATATATGCCTCTCTACTAAATTTTGTTAGGGAAAGGCATAAGGTGCTAATGTCTGAGAGGGTATCTACTATTAATTGGCACAAGAAATAACATGCAATAGACAGATAGATAGATACTTTATTAATCCCAAGGGGAAATTCACATAATCCAGCAGCAGTATACTGATACAAAAAACAATATTAAATTAAATAGTAATAAAAATGAAAAATGAAAAAAATAAAAAAGCAGACAATAACTTTGAGTAATGTTATCATTTACTCCCCCGGGTGGAATTGAAGAGTCGCATAGTGTGGGGGAGGAACGATCTCCTCAGTCTGTCAGTGGAGCAAGACAGTGACAAAAGTCTGTCACTGAAGCTACTCCTCTGCCTGGAAATGACACTGTTCAGTGGATGCAGTGGATTCTTCATGATTGACAGGAGTTTGCTTAGTGCCCATCGCTCTGCCACAGATGCTAAACTGTCCAACTTTACTCCTACAATAGAGCCTGCCTTCTTAACAAGTTTGTCCAGGCGTGAGGCGTCTTTCATCTTTATGCTGCCTCCCCAGCACACCACAGCGTAGAAGAGGGCACTCGCCAAAACTGTCTGGTAGAACATCTGCAGAATCTTATTGCAGATGTTGAAGGATGCCAACCTTCTCAGAAAATATAGTCGGCTCTGACCTTTCTTACATAGAGCATCAGTATTGGCAGTCCAGTCCAATTTGTCATCCAGCTGCACTCCCAGATATTTATAGGTCTGCACCCTCTGCACACAGTCACCTCTGATGATCACAGGGTCCATGAGGGGCCTGGGCCTCCTAAAATCCACCACCAGCTCCTTGGTTTTGCTGATGTTAAGATGTAAGTGGTTTGAGTCTGTGACTCCTTGTCATATTGGAAGTCTGATGTATATAGATTGAACAGGACCGGAGAAAGTACAGTCCCCTGCGGTGCCCCTGTGTTGCTGAACACAATGTCAGACCTGCAGTTCCCAAGACGCACATATTAAAGTCTGTCTGTAAGATAATCAGGTGTGAGTCTACTCCCATCTCAGTCAGCTTGTCTCTAAGGAGCAGAGGTTGGATGGTGTTGAAGGCGCTAGAGAAATCCAAAAACATAATTCTTACAGCACCACTGCCTCTGTCCAAGTGGGAGAGGGATCGGTGTAGCATATAGATGATGGCATCCTCCGCTCCCACCTTCTCCTGGTATGCGAACTGCAGAGGGTCGAGGACGTGGCGGACCTGTGGCCTCAGGTGGTGAAGCAGCAGCCGCTCCATGGTCTTCATCAAATGTGACGTCAGAGCAACAGGCCAGAAGTTATTCAGCTCACTAGGCCGTGATACCATTGGGACAGGGGTGATACAAGATGTTTTCCAAAGCCTTGGGACTGTCCCCTGTTCCAGGCTCAGGTTGAAGATGCGCTGTAGAGGAATCCCCAGTTCCAACGCACAGGCCTTCAGCAGTCGTGGCGATACACCATCTGGACCCGCTGCTTTGCTGGCACGAAGTCTTCTCAGCTCTCTGCTCACATGGGCTGCTGTAATTGTGGGTGGGGATGTCTCACCTATGCTGGTATCAGCAAAAGGATGGTTGGAGGATGCAGTACTCCGAGGTGAGAGTGGGTTAGGGTGATCAAACCTATTAAAGAAGTTGTTCATTTGGTTTGCTCTCTCGACGTCTGTCTTGATGGCGGCACCACGCTTCGAGCTGCAGCCAGTGATGATCTTCATCCCATCCCACACTTCCTTCATTCTGTTGTTCTGCAACTTCTGCTCCAGCTTTCTCCTGTACTGCTCTTTCGCCGCCCTGAGCTGGACTCAGAGTTCCTTCTGCACGCGCTTGAGCTCATGCCGATCACCGCCTTTAAAAGCCCTTTTCTTCTGGCTCAAAAGGCCTTTGATGTCACTTGTAATCCATGGCTTGTTGTTAGCATAGCAGTGTACTGTTCTTACTGGAACTACAATGTCCATACAGAAGTTGATGTAATCAGTTGTGCATTCAACAGCCTCTTCAATGTTCTCACTATGTGACCCCAGCAATATATCCCAGTCTGTAGTTCCAAAGCAGTCTCTCAGAGCCTGCTCTGCCTCAGGGGACCACTTCCTGAATGAGCATGTGGTTGTAAGTAGTTCCCTCACTCTTGGTTTGTAGTGAGGCTGAAGCAGAACCAGGTTATGATCTGCTTTCCTAAGCACAGGCAGCGGGGTGGCACTGTATGCTTCTTTAACGTTTGCATACAGTAGGTCGATAGTCCTATTTCCCCGGGTGTTACAATCCACATACTGGGAGAAGGCAGGTAATGTTTTGTCCAGCGTCACATGGTTAAAGTCTCCAGAGATTAGCACAAGTGCCTCAGGGTGCTTCGTTTGTAACTTAGCAACTGCGAAATGGTTGATGTCACTCGCTATCTCTGTGTTCGCTTGAGGGGGGATGTAAACAATAACAACAATCACGTGTCCAAACTCTCTGGGCAAGTAATAGGGACGCAGACTTACGGCCAACAGTTCGATGTCCCCGCAACAATTGGAGATTTTAACGTTTACATGTCCTGAGTTGCACCACTTTGTATTGACATAGAGAGCGAGTCCTCCTCCTTTCTTCTTCCCGCAGGTACTTGCGTCTCTGTTCGCTCTAACTGTGCTAAACCCGGGTAGCTCCACGTTAGCATCTGGGATGGTAGTTGTTAGCCACGTTTCACTAAAACACAGCAAGCTGCATTCTCTGTAGGTTCTGATATTTTTCACCAGCACAGCCAGTTCGTCGATCTTATTTGGTAGTGAGTCCACATTTCCCAGGATCACAGATGGCACCAACGGTTTATAATGCCATTTTCTCTCAAGTTGTCTCGCTTTTATCTTATCTTTTATCTTTGCGCCGGCTCGGCTGCCCCGATATCGTCTTCTTACCTCGTCAGGTAAATAAGGAACCACACCTACATGAGCATTTCTTCTCAGTGCTTTAAGCTGGCTACTTGAATAGGCGAGTCTCGGAGTGTAAAAATCCATGTCAAGTAGTAAAAATAGTAAAAAGTGTCCAGGGAGCAATTCCACATAAAAGAAAGTGGTAGAAGTGATCAGTGAAATAGAGAAATAGAGAAAAAAAATAGATAAAAAGGTAAAAAGATAAAGCCATACACGGAGCTGCTGGAAAGGCTGCCACTCGGATGAGGCGCTGGAAACGCCTCAATGACATGATTTCTGTTACAATGAATAGTACAGGTCATATGAAAAACTGACGGTTCAGCAAGTTGCCTTTACCAACAAACCAGCCATCGCATACTGTACCATCATATCTGCCAAAGCTACTTTAACTTAAAATAAATTGATCACAGGTTGACCCAGGCTACCGAGCCATGACATTTGTCAGAGTCATCATGACATTAGAAATGGCTTGTGCATTAATGGCATTATGGGTAACAAAAGCAACTTCATTCTTCCAAAGTGCCCTTATTGAAATGTAAGTGTAGTAAACATTAGGAGAAATTGCCCTTTTAAGTTATGTTTTATGCATGTATACCAAATCATGTGAAAAGTAGATGTAGCACATCGCTGGTTACTGAATGGCATCTAGCACAGTGGGTTTGATGGAGTGAAGTTCGAGTGAGATATTCTTGATAAGACGACAAGTTCCCTGAGAAATGACAACAGGTAGCCTATTTAAACTGATTAAAAACCAAAAAAGTTCTTAAAAGACAACTAAAATACATTCTGTATATCCTTATCACTTTTGAGGTGTAATTGTTTGTTTCGTTGACACACATTCTCATAACGGCTGGGTCATATGAATTATTATAGAGTTGTTATTATGAGTTGTTGTTTAGATGGTTTAGTTGCATTTCTCTTCTTGATAAAGGGTGTCATCATTTCCCAGTTTCTCTGAAATGATACGTACAGAAGGGTCAGAGTTGCCATAAATAAATACATGTTCTCCCATAGTTTTCTTTTATAAATGTTGATGTTTGCAAGAAAAGCTGCGTGCGGACATATTCAGTCTCTTTTTGTGTGTATGACCACTGATGAAATTACTTTAAGGTAGGATGAACATATATTTGTTTTTGCAAATGAGGATAGTAAGTGATGCTTGACACATGCCTTCAAAGTAATTACCATATTTTTCGCACTATAAGACGCACCTGACCATAAGATCCACCTAGGTTTAGAGGAGGAAAACAAGAAAAAAACATATTCTGAACCAAATGGTGTACTAATATATTTAATAAAATATAGCAGGATAATATTTCAACCGTGTAAAGTCAACAGCGGTATTAAAAACCATCATCACTGTCATTAACAAATGAGGAGAGACTTTAAGGTTCAAGCACTCTTCTAGTTTTCTGGAAACCCCAAGAACTCCTCATGGCTAGTGTCAGAATTTTTTATGAAGCTTAGTTGCTCACAATCACTGATATCACTTTCTTTGCTATCTTCATATATGATACTATCTTCAGTTCCATCTAAGGCATTGCTAATGCCACATTTTTTGAATGACTGTGCAACGGTTTTGTCCTTCCCTGAGTGCCATGATGTTTTAACCTCTTCACAAACTTGAGTGACAGTGGGCCTCTTCATTCGTCCAGTAGGTGTCAGATCATGATTACCAGCAGCCATCCATTTGTTCCACTCTTCTTATATAAAGACTTTAAATGGTTTGTTGATGGAAACATCAAGAGGTTGCAACTGGCTGGTAAGACTCCCAGGAAATACAGCTAGATGAGTCTTCACTTCTTTAAAGCTCTTTTTTGTAGTTTCGCTAAGATGTGCTGTAAACTGGTCGAGCACTAATAAAGCAGGTTTTTTCAGAAGCCCTCCAGGATGTTTGGACCACAGTTTTTCAACCCATACTCTCCTTCCATTTTTGTCCATCCATGCTTTTGTCATGAGCATGCACAACAACTCCTTGTGGAATCACTTCTTTTGGAAAGTTTTTCCTTTTGAAAATTACAATCAGTGACAATTTGTGTAATGTGTTTTCTCATGTCCTGAGGTTTTCACGGTTATGGTTTTGGCACCTTTCAGATCAACAGTCTTATTAGATGGCACATCAAAGGTTAGCGGGACTTCATCCATATTCTCAATCTGGCCAATTTCAAAATCATGTTTACTTCTCAGAGGTAAAAATGTGTGCTAAACCTACCCCCTCAAGAAGTGAAATAAGTTCTGTAAGTATAAACATATTAATACACATAATTATGGTTGAAAATTATACTTGTGCACACTAACATTTTGAAAGAGTTATATTCACATTATATTGAGTTAATGTGTTATGGTAGGTTTGTGCCCTCTGTTAAGTTTGTTTTGAGTATGTAGTAGTTATTGAAGTATCCACAAGTTTCTACTTTAATTATAAACATTGTTTTATACTGAAATACAGGTAATTTAACTTTATCATGACCTTTATACTTCTTTACATTTTTGGGTGTGCAAACATTTTCTGTCTATTCTGATACATACTCCAGTTTACAACTACTGTATATTTTTGATTCTAGATGCTAGTCTTTTTCATCATGTTATTATGCTCTTGCATAATAACAGCATAAATTTTGCTGCCTTTAGTATAGATGTCAGTTAGTTCTCCTGTTAAATTTTCATGGTGTCAATTAGCTGTTTGGGTAATGTCCAAACCTTAAATTCATCTTATGACCATCAATTCTTGCATTCATGTCTTTGTTACCTTATCCCACTGTTTTTGAGTCAAAGCATATTTGGTTAAATAGAATGTTAAAATTTATTTGGAGAAACTAAAAAAACAAAGAATTTCAACCACAATGCTGCTTTTGCTTGCCATATCCATTATAAGGCAGCAAAATGTTCTGCAGTGAAAAAGGATTAACGTGTCTGGATTATGAAACAGTGGCATACATGCCTGTAGGGATACCTCTTTACCATAAAAAAATACCTTTGTGTTCTTAGAAAATGTCTTAATACTAATAATTGAAGATACCACAGAATTGTGTGTCATATATACTGTAATGTGCTGTTCAGTTATGGAGCTCCAGCTGTATAATAGATTGTCTCTTCTCCTTGCTCTTCATCTTCCTACTCCACCTTGTATTTTGGAGATGAAGTTTGCTGCCTTTCTTTCTGCAGCTGTGCAGTATATCATTGTGGACTTGGCAGCTGCTTTTTTTGTCTTGCCTTGAAATTACTGCTTTGCTGGATTGTAATTATTAAACTTGTTCCAGGGGAGCTACTCCCTTGTTAGTGAATAGAGCATGAACTCTCAGTTGTGAATAACTATGTCTTCAGAAGTATTTTCAGAACCCCCATTGATTGACTTTATTGAATTGTATCATGCTTTAATGAAACTATAAAGAATTTTTCTTTTCTGGGCAGCATCTTTTGTACATGTGAGTTTGGTTAATCATTGTCATACTTGTCAGGGTATGATTAACTCCTAGGAATCCTTTCAGTCTAGCAATAAATTGTGAAGTGCTACAGTACTTTTTTTGGCTTCTTCATTGGACCTCAATAATTAGTATAAAGAAGAAGAGACAATGTAATGTCCCGTTAACATTAAAATTGATATATCGCTAATTGACAATGGAGGAGATTAAAACAGAATTCAGTTAGTAGAATTCCTGAAGGGTCCACAGTTAGTTTTAATAGACAAAGTCAGATGTATTATGACTTACAAAATCTGACCTTCCTTCCACTCCTGGAAGTCCCACAATATATTATGAATATATTTGCATTTGTCACCAACCATATTTTATGATATAGGACAATGTACTTGAGTAGCAAACAAATATGACAGACCATGCAGATACTGATAGGAGTGCAGGCAGATTCTTACTTTTCGCAGCTCAGGACTGAAATACAAAAAGGTTTGAGAAAAGCACATACTATGTACTAAGTGAGAGAAAGAATAAGACTATGTTGATTGTGCTATAAACTGTCTTGGCTTCAGCATTTGACAAAAGTTAATGAGAGATTTGAAAATTGGGCAGTTATTGCAGTGCTAGTTACGTGAGAGGTTGAAGAATGAAATTGTGTCGACTACTGTGCATTCCTGTCACTATCTCTTTTTTAGCTTGCATTTCAAATTTTATTTCCATCCCGCAGATGGAATAGAAAGTTATGAGACAAATTGGGCACTTGCATGCTTGCACTTATGTCACATATTTGAGTGTGTTTGTAAAAAATACAGATTAATATTCAGTATGGAGTATTATGTATTATGTGGTAGTTGCCTACTTGGACAATTTCTTCTCAAGCATGGTTATAAAGACAAGTTTACAAAATAGGTGTCAGGTTAAGAAAAAGTGCAAGAAGAAAATATTTTTACAGTCAGGCAACATTAAATCCTATGAAAGCCCTGAACTTTAAACAGAAAAAAAAATACTCAAACTATTTCATACACTCATACGTAGAAGGTAATACCTTGTATGTATGACATTATAACTTGTATGTATTGTTGACATAGTTTCAAGTACTTACGAGTTAATATGCCATATTTATAAGATATTACCATGTACATATGTGCTATTATGTTGTATATACAGGCAGTCCCTGGGTTACGTACGAGATAGGGACTGTAGGTTTGTACTAAAGTTGAATTTGTATGTAAGTCGGAACAGGTACTTTATTTTAATAAATGCTATTGTTGACCAACTGTAACCAAGTGCTCTGCCAATGAATGATGGAGTTTCACCTCTTTCTGACCTTTTTATTATTTCTAATTTATTTTCAATGGTGATGGTTTTTCTCTTCTTTACTGTATCACCAGCACTTACATTAGATTTGTGTTTCAGAAACATTCTTGAAGGGTGAAGACAAAAGGTTAAGATGAGCTCTTCTGCACAGCACTGTACACGCTATCACAGCAGGAAGGCACCAGACGTCAACATGTGTCATGTATAGGGTGGTCCAGATCTAATTATACAACTTTCATTACGCTATAAGTTATTAAGTTTATTACATAGAAAATCACCCGAAAAATCACCCATCGAGAAATGTGTGAACTGACGACATGAAGAATCGTCTTCGCGCCGAACTGAAATCGTCCCTACATAAATCAAAGTCATCCAGACGATCTGGATCTGCATAATTGTCTCTTGTCAGTACAGGGTGGTCCAGATCTAACTTCCTGCTATGTGCGTAACAGTACAAGCAGGCTTGCTATTGAATGAATGGGGGCAGCGAGGGGCGGTTCACCAGCCCACCTCACATTCACCTCCACTACAGTATGCTGCCTGCAATGTCTGCCGCACCACCACTCCCATTCAACACGCAGCCATCTGAGGCACACTACAATGCTACCCCCCCGCAGCCCCGTTCACCCTCAATGGCCTCTATTCAGCCACAACCGGGTCACCGCTTGCAGCATTACCAGCCGCCCACCTAGAATGAACAGGCAGCCATGTATGGTGGGTGGGCAGTGAAACCGCTTGCTGCTGGGAGCCGCCCGAGGTGATGCTACACTGCGCAAACAGCGGAATTGCCCCCCTCCAGCCTCCGTTCAGCCACCACTTGCAGCGTCCCCAGGCTGAAGATGACGGAGCGGCAGTTACTGAGGCGCATGCGTCGCAGCTGCGGCCCTGTTCGTATGTCGTAGGTCGGATGTCCGTAACCTGGGGACTACCTGCACAAGAAAAATCATATTAAAAATGAGTACACTTTATTTTGTCATTATTTGCATCCTAATTTACCCATTAGGGACATGCTCAGATATGTTCCAGCTCATACAGTAGTTGTTATACACTCTTGATGGAAACTTCGCGTGAAGTGATGGCTTCTCTGTCTGTTTTCATGGAGCGACTTGTACTGTGACACATTCATTAATGCTGTTAAAATACAATTTAATGTGAACGACAGCAACATGGGCCATTCCTGGATTGGAAGCAAGCCAAATGCTTGTTACACACACATTCATATGAGATCAGTTTAATGTTGCAAGTCATGTAAAATGGCATCTTTTGGAAGGGAGAAGAGAGTGTCACATTTACCCAAAGATTGCCTGAGCAGCTCAAGTTTAAATTCAAGTAATCTTGAACAAATGAAGAGGCAAAGCTAACCACATCCAAAATGTTTGCAGACTAGGTTCTGCTTCTTCTTCCGTATTTATTCCCGTTTTTTTATTGGATCACTATTTGTTTTGACCAGACTTCTCCAATGGAGGTTTCAGCATGATTTTTAAAGCCAGGTACCTTTCCTGATGTCAACCTTCCCTCCTTTATTTAGGCTTGAGACTGGGTTGTGTGCGGGCTAGGTTGGTGGCTCTGAATTGGTTTAATGTATGTGCAAGGAGAGTGATGGACTTACAGTTATGTTTTGTCCAGAGCTGGGTCTTATCATTCACTCAATGTTTCTGGGAAAGACTTGCACTCCTGCATACACACACTGTATTGGCATAACTGGTTTGGAACATTAATTATGCATGGGAAGTCTCTCTTTTTAGGGTATAATGTAAACACCTGCAGCATGCTGAATAGTATTTCCCTCATTATTTTAATGACCCCAGTTCTTGATTAGTGCGTCATTCTAAATGCTGTAATCTTCCAGCCAGCTATTCATTTCCTGAACCACCACAAATTAGTTTTAATGGTTGCTGTGAGAAGGAGCCGATTCCATGGGCATCAAGCGAAAATTAAGGCAGGATCCAGCCATGGATGGGGTGTCAGCCAAACTTAGACCACGAAAACCTAAATAATATCAGTTATAATTTTGACTTTGTTTCTTTTTTGTTTAAATTTGATAATGTTTAACAGTAAGTTTAGAAAAAAACAACTGATAGATTATTTGTTTTTTACCAGTAATGTATGGTTTCATATTAATTGTATTAATAAACCTTAATACCTAAGTGTTTGCAAAGCCTATTCTGGGAAACTGCAAAAGTTAAGAGATACCATAGAAATTCCATTTCTGTTGATTTTGCCATGTGTCACTGTTTCTTATGCCTCAATTTGAAGAGTTGTCCACCGTGGAGTGTAGTATGTCTAATAATTAAGATATCAAATCAACTGTTTTATTTGCTTTGTGAATATTATAGCAAATATATTACTGCTGACAAGTGGTATCTTTAAAAATAAAACTTGTTTGGTTTTAGTGGTGTTTCTCTTAATAGCACAATCTCAAAGCTTTTCAATCAGCCCTCACATCTTCACCAACTCTGATTTCACATTATTTTGTACATAATAAATACTTAACAATAGTCTATCAGCTTCATGTTTAACTTAGAAATTTACACTGAATCGTTTCAATACATATAAATATAATATGCCTATATGTGTGTAGTTTTGGTCTCCAGGCTACAAAAAGGAAATAGCAACACTAGAAAAGGTGCAGAGAAGAGCGACTAGGCTGATTCCAGGGCTACAGGGGATGAATTATGAGGAAAGATTAAAAGAGCTGAGCATTTACATTTTAAGCAAAAGAAGATTAAGAGGTGACATGATTGAAGAGTTTAAAATTATGAAGGGAATTAGTACATTGGATCAAGTCTGTTATTTTAAAATGAGTTCATCAAGAACAGGTAAATTTCGCACAAACATTATGAAGTTTTTCTTTGCACAAAGAACAATAGACACTTGGAACAGGCTACCAAGTAGTGCAGTAGACAGTAAGACTTTAGGGACTTTCAAAACTCTACTGGATGTTTTTTTGGAAGAAATAAGTGGATAGTACTGGCGAGCTTTGTTGGGCTGAATGGCCTGTTCTCGTCAAGATTATTCTAATGTTCTAATAAGATTTTGTTTCTTCTAAGCTGTAACATGCTGTTAAAGTAAGACATTATGCAATACAACTTGTGCAGTATGCTTGCAAATGTTTTTGAAGTATCCACATACATTATGCAAAAATTTCCAGTCCTAAAATTAACCATAGACTAAACTCTCTAGTTGTATCATCTTTTTAACATGGCAATGTAAATGAATGATTGAATCTGTGTCAAATACATCACAAAATACTATCATTTAGAGATGCTACCATTTTACCATGTTAGCCAGCATGTCTTTTGAATTGGAGGGGGAAATGGAAGAAACCCCACACAGAGAAAAAGTACAAACTGTAAACAGAGGGAAGACGTTAGGCAAGGATTATACTATAAATTCTAACAAAAATTATGTCTGCCCTAGAGGATCCAGATATCAGTGTACCTGTCATCTTTTGATCAGCTATCAACAAGAAAATGTCAAAACATATTCCACAGTACTGCATTTGTTTAGTTGCATAAACAATGATAAAATATTAGGATGCTTACAATTAATTAACTAGTGACCAAACAAAATGATAGACCTTTTTAAAATGCTATATAGACAAGGAGACTTGTTTGGCTGTTTTTGGAAAAGCTACTGTCTGTTTTTTGGTGTTCAGTTATGTAAATATTTTGAAGCACCTTTTCCGCTCTGCTTTGTGATTCTTGTTTTAGAATCCTGTATGCTTAGTTTGTTTAAGGCTGATGACTTACACGTTTTTCAATATAGTTTACCATTTTATCTCCCTGCCAGTCCTAAAAACATGGTAGCACAGTGGCTTCTTTTGAATGGAGGGGGGGGGACACACACAAAAATTCACAGAATTTGTCAATAACATGAGCGTAGAATGTAGTTATTGTGTATGCTGCTGGGTATGCATGTATTCCTACAGTCTGATTAATCAGTCCTTCATGTGGCATTGCACTGATTTGATCCACTACGTATTTCTGGTGTGTAATACACAATTGTGTAGGTGATTTGGGTGATTTTTTTTTTTTTTTGTTCATATCACCATGGCAGACTTAAAGAGACTATCTATCTTTTATTCTTTCTTTTTTTCATACCAATTTTTAATTGAAATTAACAAAGAGCTGACTATGATCCAGAGTGACCCAAAGACAAGATGTTAATTAGAAGCTATGAATTACAAAGAATTGACTGCATGCAGTTTGTCTTTAATGGGCACAAAAGAAAAGTTTTATATCATTAGAAATTTGGTTTTAACATTTATTTCTGCAGTGGCATTACCTACCTTCGATACTGATATGCAGTTGTATCTAAACCATAGATTGCTTATCCTTTGCCACATTATTAGTATCTTTGGACTGGGTTATTATTTTTATGCAGATGATACTTAACTCTGTTTCAAAGTTAAATGCGAAACCTCATCAGAGCTTTCTCTGCTCACAACTTACCTCAGTAAAATTCAAACCTGAACAGAGCATAACTCTTTAAAATTCAATTGCAACAAAACTCAGCTCCTGCAAATTGGCACTAAAGCACAACCTGAGAAAATGAGCTCCTTTTCAGTCACTCTTGACGGTGATCTTATCAGACCTTCTTCGAATGCAAGGAATCTTGGTGTCATTTTTGATTTCTCCCTTACTTACTCCACCCACATAAACTACAGGAACTTTCTTACTTCCACCCCTGTAACATATTCCAGGTTCGCTCTTCCCTCTCCTTTTTTAATGCTGAGAAACTTGTCCATGCTTTAACCTCCCGAAATTAATTACATCAGCTGACTTCATTCATTCTGTTAAAAAACAAGTCAAAAATCTCATCTGATCAAGAAGGCTTTTAACTTAACCTAACATTTTGCTCCATCTTTTAGGCAACCTCTCTGTCCAGATGTTCAGGATAATTTGTGTGAGTATTGTATAGCAAATTATGTGATGTGTTCAGGCATTTCTTTTAGTATTGAATTTAGTATTATACTCTGGTTTACTTTTTCTTTTATTGGTTTTAATACATTGTATATCTTGTATTTATTTGTTTTTTGTTAGAAATAAACTTGATCAATTAGGCTTGAAAGTTAAGACAGAGATAAAGAATTTATAGGTAATTATTGACTCTGACCTAAATTTTAAATCACATATTAGTCAGACTACAAGAACAGCATTTTTCACTTAAGAAATATAGCAAAAATTAGACCCTTATAACTTTTCAAGATGCTGAAAAATTACACATCTCTCCAGTTTTGATGTCACTACATTGGTTACCCATGCCATTTAGAATTGACTTTAAAATACTGGTTTACAAAGCCTTAAATAATCTCGCTCCATCCTATATCTCGGAATGCCTTTCACCTTACACTCCAAATCATAACCTTAGATCTTCAAATGAGTGTCTGCTTTTAATTCTAAGAGCTAAACTTAAAAGAAGTGGTGAGGCCACCTTCTGTGGATATATACCAAAAATCTGGAATAGATTACCGATAGAAATTCACCAGTCTAATACAATGAAGCATTTTTAAAACTGCTAAAAACCCATTACTTTAACATGGCTTTCTCATAGCTTTATTTTAGTGTAACCCTGATATTCTGTATATACATTTAACTATAATTTTTTTTCATGGCTCCAAAATCTGTACTAACCCCTGTTCTTTTTCCGGTTTTCTATGGTGACGATCTGTGTCAGCACCATCTGATGCAGTCCCTACATTGATGGATTGAAGTCCAGAGTTCCACATGACCATCATCATCTAATTCTTCCATGTGAAGCATGACAACAACGAGGACTGATTGAGATCATTTATGTTTGGGAGAATGCCTAGTGGGGGTTGGGCGGTCTCGTGGCCTTGGAACCCCTGCAGATTTTGTTTTATTTTTTCTCCAGCCCTCTGGAGTTTTTGGGGTTTTTTTTCTGTCCTCCCTGGCCATAGGATCTTACTTTATTCTTTGTTAGTTAGTATTGCCTAGTTTTTATATTTTTTCATTTTTCTTTCTTCATCTTGTAAACCACTTTGTGCTACATCATTTGTATGAAAATGTGCTATACAAATAAATGTTGTTGTTGTTGTATGCAGAAAATATTTGTATCTTAAGTGTCTTGAGCATGGGAAAGGTGGTGTATAAATAAAATATTACTATTAGTAGTATCTCCTCATTATTACAGTGGTTCAGATTTCAGTTTTTAGGGATTTTTGAACCAGTATAAGCTGATTTTTAATTTGTAGCCCAACTTTTTCCTCTCTGACAGAACCTGTGCCTTATATCTCCTATTAAGTCCTTATGGATAGGCACTTTTGTCAAGCTGTCACTATGCCCTGAATTAAATTAATGATCTTCATTGCTTATAGGAGCAGGGATCACCAAAATGTGTGCAGCATTGCCCTAACCAGTTTTATCTTTAAGCCTCACTCATAAAAATGGTAACAGTTACCCAAGAAAGCAGCCCTAGGGAATTTTACATCCTTCCAGCCCTAAGAAGTCAGAGCTAGCCCTCATGTTAAATTGTTCCAAGGAGCAGATTATTCCAAGGAAGAAATTTGAAAGAGGAAAGACAAACAAATTGCAAGGTAAAAGTGGGCATAAGACAAACAGGAGGATCAAGAAATAAAAAAAAAAAAAGATTAGTCACAAAGTTCACATCTATCCCTTACTTGAAAAGATTAGGATATAACTGATAATATGTAGTAAATATGAAACATCTGCCCTTTTTAGACATTAAATGCAGTAATGTCACATATACGTTTGAGCACGTGGAGCACAAGTAGCTGCTTGCTCACATAGCACACATGCAAACCTTGTAAGAGACACAAACTCAACAATCATTACGATGATGCTAAAACTAATAACTGAAATCAGCAGGAAAGCACTGGTAATGTACTGTAACAAAATAAAGCACCCAGCGAATGTTACCAGCTGTGAAATGTCACAGCATGGAGAAGAAGAATGGAGATTTTTATATAATAAGGAGCATCTGTGGAAAAGAATAACCAACAAAAGAAGATTAAATTGCCTCCATGCCACTTCAGAAACCAACAACGAGACTCGTACCACACATGGAAAGTACTTAATAGAAGACTGTGTTAGAATGAGATGAGATTAAAGAGCTTTAATAAATCAAACACCTTGATTAAAATTCCTTTATTCACTCAACTGATCAACTAGTATAGTTAACCTCAGAATTAATTCACTACTGTATAGTGGATGTGGAAGTGGTACACTGCCAAAAAAACTTGGGCATTCAAATTAATGACCAATATGACTGATCAAGCAACACAGAGGAGCTATATAAGAAAGAGCAGAATAGACTCTTTTCTTGCATTCCGTTAATGTGAATAGTGATTTTGTTTTCATATTCCATAATTCTGTGATAGCCAGTTTGATTTTCTATGATGTAGTGTGGGCACTGAATCAACAAGCTGATTGAGAAGTCAGACTCAGTTATGGCACATACTCGTGAGCTGCGGGAGATAACAGAAGAGGAGAGTATGAAGAGAAAAGTGATAGCCATTATGAACAATGCTGCACATTCTCTCTCTCTGACACACTGCTATTGAGTACTTTAAGCTAACAAATTTTTAAACACAAATGTGTCAAAAACACTATTTGGAATCCTTTACACTTACAGAAATATGCCTTTACAATGTCTCGCTTTCACTGCTCTGTTATCTTTAGCCAAGTCACAAGTTTTTCTTTTTTCCTTCTTCTTTTTGGTAACTTACTGCATGTATTTGAGGGGGTGGTTGTTGTTCTTTGTTATAATGTTTCTTGAACTCCTGCTAAAAGCTGCATTTCCCTATCGGTATAAATAAAGTGCTATCTAACTGTCTGTCTGTTATATAATTTGAAACCGGGAAAACTTGGATCTAGAGAACATTCACAAACTGCATAGCAAAATTGGTAATGCTTGAAACTGTATATACAAGAACATTCCACAATTGCTGATAATGCTACAGTGAAATAAGTTTTTCAGGCAGAAAAGCAGAGTTAAAACCATGACTCTAAGGCTAGACACAGTTAAAACTATAACATCAGCCATCTGAATACAATTTATGAGAAAACCTAAGTGAGATAAAAGACTGACTTAAGACAAAGACCAAAGAAATCTGAGTGTAATTCAAGGGCAGGGCTGTGGCAATGTGGTTTTCATGACTTCCACCACAATGATTGCTAAAAATATGTATTATATATGCATAATTCATTAAATTAACTACTATTAAGTATATTTTTGTCAGTCAATAATTCTGTATGTTACTATTAAAGTAAATAATAATTAAATTTGCACAGTTACTGGCTTGGGAATACATTCTTGGCACCTCAAGTAACACTAGAAGTTAAAAGATGGACAAAGGACATTAGAAAATGTTTTCCAGTATAGAACTAAAGGAACCTAAAAATTATTGAGATGAGTTAGCAGTTACAAGAAAGATGACTGATGGTAAAAAAACATTTGTTTACCTGTATCTAATTACTATCTTGTAAATTTATGTAACCACATTTTTATACATGTGTGTTCTGAATTAAACTTGTAGACATGCAGTCTATTTTGATACTTTGTAAACAAGGAAAGCAAGCAAAAGGAAACATGATTCCAAACAAGTCTTTCAAAGGGTTTCTTTCAGAGATTTCAATCCTCATATGCTTTTGGATGTCTTTTTTTTATTTTTCTCCCATTAACTTGTTCCTTTTGCCTTTAGGCATCACAAAACACCATTTGGCAGCTGTAAAGGATATATAAGGTTGGAAGGGGGCAGCACTTCTTAGATTTTCTTCCCATGTCACAGTTCTACAGTCCTGAGATGACTCAATCCAGAACTAGCCTTTAACAAATTTTGCAAGATGTAACTAAGATGCATTTAGTAATTTCAGTAAATACTCTACTTTTATAGAGGGACATACAGCAAATAGATTTATGAAGCTGATGTAATTGCCTACCTAAACTTTGAAATAGCAAAAAAAATATCTTAAAAATATAAGCATTTAACATATACTATATAATAATAGGACAAGCATCTCTGTGTGTGAGTCTCTGTAACTGTGCATCCATCTAAGTCTTTGTTACATACGATTTGTTATGGGATTCATAAAAGAAGTGCTAATGTTTGTGATGCACCATCTGTTGGAATGAAAAATGTAATGATATTTTATTACTACAAAAGTGTGTAATGTGTCATCCATTCAAATGAAAACTGCAGTGCAATTTATTAGTACATGTGTTCACAAAATACATTTTAATAGAACTGAATACACTGAGGTCATTGATTACTTAGATTGCAATCCATTTAAGAAGGATAGCATAACTAGTTGTACATAATAACATAGTGTAACTGAAAAAGGTGTGTTTGTTGTTACATAATAACTCAGTGTGAACTAAAAATTTGAATGCAAATGTGTAATGCTGCCCAAGGGTGAGAGGGATCTCAGGATTTTTATGGCATACACAAATGGCAAGAAAAGTGACAGAGTTTTTTGCAGAATTAAACATCATAATGTTGATGACTTTTTAAGTTTCAAAGAGATCAGAAAATTAATTATGAATATTAGTCCATAAATGTACACCCTTTAAAAGTACCCCCCTACTTTCTCTGTTGTTCTTTTTCTGGTTTTCTGTGGTGGCGGTCTGTGTCACCACCACCTCACCAAGGCACTATGCTGTCCCTACATTTATTTATTGAAAGCCAGCGGTCCACATGACCATCACCATCTAATTCTTCCATTTGAAGCCTGAAAACCATGTGGACTGATTGAGCTCATTTATGTTAGGTAGAATGACCAGTGGGGGCTGGGCGGTCTCATGGCCTTGGAACCCCTGCAGATTTTGTTGGTTTTTTTTTTCTCCAGCCCTCTGGCCTTTTTTTTTGTTTTTTCTGTCCTCCTGGCCATCAGACCTTACTTTATTCTGTTATTTAGTATTGCCTAATCTTATTTTTATAGTTTTATTTTTTATAAACTATTCTTTATTCATCTTGTAAAGCACTTGGCACTTACATCATTTGTGTGAAAATGGGATAAATAAATGTTGTTGTTGTTTAAAAGAACCTGCATTTAGTGCTCCATTGATTTGGTCATGGTGGACATTGGCTTTCCCCTCACAAAATGAAATATATGTAAAATATATTTTTAAAAAATGTATTGCTACCAATACGAATATATTTTAAAATACTGCATGTTCCAGTATGCTTAAAATATACATTTATTACAATGCTTTGCAGGTCTATGTGGATTACTTAGATTTTAATATGATTTAATATATATTTATGATTTTTGTATATTTTAAAAAAAATATATTGACCTGGCAAATATCATTCAATAGATATCTAAGTTGGTTCCTATATTGAGATCAATCCTAGACAAAATCACACTGTGACAACACAAACTATAAACCTAATATTAAACTCTGAGAAGTAAGTTATGAGGCTGCAACCTGCATTGCTCTATCATCAGTACAGTGCTTGATTTGTAAATGGTAATCAAAAGTAGGCAATTTTGATAAATTCTGTCTAAACTGCTTTTCATTCTTTAACATCCTTACTTTCCATTTTGATTGCAGGTCGTTGCTTTGTATTTTGATATGCCTCATGACAGAATTTGGTGTCAACAACATGAAAGCATGGATCCACTCTGCCTGGTATCAGTGGTTCAGACTAGTGGTGGTGGTGTAATGATATGGGGATATTTTCTTGGAACACTTTGGGCCCCTTAATACCAATGGAGCATCGTTTACATCCCACAACCTACTTGAGTATTGTTGCTGGCCATATCTATCCCTTTATAACTGCAGTGTGCTCATCTTCTGATGTATACTTCCAGCAGGATAACAATGGCAGGATGACAATTAGAATCCTATACTCAAATGGAATCCACAGTCACGAGATCTCAATCCAGCAGAGCATCTTTGGAATATGGTGGAATGGGAGATTCACATCCTGGATGTGTAGCCGACAAATCTGCAGCAACTGTTGGATGTTATCATGCCAACATTGACCAAAATCCCTGAGGAATGTTTCCAGCACTTTGTTGAATCTATGCCACAAAGATTCACTGCAGTTCTGAAGGCAAAAGGGGGTCCATCCTGGTACTAGTACGGTGGACCTAATAAAGTGGCCAATGAGTGTATAGTCAGTCTTGAGATTTATAAGGAAAATTTAAATGTGCAAAGGATTTACTGTATTAAAATATATATCTCTGTCTCTCTGTTTTAGTACATTATTTGTTACATTTAACATATACTGAAATTAACAACACATTTATATTTTTAAAATACTAATACAGTATACCTGAATTACTACTAATGAGATACTTAAAAAAAGAAAAATAAAGGTAAGTTAAAATAAATGGATAGGAAAATCTAAAAATTAAATATTCTTATATAAATTCTCAGAACAGACTAAATCATTTAAAAATATAAAATATAGTATATTTTGTTTGCACTTTACAAATATAAATATTTACCAAGATTAATATCTTACTGCACTTACAATTACAGACCAATTAACAAAATGAGAGTAAATGTATTCCTTTCAAATGAGATTTCAATCTTCGTAGCTTGACCTGTTCTTCCTGTGTTTGATACCCTGATTGCACCAGCCCTACCATACCCCCTCATGTCTTGTAGAAGCTCAGCTTTGCATCTCTGCTCTGCTGCTTCCAGTCTGAAGGAATGAAGCAGCAGATCAACTTGCACAGCTGTTGCTGATGAACATTCCTCATCTGTGCAAATTAATTACACCTCACATGTTGACATGCAGGGGTTCATTTACATGGCACTGCTGTGTTATTTAAAATCATTCACATTAAGAATTAATTTGTGATTTGCAGCTGTCTGCCTTGGAAGTTTGTATCTTGTCATTAGGTGAAGATAAGACACAGAACACTGCTTATTGCTAACTGCTTCTGGTAACCACTTAAGAGGATGATGAAAGGCATTAGGTTACAAAATGATCTTATTATTATATTATGTACCTGTAGTTGTATACTTCACAGGCAGCAGCTCTTAAGGCTGCAAAAACCTTTTTGTAAAATTATCTGAAGGAACCATTTCCTTCAGTTAGTGTACTAAGTTACATTCCAAATCCAGAATGTTTACCAAAAGACATACAAGACTAAGAATTCTTCATGGCAGAAGTTTTAAAAACCCCCAAGCAGCAGTGAACTTGAACTATAATGACTTAAATATAAGAAGTAGGGCAGCACAGTGGTAAGGTGATTAGTGTTGAAACCTCAAAGCTACAGGGACCAAGACTAAATTCCCCATCTCGTCACCAATTTTGTAGATTTTGCATAATCTCTTACATTTCAGTATTGCTCCCTATTCTAACAACACAAATGTTTAGATTACTGGGGTGGTGAAAAATGGCCTTGTATGAGTGATTTGCGTTGTCACTGCCACACTCATTAGTGAAAGCAAAGTGAACATGACGATGGGCTAATAATGTTGCTATTTTTTAGATAAGAACCTCTTCTGCTATTGTCAAACTGTAATTGTTTACTTATTTTACCATCATGATATTTGAACAATTAAAATAACAAAGGACTGAGGGGCCTTGGTAGTAGGTAACCTGTGCATCATACACAGACAGTTGAATTTAATAATAAACAAAAATACAGGTAATAATACAATTTTAAAATTGAATACACTAGCCTACTTTTTCTGTTATTTTCCAAAACAGAATAAATTGCCAAACTATTTTTTGATCCAAAAAGAAAATAAATGCAAATTTCAGCTGTAGCTGTGCCTTGGAATGCATGTCAGAGAAACGAATGCAGAGCTGCCTTCCTTCCAGCAGGGTGGGAACAAACTGACTCTCCCAACTTTTTCAGTTGGGAGTACGCATTCCCACAATAACAATTGGTTATTCACACACACCTGATAATAAAAATCTAACAGAGGAGGATTTTGGAATGTAGAGTAGAGGGCACAATGCCATGAGATGTCTAAATACATCAACCCAGTAAATCTTAACCATCAAAAGCAGCTTGAAACTGGTGGTTCTGTAGTCTAAAATGTATTTTATTATTGCTGCAATGGGATGTTATTCAAGGGACATGTTTGGCAGAGATGTGATTGTATTGAGGATAGCTTGCATGTCTGGTTTATCTACTGTATGTTTGCGGCAATGGCTGTCTATGTCAGATGTAAACAGGACAGACAGCAGCCCTGATCAGACCCAGTCATAAACCGTACTTAAGAATGGCACAAAATATTTCAAAAGAGAAGTGATTACTTTAAGTGTTGAAAATAAATTGTAACACCCTGCTGGTAAAGGGAGGAAATGGCTGGTGTAAAAAATAATACCAACATGGCAGAATGTTTAATAAGAAAGGAGACTTTTGAGAAAATGTTACACATGTTAGTGTGCTCTCTGGATGGAATTTAGGAGAGAATGAAAAAAGGCCATAGCACTAAGTAAACACTTACACATTTACATACTATAGAATTCGATGTCCTCTAGAAAAATATCATGTGTATAATAAGACCCAAATATCTTGAGTAAACAGAGTGAAGGTTTGTGTAAGCAATTGCTTGTTGGCCAGAATGGAAGAGCCCATAGAAAATCTGCAATTTGGGATCCACAGGATAATACTGTAATAATGGTAGTATGGATGATCATGACTCTGGGAACCCCTTGATATTTGCCTTGTTGCTTAATGAACGTTTTGCAACACTAGCTACAAAAAAGGACACTGGTAGAACTTTGCAGTCTTCCTTCTCTTCACTGGCATAATATGTTCCTGAAAAAAGCCTGCAAAACTCTTTTAATTTGAAAATGCAATCATCATTCATTTTAATAATTTAGTGCATTTTGTGAGTGTCATTTTCTAGTTTCATTTTTTTGAGGCTCATTTTATTTTAATATTGTAATTTTGCTATTCCATGATACCATATTCTTCTACTATGGACAGCAACATTTTGTGGCCCCATTGCCTAGAGACAATGGCTCATTGCTAGGATTGCATGTCCTGGAAACCACCCTCTTTGATGTCATCAGTGCAGAGATATATGAGTTGGCATCCAAACTAGTGGACACTCTTATCACAACTTTTGTGTGTGCTGTCATTACAGATTCTTCAGTTTACTAATTTCTTTGTTAGGTTGACTTGAGTTGATTTGCAGTATATGTTGGCTAATGTATGTGCTGATTTCCATTTCTTTGCAAATTATGTTTTAGAGATTTTCTGGGCAGTTTTGTGTCATTTTTATTTTAATAAAAAATATTTTTACAGTGAAATTATAAAACTTATGTGGGATATGTCAGAGGGGTATTATAATGAAGTGAATAGGAAAGCTGGATACCCTAAGGAGAAGAACCACACAGCATTGTTTGAAAATATTACATTGTATCCTAAGGAAAGTTAGTTATATTCTTCTGTACATTTTTCTAGTTCTTTTGTCACCGTTTTGTAAAATAATACAACTTTATGTCAACATTTAATGCCAGTTTATGTTCTGTTTCCAGCTGACAGTAATTGCCACCTTCAATGAGCTTCATGTGTGACCATCAACATGATAGTCGTTTTCCAGCAATTCTTCCTGTACTATACATTTATTAATCTGGGTGACAATGCTCTGTGCAAATTACTATAACAAAATTCTTTCACATATGGTACTAGTAAAGAATTTATATAGGATTAAGTTAAAACTAACCATGCAGCTCACTTTTCTTACAAGTTTTCCATTGTTTATGCAGTATTTATTTTGTTTTTGGAAGCAATCACCTTTGGTATATACTGCATTTCCTTCTGATATTAAACCTTTTAAATATTTTGTATATGTTTTAGAGAACTGAATGAACTGATTTACACAAAATTCAGGAAAATTAGGTGCCTTATTTAAATTAAGAGTTACATGCAAATGCACTCTGAAAGAACTCATTTTATATTTACCTAAAGTATAAAAAGCCAACAAAAGTAAAGAACACTTTATGTACCGTATGTTTGTGCATGTTTATTTATATTTAACACTAGGGGGCTTTGCCCCCTGCTTGCTTTGCTCGTCAGCCCCTATGCCTACACGCTAGCCTGTTTGCGGTTCTGCAACTCGCATATGGGGATGTGGATGTACAATTTACTAACTATTTTACATTACAGTGAGTAATTAACCATATTAAAAAATAGTAAAACATAATAATTTGAAAGTAATTTATGTCTCATGTTGCGTTAGTTATTCGTAATTCAATTTTGTTCTGTTTGGCTTTGAAATTAACACACAAACATTTTTTAAACTTACACTTTTACTGTAAAACTTTCTCTCTATTAAATAAAGCAACTTTTTTGAATGCTTGGCTTTGAGATTTGTAAATTGTCTTTGCAAAAGCTATTCTAACAGAAAACAGTTAACATTTTAATACGAATGGCATATCAAGATCTCCTTTGTTGTCTAATGGTATCTGCGGAAAATGTACTACATTACCTTTCTTGGAAACATACTTGTTTCTGAAGTAATTCATGTGGAGGAAGACTGGATGGTGTTAACAGTTGTAGATATTCTTCAGGATATTGTAAGTTGATGTTTTCATCTTCCGCACGATCACCATCAACTGTTTCAGCATAGTCTATTGATACGCATTTAACTAATTTGACGTGCAACCGATCGTCATTTTTGGCGTTGATTCGTTTGACTTCATCGTTTCTCTGTGCTAGGAGTGCCTGTGTACTCATTTTAACTGTTGATAACCCTTCATGATGAAATTCTTCAATAAGATTTGGACATAGTACGTCTTCTTTAATTGGGAACTTAAAGTAAGGAAAATGTTAAAATTTATAAGAGCTAAGAGAGCAAGAACTGTGTCTGTCATAAGCATTCACACGAATGAGAGGTGAGAGTACCGTGGGTGTGGGCCGTTAACCATAAATGGTTGAGAGGAGGATGGGACTTTAAAAAATCTCATGGTCAAAGTCTCGACTCACGGGACTTGACAAAATCTTCAAAAAAGTCTTGTCTCGTGCAGGATTTTTTTAGATAATAGAGAGATATGTTTTTACAAATTACAGTTACTTCTAGATATGTTCATAAATCCTTTCTCCAGATATCTCCAGTTTGGGTTTGAAGCCTGGGATTCTAGACTGGTGAGATGGCATTGCAAAACATTTTGCTACAAAGATGAATGTACAGAATTGTGTCATATGAAAATGCACATTTTTCAAATGAATTGTGCTTCTGGTTGTTTTTATAATTCCCTTCAGTGTGATTGTTTTCAATCTGACTGATATATTTATAAATGAAAGTATTTCATTTTTGCAGTCTTCACTGTTTGTGAAGCCATATACGTCCTGTACTTGGCAATACATTGTCGAAATACTGATCAGATAAAGGGTATTAGCAGAGAAGGACTGGAACAGAAAATCTCATTATACGCAGATGATATGGTATTGTATATATCGGACCCAGAAAATTCTGTGCCTGCAGTCTTAACAGCACTCACAGAATTTCAAAAGATCTCTGGTCTCAGAATTAATCTGAATAAAAGTGTACTCTTTCCAGTGAATTCTCAAGCATATAATATTAGATTAGATACCCTACTTTTTGTCATTGCAGAACAGTTTAAATACCTAGGGGTAAACATCACAAGTAAATATAAAGCTCTATATCAACAAAATTTCACCATCTGCATGGAAAAAATTAAGACTTGCATAAATGGTCACACTAGTTGGAGGAATTAACACTGTTCCTAAGCTCCTTTTTTTATTTCAAAACATTCCAATATACATTAATAAATCATTTTTTAGGCAATTAGATTCAACAATAACCTCATTTATTTGGAATTCAAAAGATCCACGCATCAAAAGAGCGACCCTACAAAGACAAAAGGCAGAAGGCGGCATGGCTCTACCTAACTTCCAGTTTTATTACTGGGCAGCAAATATACAGGCGATAAGAACCTGGACACAAATAGAAGAACATACACAGGCATGGACCGCAATAGAAGTAAAATCCTGCAGTACTTCTTTATATTCCTTGCTCTGTGCTCCAATAAATACACGTTATCGGCAATATACAAATAACCCAATCGTGCTCCACTCACTTAGAATCTGGAACCAATGTAGAAAGCATTTTAAGACGGAGAGGCTTCTATCTGTGGCACCTCTGCAAGAGAACCACCTCTTTCAACTTTCACAAACATATGCAGTTTTTAATATCTGGAAAAAATTTGGAATTAACTTGCTTAGAGATCTTTTTATAGACAACGTCTTTGCATCCTATGAACAATTACATTCCAAATTTAACATTCCAGCTACATATTTCTTTCACTATCTTCAAATTAGGAACTACCAGATTTTCCTCATCTTGAACCCTTATCCATATAGGAAAAAATATTGCTCAATCTCAAGGGCTTAGACTCCATCTCTACAATATATAAAATCATTTTACAATCCCTCCCTTTCAAAGATCCAAGAGGACACTGAGAAAAAGATCTCTCAATTAATATATCAGAAAAGGAGTGGAAAGTAGCAATGCAGAGAATTCACTCGAGCTCCATATGCACAAAGCATACAATTATACAACTCAAAATTATATATCGAGCACATCTGTCTCGACTAAAACTCTCCAAAATGTTTCCAGGGCATGATCCAACCTGCGAATGTTGCAACCAAGTCCCAGCCTCACTGGGTCACATGTTTTGGTCCTGCACCAAATTAAAACAATAACATTTATTTATATAGCACATTTTCATACAAAAAAAAATGTAGCTCAAAGTGCTTTACAAAATGAAGAAATAGAAAAATAGAAGACACAATAAAAAATAAAAATAAGTCAACATTCATTAACATAGAATAAGTAAGGTCCGATGGCCAGGGTGGACAGAAAAAACAAAAACAAAAAAAACTCCAGACGGCTGGACAAAAAAAATAAAATCTGCAGGGATTCCAGACCAAGAGACCGCCCAGTCCCCTCTGGGCAATCTACCTAACATAAATGAAACAGTTCTCTTTGTATTTAGGGTTCTCATGGAAGGACTTGATGATGATGGTCACGTAGACTTCTGGCTTTCAGTCCATCAATGTTGGAGCATCATGGTGCTTTGAGTAGGTGGTGGTGGCGCAGGCCGCCACCACAAAGAAACCAGAAAAAGAAACAGAAGAGAGAGTTGGGGTCAGTACGGATTTTAGAGCCACTATGAATAGTTATTATGATAAATTGAACATACAGAGTATCAGTATTAAGTTAAAGTGAAGTTAGGAGAAAGCCATGTTAAAGTAATGTGTTTTCAGCAGTTTTTTAAAGTGCTCCACTGTATTAGCCTGGCGAATTCCTGTTGGCAGGCTATTCCAGATTTTAGGTGCATAACAGCAGAAGGCCGCCTCACCACTTCTTTTAAGTTTAGCATTTGGAATTCTAAGGAGACACTCATTTGAGGATCTAAGGTTACGATTTGGAATATAGGGTGTCAGACATTCTGATATATAAGATGGAGCGAGATTATTTAAGGCTTTATAAACCACTAGCAGAATACCCGCGCTTCGCAGCGGAGAAGTTGTGTGTTAAAGAAGTTATGAAAAAGAAAAGGAAAAATTTAAAAAATAACGTAACATCATTGTTAATGTAATTGTTTTTTCATTGATATGAGTGTTGTTGTCATATCTATATATATATCTATATCTATATATATCTATATATATATATCTATATCTCTATTTATATCTATATATATATATATATATATATATATATATATATATATATATATAT
>JANRMT010062815.1:17035349-17068278 GCA_026402145.1 Polypterus bichir lapradei | reverse complement strand
ATATATATATATATATATATATATATATGACAGCAACACTCATCACTCACAACAGTGACAAAACAATTACATTGACAATCATGTTACGTTATTTTCAAAATGTTTCCTTTTCTTTTTCATTGCTTCTTTAACACACTACTTCTCCGCTGCGAAGCGCTGGTATTTTGCTAGTTTTTAATAAACAAAAAAAAAATGGTATTCACTCACCCTGTTCCCTTGATTTACCTGTGACATGCTCTAAAGGTTATTGTTTGTGCTGTAAAACCAAAAAATGTTTTAGGGCATGAGGCACAAAAGAAAAATTCTTTTTACTGATATTTCACCTGCAACAATTCAGGATATATGCCACTCTTATTTTATAATAAGTAGAAAGTAAGAGGATGTCTGCATACAGTTCATACAACATTATAGAGAATGTTTGCTGAGCTAGTGAACAATTTACTTAAATTTTACTCTGCAGTTAATCAGAGAAGTAGCAGCAAGGCAAAAAAGGAAGTATAATCATAGAGTCTTACTTGCTGTATTACGTATTACTCACTCTACTTTGTTCTTTTCATTATACTGTTTTAGTATTCTTCGGATGTAACTAAGGAGAAAAATAAAAACAATATTTTTATTTTAACAACTTATCTTTTTTTGAGTTTAAGTAAGTGATAGGACACAAACCCATAAACAAAATAGAAAATTCCTCAAAAAGAGTCACAATTCTTACCAAGGACCAGGCCACATTCAGAAGCAGTGTATTTTTTCCTAATTGGTGTTTTTGCACAGGCAAAGCACAAAGCCAGACAAGCAAGATCATAGTTCATCCCTCCTATATACTCAATAGCATCTTCCCAAAAACATAATTAAAGTTTCAAACAGAAACATTTATAGCATTTAAATTATGAGAAGGTGCCTAGCTGGCAAGAGATTGCCCAGGGCAAGAGTAACACTAAGCTAACATAGACCAGAGCTATGTCACACAAGCAGCCTTAGGGAAAAGAGAGAGCCACACTAGTGGCAAGAGATGTTTGCAGATGCCAGTTTGTAAATGTGGGGGCTTTTGGGGTACAGCAAGCCCTGCTTGTGCGCTGAGTACCTTGAAAAGGCAACAAATATGTAGTAAAGAGGGGCAGCTGGGAGGAAAGAATGTAATTTCACTGTAATTTTCTTTGTGCCTAGGCAGGGCATACACTGATACACAAAATTCTCAAAGATCCAATAAATGAAAAGAGAGAGAGAGAGAAAAACAGTCTTAGTATAAATCGGTCCAGGTCAAAACCAGGAAAGCGATCTACCAAATTTCTGATCTCAACACACTAACAAGAAACATTGTCATTTCACCAAACAGAAATTCAGAGCCCTAATTAACCTTTAAGACAAACACTTTTAAAACACAAGAGAGCTGATGCGAAACTTTGCAACTTAAATACCACCATGGTAATGATGTCTTTATTGATCCACCAAGCGATCTGCTGAATTAGCAGCAACAATACAACAGAGCTGACTTTAGACTTCAAGAGATGCGGAATGGGTCATGTAAATATTAACAAATTATTAAATTTAAGCTTTTAGGGATTACTGAATATCTCTCATGGTTCCTCAACACCACCTACCTTGTTAGGAAGAAAGGTCAGTCTTTCACCCCAAATCAACATGACCTTCTATAGATGTAGAGTATTGCATCACTGAATTCATTCTCCCAATTATACACAACATTTATCAGATGGGATATATAATAGAAGAATTTCTTACATCTCAGAATTCTCAGACCCCCTCAAAAATGTCTTTGCCACTATATTAATATAGCAAGAAATATTGCACCTTTTGATGATCTGTCTTACCCAGGGCCATTAAACTGTTAAATAACACCTGTGAACAAAGATTCCCTTATGAAAACACTTTCACAGATAGTTGGCCGTACCAATTCAATGTAATTGTCCATTCACAACTCACTGTGTCCGTGACTGATGGTTACATATTCTATCTGGTACATGTTATATGTTTAGATTTAAGATTTATTTTTAATTTCATACTTATGCACATTTGCTGAGGTTTACTACTATCACATACTGCCATTGCTTTATTTGGTTATTTGTGTCTTCTGTGTTGCTGCACCATGTACACCATTATCAGTGCAATTAAAAAAAAATATTTCTGACATAGCAGGACTTACAATAAATACTTCATTGTATTGTAAGGTATAATGATATTAAATTGCAATAAATTATGTATGCCACGGAGAGATAACACAGTGGTGAGTATTCCTGTCTTACTGCAATATCTGATCATTGATTTTGCTCTGGACACTCTGTTTTTCTTCTCACATCCCTAAATACATGCATTGAGGTTAACTGGCAATTCTAAATCAAAGCATCGTAGGTTAATTTGAAATTCATAATTCAAGATTTTGTGTATAAGAGGGCCTACAATGGACCATTTCCAATCATGTTTCATACCTTACACCCGTACTACAAAAATCATTTGAGAATGTATGTAATTTTGTTCTCTATTTCAATTAAATTATATAAGCCATACATGTATTGTATAAAAAAATGTATTTTAAATTTTTGGATTCCATTTTTACAGTTTGGTTACATTCAATAAAAATATAATTTACGTTTTTTATCAAAGTACATGTATTATAAATTCTTACTTTCAGTATTAGCCGCTTTATTCTCCTAGGGAGGTAGAGCTCCATTTGGATATTAAAATAGAGACAGACTAGTTAGTCAGGCCATAGGTAATTTAAAATAATTTTGGAAAGATTCTGGAAAAGTGCTTTCAAGTCAGCATTGTAGAGATTTCAGGGGAGCCTGTAATAGATTTAATGCTTAGAGTGCTAAAAGGCACTATTTTGGCTTTCAATCATACTATGATCACTATAAATGCTTTCTTATACTGTATGTGCATCCTAACTCCTAACTTTATCTTTTTGCAGTTTGTTAATTATATGAAATGTACATGGAAGCTACAAAGAAATCAGTTCTACTGCCTTAGTTGAATTGGAATGTACTTCTGTCTCATTTTTATGAGTTGGTTATAAGCTGAGGATGAATCAAAAACAGAAATATATATGAAACAGAATATAAAAAATCTTGGTCAAAATATGAAAGCTCCCACATTTCTCATTAAATGTTTTTGCAGCACAGAATTTCCAACTTTTAATATCTTATTTTAAGGAAACTCAAATGACATATTAATGTAAAATTCAGAGTATAAATGACTCATAATCCCTGCAAAAGCATTATAAAGAGAGCCTGTATTATTTATTGACTTTGTAAACAGATGGAAAGCTCTTTCAGCAGTGCAACTCACCCAGAGTGATGTAGACAAAACTGTAGACAATGATGTTTGCATAACTGTACCCACAGTATTTTAACATGCTAAATGTCTCCAGCCCGAACCATGAAGGAGAACAAAATCACTGTGGTAATGAAGTCGCTAAACCAGAACAGCCTTCTACTTGCAGGTGTCTGACTTCACAATGGTGACTATCTTTACAGGGATGCAACGTCTGGACAATAATGAAGGCTAATTGCCAACTATACTGTAGATGTAGTGACCTTGCCAAAGTAGAATTATTTTGTTACACAGAGTCAGCTCCACTTACACAATTGTTCATGTATATCATGATTATTTTAGAAGATGTTCTAGTGGATTCTTTCTCCTTGACACTCGCTCTCGTATTTCACTAAACACTGATAAATTGTATTTCATCCTAGACAACCCGATTGCCAGCTGATGGCTATGTTGTTAGGAATGCTTACCATTTTCTACTTGGGTGAGACTTTCTTAACCACTGCATTGCAGATATCAATGTTGGCTCTTCATGTTTTTGATTGGTGCATAGCAAAATTCCTTTGTTATAGCTGAAGGACCATCCACTTCATATTTTTTATGGTAGCCCTCTACTATTATCATCACGGTACCTTAACAGAAAGTAATCTAACTGTGCATCTGTGTCATCCAGGGACCACATAAATATCTTGAAATAATTTTCATTACCAAAGGTCTGACGATACTATGGGTCTGGACTTTACACTGCATGTGGCACATACCTGGAACATTTTTATCCCATGTGCCCATCAAATACAATGAATACACATTGATGCAAATAATAGTTAAAGATTTTACAGAATCCCATTCGTGCGTGCCACCTGTGGATTTAATTCAGAGTAGTTATCTAAAACAATATCTTTATTTTTACTTCCTCCAGACTTTTGTAGCACTCCGTAAAAGGTCCTACAGCGTTTTCAGAGGGCCAGAATGAAATTGCAGTCATTAAAGTGCCACTTAGCGCATACTCTTGTTAAATTTTGAGGCCTTATTATGTTAAGCAATATTTTACCTCCTGGTTCACAGAATGTGGAGCTAATCCATTAGTTGCTTAGACCTGCCATTTTACTGCCACGGAATGAAAAGGTGCCATGCACTGAGGCAACAGGAAGAAATTAAGAGATAAGCACGAAAGCAGGAGTCATAACTGAAGAGTGCAGCTAACTATTTTTAATACAATACATTTGAGAGTCTTTTTGATAATAATTCCAAAATAGTGACATGGACATGCTTGCAACACAGGCTTAGTGTTGCACCAATTGAATAATAATACTGCATGACTTCTGTGGCTAAAAAGATTATAAATGGAAACAATTCTGAAAACAAAGTTAAATTTATAAATGAAAGTGATACTAAAATGTATTTAATTGAAAACCCCAGAAACAGACTAACAATTAAAATGGAAAATGTTCTAAATCCTGGAAAATTTGTCAAAGAGCTACTGTTCATGTCATCAATGTTAACTGAAGTACAAGCTTTTATAAAACTGTGCTCTTATTACATGAGGTTCATTAAGAACCGTGCAGAAAAAAAGAACATTAACATTAGAAGAATTGAGGACAACAGTTCTATCTCAATAAAGCTTGCTAGTCCTATCTGCCTAATTTTTCCCATATAACATCAAGTCAAGCAAGTCTTTTCCACACCACTTGGTAACTTACTTCATGTGTCTATGGTCCTCAGGGTGAAGAACACTTTCTAGCATTTAACTCCATTTTTTTGTCATTAGGTTAAAAAAGGTCAAAGAAAATGGTACTGTACAAAAGGGTGAAAAATGAAAGGCATACAGCCAATCAAAACAAAAACAAGGTGAGGAATTCATTCTTCCAGCACAAGTAGTCCACTTTCGGAGGCTTCAAGATCTTTATAGCGCCAGTCTGGAAGGGACAGGGCTTTGTGGTGGAAGTAGGGTCACTCATTGAAATATATTGAGAAAAATAAGGAATAAGAAATTAGTGACAGCGCCCCCTCTGTACATGGGGTGGTATTACTTATGTTTTTGGAGCCTTGAAGATGTTCACTGAGCCACATGTGCTTGACAGCCTATATATGTCAAAAAGCAGTTTCTCATTGTTTGGCATTCCAAAACTTTGAACTTTACATAATCAAGGACCACAAAGTACTTGTTAGTTGTCAGAAAATACTTGTTAATAACCCCACTGCTCATGCTGAGATCTGAAGTTTGATGTTTATAATTGAACAGTTAAGTATAGGTAATTCACTGTTCATGAAAATACAGATTAATTTTCCAGATGCTCTTATGTAGAACTACTTTGTACATAGATGCGACAAACTAACCCAATGTAACGCTTGTAGCCTTCTGATCCTCCTGAAGTCTCACAAAAAAATGGTACTACATACACAAACTGCTACGATGAACGTCCACCAAAAGTCTCTTGGACTCCTTTTTTAGTGATAAGGTGAGAAGCTTAGCAATCCAGAGTATAATATAGCTGCAGATAACCTTTATCTAAGATTAATCCAAACAGTTTATTATGTGATATACTACAGTGGGTACGGAAAGTATTGAGACCCCCTTCAATTTTTCACTCTTTGTTATATTGCAGTCATTTGCTAAAATCATTTAAATTAATTTTTTCCCTCATTAATGTACACACACCACCCCATATTGACAGATAAAAAAAAGGATTTTTGAAATTGTTGCAAATTTATTAAAAAAGAAAAACTGAAATATCACATGGTCCTAAGTATTCATACCCTTTGCTCAGTATTTAGTAGAAGCACCCTTTTGAGCTAATACAGCCATGAGTCTTCTTGGGAAAGATGCAACAAGTTTTTCACACCTGGATTTGGGGATCCTCTGCCATTCCTCCTTGCAAATCCTCTCCAGTTCTGTCAGGTTGGATGGTAAACGTTGGTGGACAGCCATTTTTAGGTCTCTCCAGAGAAGCTCAATTGGGTTTAAGTCAGGGCTCTGGCTGGGCCATTCAAGAACAGTCACAGAGTTGTTGTGAAGCCACTCCTTCGTTATTTTAGCTGTGTGCTTAGGGTCATTGTCTTGTTGGAAGGTAAACCTTCGGCCCAGTCTGAGAAGTGACATCAGTGGTAGAACAGCTGTCAGTTTTCTGTTCTGCAGAGGGAGGAAGAGTTAGGGCATTAGAACACAGTGCCAAAACCTGGTTCCATGGGTAATTACTATCACCAGAGCTTTTAAGCTGTAACCCATGTGACAAATTTTATCCTACCAAGATTCCCAAGAGGACAGTTGGGAAAATGTTTCAATTTTTCTTTTTTATGTTTGCAAAGTGTTTCATGTGAAATATATACCTTAATTAACCCTAGTACTTCTTATGAAAGACATGTTCATTGGCAAAAAAAAAACACCACTACAATGCAGATGTGGAAAACTAACAGCTATAGCTGTGGCTGCTTTTAATGAAGTGAAGAATTTCCTTAAAGTGAAAGTTATTCTGAATAATCCAGGTAATTGCTTACAAGCCACAACAAAGATTATTTAAAAATAAAGCAAACAATGCTTGACTGCTACATAGTGATAAACTGTTTTGGAAAATGTACTTGACCTTGGAAAACTTTTAGTTATATGCTTTTGTATTAACCATGATTGTCAGAACACATTTTTATTTGGTCTATAATCAATCTGTCAGTTTCAAGAGAAGAAATTAATTATCGGCATGTTGAACTACATAATTGTGATGATTTAAAGATTTTGACTCATCTTTAATTGTTTATTTCTTTATTTTCAACATTTGTGTCTTTGTGCTTACTGTGTTGTATGTTGATGATGAAATCTCCCAAAGGAGAAAATTTTGTATTCAGTTTGCAGTAAGTTCTATTGACAAAAACACAGTTCTTCATGCAAAATTTAATTCTCTAAAGTATAACCAGTTGAAATTACAGATGTTGATTTGACTGTATTTTAGGCCATTATATGAATAAGAACTGATAAAATATTTTCGTTGTATTTTTAACGGCTTCAACTTGTGAAAAGTTATTTTTTTGTGTCTTCTTCTTCTTCTTTCGGCTGCTCCCATTAAGGGTTGCCACACAGGATGATCTTCTTCCATATCTTTCTGTCCTCTGCATCTTGTTCTGAGTCACCCATCACCTGCATGTCCTCTCTCACCACATCCATAAACCTTCGCTTAGGCTTTCCTCTTTTCCTCTTCACTGGCAGCTCTATCCTTAGCATCCTTCTAATGTATCCAATATACCCAGCATCTCTCCTCTGCACATGTCCAAATCAACACAATCTCGCCTCTCTGACTTTGTCTCCCAAACGTCCAACTTGAGCTGACCCTGTAATGTACTAATTTCTAATTCTATCCGTCCTCATCATACACAGTGCAAATCTTAGCATCTTTAACTCTGCTACCTCCACCTCTGTCTCCTGCTTTCTCGTCAGTGCAACCCATATAACATAGCTGGTCTCACTACTGTCCTGTAGACCTTCCCTTTCACTCTTGCTGATACCCGTCTGTCACAAATTACTCCTGACACTCTTCTCCACCCATTCCACCCTGCCTGCACTCTCTTGCACAATCCCCATTACTCTGTACTGTTAATCCCAAGTATTTAAACTCAACTACCTTCGCCAACTCTATTCCTTGCATCCTCACCATTCCACTGACCTCCCTCTCATTTACACACATGTATTCTGTCTTGTTCTTACTGAACTTCATTACTGTCCTCTCTAGAGCATATGTCCACCTCTCCAGAGTTTCCTGAACCTGCTCCCTACTATCGCTACAGATCACAATGTCAAAGATCATAGTCCACGGGGACTCCTGTCTAATCTCGTCTGTCAACCTGTCCATCACCATTGCAAATAAGAAAGGGCTCAGAGCCGATCCCACTTCCACATTGAATGCATTCATTCTACTACCACAGACCTCACCACTGTCACACTTCCCTCGTACATACCCTGTACAACTCTTACGTACTTCTCTGTCACTCCTGACTTTTTCATACAATACCACAGCTCCTCTCAAGGCACCCTGTCATATGCTTTCTCCAGGTCCACAAAGACACAATGCAACTTCTTCTGGCCTTCTCTAAACTTCTCAATCAACATCCTCAGAGCAAACATTGCATCTGTGGTGCTCTTTCTTGGCATGAAACCATACTGTTGCTCACTAATCATCACCTCACTTCTTAACCTAGCTTCCACTACTCTTTCCCATAACTTCATGCTGTGGCTCATCAAGTTTATCCTCCTGTAGTTACTACAGTCATGCACATCCCCCTTATTCTTAAATATCGGCACCAGTACACTTCTTCTCCACTCCTCAGGCATCCTCTCACTTTCCAAGATTCCATTAAACAATCTGGTTGAAAACTCCACTGCCATTTCTCCTAAACACCTCCATGCTTCCACAGGTATGTCATATGGACCAACGCCTTTTCCATTTCTCATCCTCTTCATAGCTGTCCTTACTTCTTCCTTGCTAATCCGTTGTACATCCTGATTCACTATCTCCAACCTCTTCTCTCTCTCGTTCTCGTCATTCATCAGCCTCTCAAAATACTCTTTCCATCTTCTCAACACACTCTCCTCACTTGTGAGTATGTTTCCATCTTTATCCTTTATCACCCTAACCTGCTAATTTTTGGCAGACTTATTGAAGTAACTCAATTTAATCAGAAAGTAATTGAGACATTTTCAGGCCTGAAAGAAAGGAGGGCAAAATGTATGTTCAAGGAAATATAGGTATCCTGATTGTAAATGCAGAAAAAGATTTAGGTTGGACTTCTCCTCTGGGTGTAGTACAAGACAGGTTGGGGGAAGACAGGTTGTTATGTTTTAAGATGGGGTCTGTGGATTTCACAATGTGAATTTGTACCCAGGTGAGGTAAGCCTGGCAATCTTTCATAGGACTGGACAGACTGGCAGTAAGTGTAGCATAACATTAGGGTGGGAATGTCTCTGTGGGTGTGCATAAATTATAAACTGGAATGCAAGACTTGAGAAAAATCAGGGAAATTGTGATTGTATATATTGTGGATTTAAGGAATACAGTGGAAATGGCCAAGGACTGGGCACTCTATTAGCAGAGGCAGAATAACATTTGGATTGGACTTATGCTATGGATGTGTTATAGGACAGACAGATGTCCACGTTATTGGAAGATTACGGAGGTGGTGGTGCAGACATTATGGTGTGAGCTTTGACAGAATGGGGAACTGGGCAAGTTGGCAGAGGATTGGGCAATTTAGAGACAGGTGTAGTATAAAATATGGGTGGTAGGTACACCTGTTCCTTTCCACATCTATAGGTCAAGTAATAGGAAGAAAAAGGGGACTTTGAATGTCGCAGACTGAAGTTGTGGAGCACAGTAGACATGGGAAAGTTGTAATCACATTGGGGCAGCACAGTGGAAAGGGTATAATAGATTTTAGCCTGGATTTTACCTATGGTTTCAGTACTGGACAGGCCAAGTTGTGGATAAACACTATGATGAGGACCACAAGAGCATGTGGAATAACCAGATAGATAAACAGATATGAAAAGCACTATATAATAGATAGATGTGAAAGGCACTATGTAACAGATAAATAGAAAGATGTGAAAGGCGCTATTTAATAAGTGCTACTTCAGTTTTTCCCCCCAAAATCTGCACCCCACTCATATTTTTTTCACCAGCCACCCACTGGTGGTTGCATCTGTTTTTCACCAGTTGGCACAGTTTTGGTTTGTATGTAATTTTTGGTATCATTTCCACCTTGGGGTTGCTTCTGTATCAGAGTACAGGGTTCCCTAAATAATCTTTTGTTGTTTCTTGTCGCTTTGATTAAATACTCTTTTTGATTTTCTAGTTTAGACCATCTTCTGACCTTTTTACGATTACAGATGTTTTCTTGCATTTTGTCTTTGATTATTATTAATTCTGGTCTCCTGATTTTGATCTTCGCTTTGTTTTTTGACCTAGCCTATTCTCCAGGTTGCCTATTAATTAAAATAATTTTTTAAACATGATACATAGCCACAAGCCCAAGGACTGTTGTGAGGACTATACTAACCCAGGGTCTGTTTCAGAAAGCAATATTACATAATGGTGGATCTCAGAACAAATCCTGGTTTGCGTTACATGATTTTATACCAGTGGATAAACCGATTCCAGAACACCAGATATGAATCGCCTCAGGCAATCCCACATATGATGATCCAGATTAACACGCATTCACGGCAAAATTTACAAGCCTTTATGACTTGATTGCTGAACAGTTGATCAACCAAGGACTAAAAGTCTTAGACAAAAGAGGGGACAACCTTCATGCCAGCAGAGCAAGACATATAGCATTGCATGAAAGTTATTGGCACATCCAGTAAAAGAGTAGCAAGACAGCAACAGCAACTGCCAAGGAAAGGGAGATGGTGTGAAGTAATACCACTGAAAGAATAAATGCATAAAACAGTTAATCAGTGAAATCCATGTAAACTTTGTGATGAATTTTTGCATTGTGCAAATGTACTCCTGCCGATATTTACTTGAAACGTTATGTTGTAAAGTTTCCATTTTTGCATTATTGACGATATCAAAAAAGTCTAAGAGACATGGTGATAAGTGTTCAGCATAAATGGAATTGTTCTAGTTGTTATTGGGAGAGACAGGGAACATTCTACTGCTTGCACTTATGGCTTGTCACCCAAAAGAAAACAAAGCTTAATTATGTTCATGTAAAAATCTGCAACAGGAGACTCACGGTGCCAACTCCTTGAATGGTAGCTTAACCTATTCAAACTTGAGACTTCAGATATTTGGCCTCAACATTTGTAATTATGTGCCTAGCTTCTCTTATTCTCTTAAGAATGGATAAGAGAACACATTGATATTTTTACTATTTGATATACAGTCTTGTGCTTCATTTACAAAAATGATCAACCAAATGAACTGCAATACAATGCAGAAGTAATAATGTTGCCTTTTTCCATTACAAATCTCTAAAATCAAAATTGCATTAACAAGCCAATCAGGTATACAGTCTGTATCTGCCAAACAGGGGATTCTTCAGAAGCATTTTTAATGGGCAAGGAACTCCCCAGAGGGGATTAAGGTGAGTAGCTTGCTCCACCAGTTGTTCTATTATCAGTTATAACTGGTCAGAAATGCCACAGTTGTTAAAATTTGATAGCCCTACCTGCAACTCTGTGCAATTTCTCTTTGATGGTGGCTATTTATTTCAGTTTTGGGAAGACAGACTGTATGTTTAAGTGCGTGTATGCAGATGCCACTTCAAAGTTAGGCACACTTTTGCGATTAATTTTCTGATATGTGTGGCTTTCGACAAAAAAGATGAGAAATGCCCATGATTGTAGAATGGTAATGCTCATGCAGACACTCCTCTAAGCATGTTCAATCGTGACCTCCTTACGTTTCTCTGGGAAGAACTTGACGAAAGAGTTCTTTTACTATGTCGACTGCTCTTTCAGGGAGGGGCAAGACATCTTCAACATTTTGTCTGTTTTTTCTGCTTCTTAAATATTCAGCTGGGATCAGCATTTTTGACACAACATTTATGATATTTGACCCAGTTATATAAAAGAGAAAATGCTAAATCTTTTTAAAGATAAAAGAGTTTATTTTTCACAAAATTGCCTGAAACACAAGGTAATCCAAGCAAACAAGTCCCAAAACAAAATACCAAGAATAGTTGAAATACAGAGTGAAGGTAAAAAAATCCAGTAGATCACAAAAAGCAGAAGGAAAAGCAAAAACAAAGAACTCACCAAATCTCTCTAGTGCATTCGAAATGAACAGCCAGGAACTATGGGGGCCCCTCATATTTACAGGGAGTGAGGGCAGTTCCTGGTGGCAATTGACAGGTGGGCCGGTCGGGGTGGGTTTGAGCTCAGGTCAGCGGCACCACTTACCTCCTTAGTCTCCTCCATCGTCACCATGTGGACATGGCTTTAATTCAGGAGTCACACCTGTTGACCATAAATTTAATCATTTACAGTTGATCCTTCCATTTTTAACATCTTGTGCTCAGAGGTGGAAATTCAACGTGTTTTCTGAAAACAAAATAACTTCTTCTCAAACTAGAAGAGTTCTTATCATTCAGTATTGGATTAGGAGATTAGGATTAGGAGATGATGCAAGTGCCATGTTGATTCTGGGGTTCATCAGCGGTGTGTTCTTGCTCCTAATCTGTTCAATGCTTGCATGGACTGGGTGTTGGGCAAGGTCGTGGGGTCCAGCAGAGTGGGTAATCTGTTGGTGAAGAAAGATTCACTGATCTTGACTTTGCTGACGATCTGATCTCTGATCTTTGCAGAATCAAAGGAGGCTCTGATCGGGGCTCTCGAAAGACTCAGCGAGGAGTCTGAGTGTCTGGGCTTGAGAGTGTCCCGGGTAAAAACCAAGATCCAGGCATTTAATGACATCTTAGGCACAGCCATCAGCAATGTGTCTGTCTGCGGAGAGAGTGTTGACCTTGTCGAGAGGTTTACATACCTTGGCAGTGACATTCACGTCTCTGGTGTTTCTTCCTATGAAGTCAGTAGACGGATTGGGATAGCGGGGGGGTCATGAGGTTGCTGGAAAGGGGTGTGTAGTGCTCCTGATATCTATGCAAAAGGACAAAGGTCCAAGTCTTTAGAGTCCTGGTGCTTTCTGTCTTGCTATATGGTTGCAAGACATGGACGCTATCCAGTAACCTGAGACAAAGACTGGACTCCTTTGGTACTGTGTCCCTCTGGAAAATCCTTGGGTACCATTGGTTTGACTTTGTGTCAAATGAGTGCTTGCTTATGGAGTCCCGAATGAGGCACATTACCTGCATTATGAGGGAGTGTCCGTTACGGCACTATAGCCATGTGGCGCAATTTCCCGAAGGTGATCCAGCTCGTAGGATCCTCATTGTTGGGGACTAGAGTGGCTAGACCAGGCCAATGGATCTCTCCATTGCGGTGGGAATGTAAAGCTCTCAAGAAACAAGTGGCAGACATTCAGACAACCATAGATCAGTTGAGTGCAGAGGTAAATAACCTGACAGCTGCTGTTAATGCATCTGAAAATGCACCTCCAAGTGTCACTTTTAGTCACCAAATGGATCATTAACCAATGGTATCCTTCTCGCTACTCCGATTATCCAAAGTAGTGTAGGGGGTTTTTAAACAAATGACAGATGGTATCTGAAACTAACTCTCACACATATCCAGACAATTGTACAAGATAAGTTTTCATAATGGAGAAAAGGCCATTGCAAAGAATGTCTATAATATTTGAAACAGAAAATCTGTTTTGCCTTTTAGTTGAATTTTTTCGTATCAGAGTTTAGAAAAATATTCAATACACCCATATGGTCTGAACTAGAGGCAAATAGTTGACTGGAGTGCCAGGAGGGTATAAAATCAATGAATGAATACATAGTTGAGTTTCGTATGATGGCAGTGGAAATAGGGTGGGCTGACATGACAATTATTCCTGTATTTCAATAAATTTAAAGAGGGTTGTCCACAGAGATTAAAGGTGATAGCTTGCCACACCATCAGAAGATCCCAAGAATCAGTAGTTAAAGTGGCTCAGAAGCTGAGTGAAGGTTTGAGCATAGGTAAGAGTGGGAATCTATAGCTGAGAACACTTTGGTAGGGTTCAAAGAAAGAGTGAAAAAAATTAAACAGCACATGGTGTCCTCATACATAAAGATGCAGGGAAGCTAGAGCATTCATGCTATTTTAGATTTAGTAGGATGGGTAGTTGTTGTCAAACCCTGTGTCAAAATATTTTAATTATTAATTGATTTTGGAACTGCAGAGAACTTTATTAGTTCTTTGGCTGAACAGTTGAATATATTCCCAGTACTATTCAAACCACAAAACTTTCTGTAGATGGTAAGCCCTTTGGCTCTGGGCATTTAGATTGTACCACTCTGATACTGAAATTAAAGAATGGACTCTTTCGTGAACAGCAACTCATATTCTTTATTATTATATCCCATCTACCACAAATAATACTGGGTTTTCTGTGGCTATAAAAGCACAATCCATTTATTGACTGGTCAGAGAGAGAAATAACTCAGTGGAATCAAAAATGTTTTGAAAATTTTTTACTTGATCTGTGCCATCAAGCTGTGATGTTCAGTCAACCTGGTGTAAATCAGACATTAATATCAATATTTGGAAAGGCTTGTGTGTTGATGTAAAGAAATACGTAGTAGCATGTGAAATTTGTGGAGTTACCAGCTCCTCTCTAACATTGGGAACATGTTTCTTTAGATTTTATTACTGATCTTCCACCCTCCAAGGGCTTCATTATACAATTTTGGCATGTAGTAGGTCAATCCTCCAAGTATGCTCATTTTATACCATTAAAAGGGTTGCTTTCTGCCAAAAGTGCTGGATGAGCACATTTTACACAAGGTGGTGTACCTTCATGGTTTTCTGTTCTCAATAGTATCCAATCAAGGACGAAAATTTATTTCACGATTTTGAAAAGCCTTTTGAATGAGTTTCGGTTTTTCTTTGAATTTGATTTAAGAGTATTGTCCTAAGGCAAATGGTCAGACTGAGTGGGTCACCTGGGACCTGGAAAATTATTTAAAATGTGTGGTTAATTCCAACCAAGATAATCGTGCAGACTTTCTTCCTATTGCCAAATTCTCAAGAAATATCCAGGTTCACTCAGCATTGAAGATGTTTTTGAGACTCCGTCCCTTTTGTTAGCTCTGCCTTGGGTTTCCAATTACAGTGGAACCGAAGCAATTTCCACCATAGGATTGTATGTAAATACAATTAATCCATTCCAGACCGTACAAGCTGTATGTAAATATATATTCTTTTAGTTTTTAAGCACAAATATAGTTAATTATACCATAGAATGCACAGTGTAATAGTAAACTAAATGTAAAAACATTGAATAACACTGAGAAAACTTGAACAACAGAGAAAACTAACACTGCAATAGTTCGCGGTATAGTGCTAGGAACTGCTCGCTAAAAACACTTTTTTTTAATGAGTTTTAAGCACAGGTAAAAAAATAAACATTTGAAAAATCCGTAATTTAATAAACCACCAAGAAAAGTAATATTGCCACAATGCACGCTATGAACCGATCGCTGTAAACAGAACTGAAAACAAAAACAAGCCTTTTCTACCTTATGCGTCCAGCCTTCTCTCTCTCGCTTGCTCGCTCGCTCTCTCTCTCTCTCTCTTTCGTGTGTGCATGTGTCTCTTTGGCGAGCCTGGAGCGCCTGTGTGTGTGCCTCTGTCTCGCGCGCCTGTGTGTGTGTGTGCTTCTGTCTCGCGCGCCTGTGTGTGTGCCTCTGTCTCGCGCGCCTCTGTGTGTGTGTGTGTGTGTGTATGTATGTGTGTGTCTCTCGCGCGTGTGCCTGTGTGTGTGTCACACTCTCTCTCTCTCTCTCGCTCGCTCGCTCGCTGCACAGGAAAGGCACAGGGAGAGACTGAACATGTACAAACCTAAAGGGAAACTGGCCTGTTCGTATACCAAGTGTGTGGTTGTGAACCGAGGCAAAAGTTTGGCGAACTTTTTGGTTTTAAACCGAGTTGTACATGTACCGAGATGTTCGTGAACCGAGGTTCCACTGTACATTAGAAACCTTTGTTCAAGGTGGTTTTTAAACATTGCCAGATTGAAGAAAGTTGGTATGTTAGACAAATGATTCTGTGATGCCAGACATGAAGCTGCCCCTCTGTATAGAGTGGGTCATAAAGTGTGGTTGGCCATAAGAAATATTCTTCTATGGGTTCCATCAAATAATTGGCACCTAGATATACAGGTCCTTATTTCATCAGATATTGTGTTACTCCAATTTTATATTCTTTAACACTTCCTGCAAACTTTAAAATCCTCAGGCACTGAGGATTCCATGTTTCCCAGTTGTGGTCAGTTTCTTGTTGCCCTTTGTGATATAAAAAAAGGGCGTCAGAGAACTCCAAACCCCAACACGAACATGCCTGCACAGTCCCAGATTCAAATAAAGGGTGATTTATTAACCAAACTCCTTAACAAGTTGCAGAAAACACAAGTTTCTCTTTCCACAATTCCTCTTTTCAGCACAATTCTCTCACCACCACACTGCCCCCCTCCAGTCAAGCGTTGCCTCTCTTCCTCCCAGCTCCAACTCACCTGGATAAAGGAGCGCAGTCCCTTTTATTATAGTTTGCCCGACAGAAGTACTTCCGAGTCTCATGGAAGTCCGTTATAACAGGGAGCTTGTCTCCTCTGCTGGACTACATCTCCCGGCATGCCCTGCTGGCTTCCCACTGGGTACTGATGATGGGAGCTGCTGCCATCAAGCATGCTGGGGGAGAAAAAAAATCCCACAACAACATCTCCCGTTGTTAGCGGGCTGTCTGTCCATCCCTTCTGCTCCATCTTTCTGGGTCTGATCCTTTTCTCCTCCCCAAATGGGGTGCCTGTTTGCCTCATAAGCATCCTGGCTGGGATGCCCGTCCAGCCCATTTGGCATCTACATCTTAGTATACCCCTCATTGTTCCTCTATCAATGTACTGATTGACAGGACTGAAGATTCTGAGGTCCAGTCTATTGTGGATACTAGACTAGGTTGAATATTTAATTTATTGGAAAGGACTATGGACCTGAGGATCACTCCTAGGTCTGGCATGAAATAATTATTCTAATATTGTTTGTGTCTGTTTTAAGGTTTTTTTGATTGGTTAAAATCTCCATTCCAGGATTTTAATAATCAAGAAATCTGATTTCACCATAAGAATTTTTATTTATTTTGCATTACAAGATGATTTAGTTTTGTGATCACTCACCATTCAGGTGTTATGATCTGCAACACAACATGGTCTAAAAAGGTGAATAAGTCTTAACATAAACAAAAAAACTGATGAGGACTTCACTAGTATGCCTCAGAATCACAGGCAACCTGGTCCCAAACTCAAGAGGCGTACACATGCCCAAAATGGATCATGGTGCATGTAAAAATTAAAAATATTCAAAAATGTCCTTCATGTAAACCTCAAAAACAAACAAAGCAATGTTTCTTAAATATTAAAGAATTTATCAAATAATTAAACAAGCATAAAAAAGCCAACTCAAGAAAAAAGGGCAAACACAGCGAAAAAGAATATGCCTAAAAAGGCAATCCAAAGCAAACAAGTCTGGTACCTAATACAGAAATCAGAATCCACAAAAACACAAGCAATAATCCATTAAATCAAAGAATCCAAAGCAATACTCAACTCAGCATGGGGCCTCTTTGGGTTCCTGCCATAAAACACAAAGAAAATCCTCACAAAACATATTCATATATATAATACACATAAAAACTAAATAATATAAAAACAAAAATTAACAAAATTTACAAAAAAATGAAAAATCATAATTCAAAAGCAACACAAATGACAAAAAATGAATATATAATTAAGGCTGGGAACAACTTGTCCATACTAGAAGATATAATTATCCCCCTGCTCCACAAGGCTTATTTTAACCTGCACAAGGCTTATTTCAACCTGGACAAAGCTGACAGCACTGTGAGGATTATGTTTTTTGATTTCTCCAGCATCTTCCAATTCCATCCTGCCATACCCATTAAGGGGTATAAACTTAGAAATATAAAGGTGGATGAGCTTTTGGCACTCAAGATAATGGACTATCTATCGGAAGACCACAGTTTGTCAGACTCAAGGATTGTGTTCGTGATATGGGTGTGAGAAACACTTGAGCACCATAAGGAACAGGCCTGTCTTCTTTTCCCTTAACACTCTATATGCCTTAGACAACAAATATAACAACAGGTCATGTCAGTTACGGAATTAAAATAGCAAGCTTATTTATAGGACACACTCTGAACCCCCTGGAGGCAGTAGCAAGGGAGACAATTAAGCCAAAACTGAATGTCATTACACACAATACGGCACATCCTCCCTCTGACACACTAACACTGAGCACTTTCAGCTAACGAATTATTCAGCAGAAGTGTGTCCGTAAACTCTACTGGGGCTCCTTTGTAACATCAGTAATACATGCCTGTGTAATATCTCACTGTGAATGTGACAGCCAAGTCAGAACTTTATTTTCTTTTCCATTTTCTTGCTTTATAGTCATTCTGGTGTGTGTTCTGATGAAAGCGTGTATGTATATTTATTCATTTATTTACTTACTTACTTATCTAATTTAATTATTTATTTAAAGAGCTTCTATAGAAGGCCAGATTTCCCCTGGGGACAAAAAGTTATATTTATGTATTTATAATTTCATATTTTAATAAAGAAAAGAGAAAAAAAATCCTGATACAATGGGTTTGAATAAGGACCCTAAAACATCCATTAAAAAGTCCAAAATTATTTGTGTTGCATAATCCAAACATCAATTATGAGATTGTATGCTCTGACTCTCCCAAACATATCTCTCTCTCTCTCTGTATTTCTGCTAAAGTTTTCTTAAGTAAACCATTTCCAGAAAACCCTCTTATGCATGTCTTTACAATAACTTCACCTTTGTTGCCTAAGCATATGTTTTTTACATGGCTTAATTCAAAAAAGAACCTCAAGCTAATGGCCAAACTGACAAAATAAATCTAGAATTTACAAAATCTAATTTTAGACTGACTGAAATAAATTCCTGTTTGCTTGGCAGTTATGCAAGTGAGTCAAAGATAGAGAGAGAGAAAGAGAGAGTGAGAGGGAGAGAGGGAAGCTGTAATTACATTTTCACCCAGTTACATCCAATAGTTTTTCTCTGAAATATTTTTCACAACGATTCATAAATTGGCAGGATATCTGAACATCAGGTAAAATGAGTTATGTATTCTCTTTCATAAAATTAAGTTTGTCAATGCAGCTGGATATATATACACACATAACAATGCTGCTACTACTACTACTGCTGTTACCTTTGACTGAGTATTTGAAGAATGCACATAAATCCTCCTTGGATATTGCTTTAGATATCCAGAAAAGCAAGATGGGTGCATCTTAGAAGGGGAACCCTTTCTACTATAGCAAAATGTCAGTGGGCATAAACCAGTGTCACTGAAGCATGATTATTGTAGTCTTAAGAAGGCATTTTGGCACAGTATAAAAGCTGACCTGGAAGTATCTTCAAATCATTCATCACTCTTTTGATTTTGTTTAATTGCTAGGCTTCTTTTTTTAGCTCTTAAAGTATTGTTTCCATCTGTGTTTGTTAATTTTTTTTTGTTTCTATTTTCGCCACATTTAGATTTGTGCTCCTGTTCCCTTTGTTTAAAACTATAAAACTATTGCACACATAATCTTAGTGAGCCTTAGACCATTTTAAGGGCACAACCAGGTGTTAATAGAGTAATGGAACATTTATTAACTTTCCGTTTCCTTTCATAGAGTTGGAGGAACACGGGAAGGATGATGGCTGATATTGTTCCAGCCCCCATCTTCAACTATGGCCACTTCTGACAGCAGGAACAAAAGCCCACGTGATTCTACCATTGGCATCAGATGACCAGAAGGTTTGGCAGTAAGCAGATGGATCTCCTGCATCTTATTTGCCAAACTGTAATCCAAGAGAGTACCAAAATATTCACATTTCATCAGTATTAATATTTCTTGGCTATGCAAACTCACCAATTAAACGAGGTTTGCTAGTGTGAACCCCATCCCCTTACATTTTTTTATTCTTCCTTCTTACAAAGATAGTTGCTAAATAAGCTCTTATATTGCAAAGATGCTTGCTAGTTTTTAATAAATAAATGTATGACAATCACCACCGTCAGATACTCATCTCTTCACTTTTCATTTTTTATCTTTTATCTTACCTTAACCAAGATGCAATGCGTCTTACATTTACATTTATTTGCTTGGCAGATGCCTAGTCTTGAAATTAAACTTCAGAGTTGTTGAGAATCTTTGATTGACTTCAACAGCCCAAGAGTATCATTTTATTTTGCAGTTATGGACTTCAGCATATTGTTTTGCCACAGATGACAAACAGACTTAAATAAAATAATAATACCAGACCAGCAATCTAGCAGTTCAGCTTGCCAGCAGCATAAGCAGAACCTGTGGTATAGCGGGTCCACAGCTCTCTCAGCAAAGGCCAGTTTTTAAATAAATAATCACCGCGCTCGCGGCAGCTTAGTAAGGGGGCGTGGTGGCCGTAGCAAGCCGCAGGGCAATCTGCGGTGTGGGCGTTTCTCACCTAAGTTCTTGGGGCTAATGTGCTGCAGCTGCCATGTCCTCTCTGCATATAAAGAGAAGCCTGAGATGGTTAGGGGGAACAGAACGGAAGTGAAACAAAAAAAACAAGGAAGAGAGATAAAGACGGAGGTTGTAGCAGGAAGCGAACGAGCGAGAGAGAGAATGCTCGCAGGCAGCTGTGTGGAAGCCTGGGTGTTAGGCCGACACCTGGGAGTCGAAGTAGAAGTCGCTCACGTTGAGTGATCATGTAGCGGGAGTGACTAATGAAGGGCGACTGTCCGCATAAGGCTAGGACGGCAGCGGGAGTCAGGAGGCTTGGTGGTGAAGTCCTTGATATGGGCATCCTGGAAATCAAGGTTCTAAGTCTCAGGCCTGGGATGAGTGCCAGACCGAAGTCAGGATCGGGAGGACTCCAGACCTGTGTGTGTGGAAAAGGACAGCTGCTGAGAGAGCGTTTCGCTTGCTGAAAAGCCCACCCGGGAGAAGCAGGTGAGACGCTAGTGTAGAAGAGTACTGGACTTATTGATTTTAAGGACTGCTTCCAGCGTCATTTGAACCTCGTTGCTTTTAAGGATTGTGTTTTTCTATTTATTGGTTTTAACCTCCACATTTTCTTTTATGGATTATTTATTTAATGAAGACTCTTTTGAAGCACTGCACTGTTTAATGGAACACTTTGTTTTGATTTGTTGGATTTTTAATAAAAGCACTTTTACACTTTTTACATCATCCCCTTGCTATTGTTGCCTCCACTGTCTAGGTCAACTCGGTGACATTATCGACGGTGTTGGGTTCAAGGGCTCCCGAACAGCGATGGGAGCATGGAGCAGAACCCACATCGTCACAGAACTCACCTGTTTTTTTGAGCATCATTTCCCTGATATAAATAAATAAAAAAATAAAAAGGATCAGGAGATGAAGCATACTGAAAAAGAATCAAGCACTGTTGCTGAAACCAAACCAAAACCATGAAAAAAAATTGAAAGTCAAAGCCAAAGTTCTATTGCGAGGAATCTAGAAACAAGAAACATGCTCACCAAGTCTCAAGGAAATATCCACAATCTTGGATGACCCTGAAATGTGTGGTGCTGACCTTTATACAGTTGGCCTGATGACATCACAGGGCATGACCTCCAGTTATTCCACATGGTAATCACCCTAGCAACAACACACAAAGGACCTACAAGAAAAGAAACAAACAGCATCGGAAAGACACTATTTACTCTCAACTACTTTAAATTGTATTCCAAGATAAAAAAAATAAATAATAGGCATAGAATCTGCAACTCAAACTTGAATAGTTATATGTAAAGCAACAAACTGAAATGACAAGGAAAAAAAAAAAAATCTTTTCATAACACATATATCTTGCAGTACATTTCATTGATTTATCGTGTTTTTCCACAGTATTTGGATTGCTTCTTGCAGCATCTTGCCTCATGGCTGAACATCCCATCCCATGTCACAACATTTCATCTTTTAATTATTTTCTTTATGTGCTAGGGTTTCTACCACTCAAAAATATCAAAAAGTAATTGAGTCAATATTTAATTTCTTTTTGCAGGTGTAGAAACAAATAAAAAACAACCATACTTACTTCACAGTCTTTACTCAAAAATGTGTTCAACGCCATCTTTCTCTCCTCTCATCCCACTGTGTAGTTTTCATCCTCTTTATGCAGCTGACAGAATATACTCAGTTCAGTGCTGAATGACATTTTTCAGTTAGATAGGTGAGTTGGGGGGCATGCCTGTTATAGTACACCATGTTACTCACATGGGTGACTTGGGCCCTTAAGGAAATGGCACTATATGAAATTTTAGAGTGGTCAGAAATGAAAGAATGAAATGCCCTTTGGTTAAGTTCAGCTAAGCTATTATACTGCTGTTGAAATGGAGTGTGCACCTTCTTACAGTTTATTTTTTTCCAGAAATGTTGAGTTTTAGCTTTCCATTTCTCTATTATCAACTGGTCAAATTTTCCCTTATCAATAGTTTTTTTGGGCAACAGAAGGACAGGAATTGGGGGTTGGTCTATTTGACAGACACAGTATTGCTGCAATAAATTATTTCATTGAGGGTTGCGCACATCCCAATAAAGATCTTGCAGGAGGCAGGAATGATCCCTGAAAGGGGTGCCAGCTCATCACTACTACTGTGCCACCATGCCCCCACATGTTTGATACATGCTCTAACACTAGAATCCCTGAAGCCTACGAAAAACTTGTAATGCCGGGCCACCTTAAATTCCCTTGCACCTCCTCATCAGCGTCTTTTATTTTTGCGCATGTGTTGATCAGCACCAGCAAAAGGCAGCCTACTATTCCATCCCCCACAGACGCAAACTTAGTCGTACACAGAGTTCTCCCAGCTCAAGTCTGTTTATCTGGGTCTGAGGTGCCTTGATTTGTATAGAGTAAATAATATATTGTTATTTGAGATACATACTGTATATTTCATGTGTGTTCTGTATCTATGATCTGTGTAAATGTAGGATGATAGGAAATGCAAAGCTAAAAATGCTGAACACATAACTAGAAGACACTTTTTTCATGTTCTACTAACAATTGGCAAAATGCTGATGTGAAGTGTATAATGTGTAAAGATTGAAGTTCAAATATCAAATAAACACTTTCACAAAAGACACAGATATAACAAAACATTTCATCATGAAAATGATATCACTTATACATTGTACTATTCTAAAATGTTCAGAGAGCTGTAATATCATGATTGTAATGTATTCTGTGTGAAGATCAGTGCCTGCGCGCTTGTGTCTGCAAAAGGGAAAGCCTGTTTAAGAAGCACATAGTGATTCATACTCATAGAATACAAAGCATTTAATGTACTACTTTAGCTATGATGGGATTTGAGAAACTCTAGTAAATTAAACATCAAGTTTAAGATGAAATTTACGACATTCTACTTTAATGACATAATAAACAACAAAATTAAAGTGGAAATTTCAAGATTAATGTCAACTTTTGACCTTTTTATCTTCACTGTGTCCCTATTTTTTTCCCTTTACTCTGTAGCCTAATACACTTCCAATTGACACTCAGATGGTGGGCTATGACTTGCCTTTTCACAGCAACTTTGATATCTGACCACTTCTTTTTTATTTTGAGCACTGTGCAACTTTCTAAACTTGAACTTTCGAGTGCCTCAGCCACTCTATATCACTCGATCTACTTCTTTTTGTTGTTTATACCACTGCTTAAGCCAATAAATAGTATGTTTTTCCATGCTTCCACTTTGCATTTGCTGAAATTATTCTTTTTTCCCCCATGCTTTTGCCATTGTCTTTTCACAAAATGCTGAACTTAAGGGGCTACTTATATTGATTTGTATATTCAAAGAGGCGTAATTCTGGGAAGGGTCGTGGTGGGGCGGCAGGCCCACATTACATTTCATGCTGATCTGGATTTATTGAGCAAAAGTGTGTAGAAGTTGGCGTACGTATGGTTTTGTGCATCTGATTTTTTTTGTGCGTATGCACATTTCCACTTTTGTCTGTACGCAATGTTTTAGTGTGAATTTTACGCACTGCGTTATACATGAGGCTGCAGGGTGATGCATCGACAGAGAATACACTGGTATTCCAATTTGCCAAGACAAGTCAGCTTTAACCCCAAGTTTTTTTGTTTTTTTAACTGAAGAGTTTATTAAAAAGGAGGGTTGATTTTTTTTTTATTTTAGAACTATTTTTTGGTGGGTATCATGTGTTGAATGCAGCTTTTGGAACTTTTTTTTCATCTAATTCATCTTTGTAGTGTTTGTGTGCTTTTTTTTTACAATTTGTTTATGGACTTTTTTTCCAATAAATACACATTTTTAGTTCTGTCTGTGTCTGCCTCATTTATTGTCCCACTCTCGGTCCTGATATTTCTTATCCCCAAGTTCCTGCTAAAGCCTATGATGGGGACTCTGAGGTATGACAACATCACAACGTGGTCATTTGCTCACACACACAAGCACTATAGATAGAATAGACAGAACTTTATTTGTCCCATGGGGAAAATTCAGCTTTGTACAGTAGGTCTTTAAATACTTAACATGGATGGAACAGATATATAAACAAACACACTGTGTTCTGAACACACACAAACACCAAAATGACTAAAAAGGATGAACAATAAAAAGAAAGAAAACTTTTGACTTGCCAGTCACAGTGATGCATTATGCAGGTGTATTGCTGTTGGTATAAAGGAGCCCCGGTAGCGTTTCCTAACACACTTCTCAGTGTTATTGAGTCTGAGGGACGATGTGCAGCATTGTTCCACCATGAAACATTGTGCTGGTCACAGAAAGAAATCTAAGCAACCTATCTGCTATTTTGATCTCCATTACTCAGATAGATGTCATCTTTGTGAAGGTTTTCCTCTGCTTGACTTTAAGCATTTTATACTCTGTGTTTTCTATGCATGCTTCTGCTTTATGGATTTGTCTGTTAATTCACTGATCCTTTTGGATTCTTGTTGTTCTAGCTGGTGAAGCGTATTTACAGATTATCCATTATCCAACCCGCTATATCCTAACTACAGAGTCACAGGGGTCTGCTGGACCCAATCCCAGCCAACACAGGGCGCAAGGCAGGAAACAAACCCCTGGCAGGGCACCAGCCCACCGCAGGGCACACACACACACACACACACACACACACACACCAAGCACACACTCGGGACAATTTAGAACTATGAGTAAATTTGTTTGGCAGGCACTTTCCTTTTACAAGAACAGCAGTAGTATGCATTTTTCATCTTCTATTGAAATTCTCTTGTTTTTTTTAACTTGTGGCAAATGAGACATGACAGACAAGGAGAAAATGTGCAAAATCCACATAGACAGTGACTGGGCTAGCAATTGATCCAAGGTTCTTGGGTATGTGAGTCAGCTAACCACTGCATAGACTCTTTACAAATAAATGATTACTATTTCAGGCACTGTATTGACAAGTTATATTTATGAAGAAAGGCTAATAATTTTTTCAGGTTTGAGAATGTGAGACCATAAAATGTTACTTTCCTTTATAGCTACGTAATATGTAAATACCAGCATGAGAGCATGCTTGCCCTGTGGCTAAGGTTGTGAACAGTGAGCCAAATGTTTGGATTTTAAATCCCCACCACTAACATATTGACTGGAAGACATTTAAACAGCTCCATATATTAAAAACAAATGAAAAAATATAATGTATAATATATAGAAAGGCCTGCGGTGGGCTGGTGCCCTGCCTGGGGTTTGTTTCCTGCCTTGCACCCTGTGTTGGCTGGGATTGGCTCCAGCAGACCCCTGTGACCCTGTAGTTAAGATATGGCGGGTTGGATAATGGATGGATGGATGGATAGAAAGGTGTTTTATGAGGTTTTCATGGGAGACAGTGTGTTATTTTCTATTGTTTATGATATTAGCAGTTGTGGTATATGTTTTCCTGGGTTTGAAAAATCAAAAATAACGTTGGCTGCTTGTCATGTGTCATTTTTTCCTAAGCACTGAAACAGTTATAATAATAAAAAAGTGATGATACAAAGCGGCATGTTTGTTCTCTGCTATAGCAGACAATAATTTCCACAAGCTGTAATTATAAGGAGTACTTTTGAGTTGTTTTCAAACTCTGACTAGCAGTAAAGAGGCCAAAAATAAAATAGGGTGCTTTTATTGAAAATAAAGCAAACAAGGTAAGGAAGAGTGTTGGAGAAGAAGAACTGCATAAAATAGTGAGTTCCGATACAGAAACAGATTTTCTGTCTATTTAGGTAGGTGGATGGCTTATTTTCCATTTCCTCACCAGAACAAACGCTGCTCTTTCTCTGTCAGCCTGGAATCTAATCCTGGTAAAATCCCCCAACCACCTCAGGAGTCAGGAATGCCTGTGTCAGCCCTCTGAGAGGTGACTCCATCAGTTGTGATTTTTCATGCAGACCTGAGCCCCATCATATCTTTAATTGTTTTGGGTTTCCTAACATAGCCCATCCATCATAACCTATAGAAGGAGATTATGCATAATGCATATAAAATCCCTTTCTGTCATGTAACAACCTATAATTCTTCTAATTCTAAACCATTACCTAAGCGTTTGCTGTTTTTAACTCTCTATAAATATACATTTTACATGTTCTGTGCCAGTAGTCTTTTCATTTTTACATGCACAATGACTAGGCATGGGAAAACATTTAGTTGTATTGAATTCACAATACAAAATACTGCGATTACGAAATATTGCCTTTTATTGTGCACTGCATGGCATTACCTCATGACTGAAATAAAACACAAAAGCAAATAAAAATGTATTTTTTAAAGCAAGTTTTTTAAAAATCTGATTGAACAATTGAAACTAAGATAAAACATGACAAACTAACTGCAATTCAGCAGAGTTGCTATTCACTGCCTGTATAATGAAGTAAAGGTGAGTGATGTTGGCAGCCAAAACAGACATCACTAAAAGTGAGCTAGGACCACAGGCTATGTGTTTCTCGTATACGCACAATTAATTTAATGAGCTGTATCCTCAGAGTGCACTGAACCACAATGTTGCTTCATAAATGCACCATTTCTTTCACAAGTTTGTTTTCAAATCAAACTGTACTGATAGTACCTGTTGTGGGGTACAAACTCTGTACATTTTGGTTTATATTTTTATTATTATATTTTGCTCAATCCCAACAAGATGAATTCAGATGCAGGATGCTTGTATAGGCATTATAATAAAAAAGTATATACTCTTACCTTACACCTCAGGTTATTGATTACTTTATGGATGGACATCTTTGACAACAATTTGGTTTACAGCCTGGGAAAGGAGGACATGCCAATGTTTTAGGCAACATCAAAAAAACTTTATTATCTGGGAAAAGATAGAGATTAAAGAGTTTGAGCAAAATTCATCCATCATATTGACAGCCAGCCAATCAGGTGCATGCAACAATCATGTGTTATGAAACCACGGCATGAAATTTTATAATTAAAATGCCTCATTTGAAAGCAACATCAGAAGAGAAACAGCGACAACGGAAGAGTGACGTCAGAAAAGAAAAACTATCATCCGATAGTCAGTTAACAGCATTTTCATGAATATCGATTGCTAAAGTAAACGCCGCCCTGCGACATTCATCCTTGTCATCTGTAACTTTTTTGTAAGCTTTTTCTAAAGACTATTTCTATCAGTCCTGACTTTTCTATCAGTCGTATTTTCTATTATTCTTTGTTCCAGTTGTATTATTATTATTCCTGTAATAAATACCATGCTGCTTTTAACTTTCTGTGCTTTGTCTTAATGTCTATAGAGCGACTGAAGTAATAAGTTAGATTTCTTTGAGCACCTGGTGCAGCCAGAGATGTGCCATTACCTCTGTGCTGCGAGGTTTATTAAGGCTGCGAGTGAGAGCTCCACTCAATAGTTGGAAATAGTACGGAAAGTAAGGCATTCTTGGCTGATAAATTGCCTATAGTCAAGAGTGCTGAGCCTTTGTATGTTTAAATGTATTATTGTAGACCAAAAGTAATATTTAGGCCTGAGATATCATTAAAACATCGTATGCTGTTTGTGACGATTCAGACGTTCCAATGAAACTAATAACAAAAATAAATAAAAATATTAACCATTCTGCAAAGACGGCACGGTGGCGCAGTGTTAACACTGCTGCCTTGCAGTAAGGAGACCTGGGTTCACTTCCCGGGTCCTCCCTGCGTGAAGTTTGCATGTTCTCCCCATGTCTGCGTGGGTTTCCTCCGGTTTCCTCCTGCAGTCCAAAGACATGCAGGATAGGTGCATTGAAGATTCTAAATTGTCCCTAGTGTGTGTGTGCCCTGCGGTGGGCCGGCACCCTGCCCGGGGTTTGTCTCCTGCCTTGCGCCCTGTGCTGGCTGGGATTGGCTACAATCACAGTGTAAAGTTCCCTAAGTATCCTCAGTGCATACTTATTTGCTAAAGACCAGCACCAGAGGTTCTCAAACTCAGTCCTGGGGACCCCATGGGGTCTCAGGTTTTTGTTTCAACCAGTTTCCCATTCAATGAATCAATTTACCTCTAACTGATCTTTTTTTATAAGCCTTTTTCTTTCTATTAAACTGCATTCAGAAAACACACTGCATTTTTCAAATACCTTTAAATGCTTTAAGTTTAATTTATTGTCTTTGTATTAATATACCCTTTTTCTTTGTCGTTTGCCTCTTTTGTTGTATCCTAATAAAGATAATTAACAACAACCAGTGCAGATGCCCTGGCAAATGAAATTTAATGGTGAAAGGCTGCAACTATTTTAGTGTCAAATTTACTTTTGTGCTCCTTAGTAAATAATAAGAACACCTGGGAAAGCTGAATGGAAATCAGCAAGATGATGAAACCAAATCATAAAAAAACACTAAATTGTCTTGTCTTCATGTAACACACATAAATGCTTGGCACATTCTAGTAAAAAATTACTAAACCTAGTTTTGCAATTTTTGCAATGACCTCAAAAAACAGAAAATGGGAAATAACTGCTAGCATAATTAGGCTGTGAGTCTAAAAATAGAAGTTGAAAAAAAAAACCTGCAGTCACCAGGACTGAGTTTGTGAACCACTAATCAAAACTATTATCTGTATATATAGAAAGATAGATAGATATAATACGCTACCGTGGCTGTTTGTTTGTCTGTCCAGGATTTTAAATCACCTGTAGCTCACAAACCGTTTGTTTTGGTCAAATTTGGTACACATACTGTATAGTACGTGATGTCTACTATCCACTTTTGGGGTGATGATTGACTTCCAAGGTTATTCCTCTTTTTAATTTAATTTAATTTTATTTTATTGTAGAGTCAACTCTCGGCAGGGTGGCTGTGCGGCACATGCGTATGGGCGCTGTTCTCATTTCTACCACCTTTACCATCACTTCCCCTATCTCTACATATCTTAAATCATTCTTGAGGCATTTTGAAAACTTAAGTGCCAGCTTAAGTGAAAATTTAAAGAAAATGTACCAAGTAATGTCTGGAAAAACTTAAGCAAGACTTACATAGATGGTCATCTTACTTTAGCTGGAAGAATTAACATTGTCAAGATAAATTTCCTTCCTAAGCTTCTTTTTCTATTTCAAATTATTCCCATATACATTAACAAATCAATTCTTAAGAAATTACACTCAATCATAACCCGATTATTTGGAATTCAAAATATCTATGCATCCAAAGTGAGAACCAACAAAGACCTAAGGCAGTTGGTGGCATGGCTCTACTAAACTTTCAATTTTATTACTGGCTGGCACATATACAAGATATAACAACCTGGACATTGACACAAATAGAAGAACCCACACAGGTTTAGTGCACAATAGAAATAAATTCCTGCAGTACTTCTTTATATTTCTTGCTTTATACACCAGTAATTTGGAGTTATCGTCAATATACTAACAATCCATTTGTGCTTCACTTACTCAGAATATGGAACCAATGTAGGAAGTACTTCAAGACAAAGAAGCTTTTATCTGTGGCACCTCTGCACGATAACCACCTTTTTCCACCTTCTGAAACATATGCAGTTTTTAATGTTTGGAAAACATACAGGATTAAATCACTTAGAGATCTGTACATAGATAACATCTTCACATCCTAGGAACAATTACACTCCAAATTTAAATTTACATCAACACAATTCTTCCACTATCTCCAAATTAGAAACTTCTATTCCGCAAGAAATATCAGTCTTGAGAACTCAGACAACATTTCTGTAATACATGCAAACATTTTAAAGTCCCTTCCTTTCAAAGATCCCAGAGTACAGTGGGAAAAGGATATCTTACTCAACATTTCAGAAAAGGAGTGGAAGGCAGTCACGCACAGAATTCACTCTACCTCCATATGTGCAAAGCATACAATTATTCAACTTAAAATCTTTTATCGAGCACATCTGTCTCATTTAAAATTGTCCAAAATGTTTCCAAGATCCAACCTGTGAACATTACAATTGAGCTTCAGCCTCATTGGGCCCTATATTTTGAGCATGCACACAATTAACATTCTGGACTAAAATCTTTAAATGCCTTTCAGACAGCCTTATTAACACATATTATTGACTAATTCATTCATTTATTGTAAGTTATGGTGTCACAATATCTCCTAATCCATTAACAGCTGTGTTTGGTGTACTCCAGGTGGGCTTAAAGTGGAGAAGGACAAACTGTAATTGCTTACTTCACTATTGGCATGTAGACTTACAGTATCTTGCTCAACTGGAAGAATCCTAAACCACCTCTTTTAAGTCAGTGGGCAACTGATGTTATACTATTTGAAATTGGAAAAAGTCAAATTCTTCTGTTCAAAACTTTTATAAAACCTGGCAGGATCTAATCAGTAACATTTTAGAATAAGCATTTAAATCTGGGAAAAAGATTTTCTCCCCTATTTTTTTTACTCTTAAAGTTTTACTCTGTCTATTGGCTTTGCTCTCTTTCTTAAAGGTGGCCTATGATTTGAACTTAGTTTTGTCAAGTTTGACCTAATTGTATGGAATTTTACTTGCTTTTAATAAATTCAATAAAATGTTAAAAAAAGAATTAACTATATATTTTACCAATACATATTATTGGCTAATTCATTAATTTATTGTAATTTTTGTTAATGACTATTTGATGTGTACGTTGCATGGACAGTTAACTCAAGTGAATGAAGTGCCTCTTAAGTCCTCACCTTATGTATTTATTTCATGTTGTCCCACTTTAGCACAATTGAATTGCTTCCAATCATATAACATTTTTCTACAGTTTTCATCCATATTTTCCTGAGCAAACAAGACATCAGCAAGTTAGACCAGACATTAGAAATTTTAAATTAATGTTAGAAGCTGAAAATCATTGATTGTCATAAGCTAGTCACACTTGCCACAATCACTCCTCAAAGGATTCATTATGAAGAACGACTGGTGGAGTTTTAAAAGTAGGTCAACTCCAGCATTCTATGTTATGGTGCAAATTAGCTTGTGTTTGTTATTCTTAGAAACATATGTAAAGATTTAGATTGCCCACGAGTTAGCTAAATAATTCCAGAAAAATGATCATTGACATAATTGAAGAAATAGATCAAAATTTGATCAAAATGTGATTGTGGACCTTGAGCTCCAATAATTTCACAACAGTCTTTATTCAAAATAGTTTAAAATATCGATTAATAATGTTTTTGGCTTAAAATGACTTTTTTTTAAAGAATATCTCCTTTATTGTAAAGGAAATTTCATTTTTCTTAATTGTGCTAGAAATGACATTTAGACTTTTGTAAAATTCAGTAAATGAAGTTTAACTCACAGTTAAATTAAGCTAGATAAAGACATTTGTCAAAATTCATTTGAAAAAAATCAAAAAGATGTTACCCAAGTCCATTTTACTTAAAATTCAACAAGGCAAAAAAGATTAATGGCACATAACATAACAGGTTATCATAATTTTTAAATAACTGACGTGCCTCTTTTTTAAAGTGTATTGTAACTTCATTAACTTGTTTCTTAATGCACTTTAAACAGTTTGTTGAGAGGTGCCTTGGGTCAATCCATTATGTGAACGATTATTAATAAAGTAATAATTCTTTTTATTTACTTTTTAACTTGGGAGTGATTGTTTAACCTTATAAATGAGGAAAAGGAGCAAAAAAGAAACACTAAAGTGAGTCTTTAACAGTATAAATGAGAAAAAGGAGTTACAACTGCCTTTTGCAAGATAATGACAAAAAGTAAGTAATATACATATACCCTAAATACCATTTGCTATTCTTTGGAGACATCATTCCTCAAAACCTCACTTTGAGACACACAATAGTGGTTTAAAAAGTAGCCAACAGCAGCAAACTGGCCATCTGTAGTGGAGTGACAATCCAGGGCTGTTTTGGGTGGAAATGGTTGCTGTCAGGAAACAAATTAAGCAACTGGTTTAAGCCACCAAGAACCACATCATATGTGTGGGGCCTTGTTTGCATGCTGTTATCACATTATTCATTATAATCATTTTCAAACCTGCTTACTCAGTTTTACATTTGATGGTGCTGAATCCTGCTTCAGCAACAACAGGCCAAAAAAGGAATCAGCCCTATGTAACACACACATCCATCAGAGAAAATACAGTACTGTATACACTTGCTCACAGACAATGCTATCTGATTGTTCCTGAGAAATCAAAAAGCTGTCTATGTACCGTATATATATATACTAGCAAAATACCCGCGCTTCGCAGCGGAGAAGTAGTGTGTTAAAGAAGCAATGAAAAAGAAAAGGAAACATTTTGAAAATAACGTAACATGATTGTCAATGTAATTGTTTTGTCACTGTTGTGAGTGATGAGTGTTGCTGTCATATATATATATATATATATATATATATATATATATATATATATATATATATTTACACACACACACATAAACATATATATATACATATCTATACATATACACATATATATACACACACACATATATACATACATATACACATACATATACATACACACATACATACATACATACACACACATATATACACACAAATACATATATATA
>JANRMT010062815.1:16988571-17030349 GCA_026402145.1 Polypterus bichir lapradei | reverse complement strand
CGGCTGCGCACCCGGAAGCCGTCCGTGTGTCCCTTGTCGTCTTCCCCCCGGCACTTCCTGGTGTGGCGGAAGTGCCGGGCTCCCGGGATAATTAGGCACTGGGGCGCCGCCTGGCGGTGGCCACGGGTCCCTACAGGGCTGGGCTTCTAAGCCCCCTACCCGTGGCCCCCTGCATAACCAGGACGGACACCCCCACTCGGTCTGGAGGAGGCACACGCCCTCCTCCGGTCCTCCAAGGCGTCCCGACCGGGCTCCACCCCCGGCCGAGGACCAGATGGAATAAACCGGCATCGGGGCGCCGCCTGGCGGTGACCACAGGCCCCTACAGGGTAGGGCTTCCATGCCCTCGACCCGCGGTCCCCAACAGAACCAGGACGGACGCCCCCTCACGGTCTGGAGGAGGCACAAGCCCTCCTCACGTCCTCCTGGGCCTCCCAGTATATACAGGTGCAAGCACTGAAGACATGAAGCTGTTTCAGCATGTTTTTGCCCTATTTGAAGGTTCAGACATCATATGCCTCTTTTTATGCCTTTTTGTTTTCCCATTTTGATTCCTAGTAATTTTGGAACTGCATTCTTCACTATTTTACTACTTTTTGAGTCAATGTTCCTTCCCAGAGCTGGCACAATTATACAATACACTGTCGATCACCAGTAAGGCAGCAATAGCAACAAATATAAATAAATCATCCAGAACCACAAGTGAACAACACTCCTTTCCTGTTAGCCACATTTACAAATAAATAACACAACAGAAATAATTTTAAAAAATGGAAAGGAAATTATTATTGTAAACACAAAAAATACAAACTATAATATATCAACTATTTAGAAAATGTCGTACTGTGGCTCACTTTCTGACACACAAAGACAAGACAATTAATAAATGAGCTATTAATACCCTAACAACAATAATGCAATGAGTTCACAGTAAATAAAAATAAAATAGAAATAATTATACATAAAGGCTTCCAAAATCAGAGTATCATGCTAAGCTGCATCACACTGTCCAAGGAAATGATCACCCCATAACTTTTCAGGACCATCAAACCCTCTCCCAAATTAACCTTCAAAAGAAAATGAATCTGCTATCTCATCGGAGATTTCTTTTTGCCTTTTGCAGGAATTAACTAGATTTCATCTGATGGCATCCTGCAGGTGGTGTAGTTTCTCTACTCTCTCTCTCTGATGCTGTTCATCTCTTCTCCACTTTCCTTATTCACCACTGCCTTCAACCCATGTGACTCCTGTACACCTCCCTCCTCTATTATTTCTCAATTATATATACAGTATACATACTTACTGAGTATACTTTATACATAAAATATATGTTGTCGTACCTTGCATAACTGAATAACCTTTATGGCACAATAACAAATCATTACATTTATGGTCACTACAGTATTTGGATTTAATAATCATCATGTGGGAAAAGGCTGACTTGCATAAATAAGTAGAGCCGAATAATGCAGTCAAGGAGGTAGCACATTTCCTCAGTGAAAAATGACGGCTGTCCGATTAACTGCGATTTTAGTTCCCTCTCCTTTCTCTTTCTCAGATCGCTTTTCAGAAGAAAGTCAGTTTCATAGTTTTTATGAACAGTTCGAAAGTGCCTTTCCACATTTTCCTTCTTTGGAATAGCAATGATAGATTGATAGATCAGACAAACGCACTTCGATTGTGACATTGTGAGAAAAAAAAATCCTCTTCTAATTCCACATCCAGCCCATACCCTCCCCAAACATTTTTTTTTTAAATCCCTTCTTTAGTCGATATAAACTGGAAGGCTAACTATATCACAGCCGGAGTTTTGCAGTAGCTTGCGCGTTTGATTGTGCTTGTGGGATGACCAGTGTGTTAGAAGAAAAGAGATCTCAGACTGGCCGCCCTGTATGTCAATCAAGTGGCAAATGCCATAGGGAGGATATATGATAGACTAATGTTTAAAAAATTTTTTTGAATGCAACGCGATCTACCTGCACTACCTTTGCGATCTACCGGTCGACTGCGATCGACGCATTGGATAATCCTGCATTACAGAGTAATCATGATAACACATCATTATACCATATATTCCTGTTCTTAACACTAGAATCCCTGAAGCCTACAAGAAAACTTGTAATCCTGCCCCACCTTAAATCCCTTTGCACCTCTCCATCGGCATCTTTTGTTTTGTAAATGTGTCAATCAGCACAAGCAGCAAGCAGCCCGCTGTCCCATCCCCTGCCTTGACGGAGCTCAACTTGGACAAGAAGTTCTCCCAGCTCAAGCTAAGACTCGTTATCTGTACTTCACATCATTATTAGCATAACATGGAAAAGGTTTCTGCTTTAGATATGTAAATCAAATGGTTTTTTTCCTTTGGTTATGTTTTCGAATAAAAGAGCATGTGTTTATTTGATATTTGGACTTGAAGTCTTCACACACACACAAAAAAAAACAGAAACATCACCTTGATGCAAGTACTCAAACATTTTGTTATGACACTTGATATTCAAGTTCAGTTTCATCGTACTTTATTGATTATCGTTGAGGAGTTGTTTCAAGACCTTGTTTGCAATCCACTTGTGGTTAATTCAGTTCACTGGAGGTAACTGAGAATGGCACATACCTGTCTATATAAGGTTGCATAGTTGAGCAAAACCAAGCCATGAGGTCGAAAGAACTGATGTAAAGCACAGAGATGGGATAGTGTCAAGGCACAGATCTAAGGAAGGCTACAATAAATTCCTGCAGTATTGAAGGTTCGCAATAGGACAGTGACATCCATCTCACTTAAATGGAAGAAGTCTAGACTGTTTCTAGAGCTGGCTGTCCTTGCAAAATGAGCCATCGGGGTAGAGGGGCCATGGTAAGAGAGGTGATCAAGAACCAGAGGGTCGCTCTGGCTGAACTCAAGAGAACCTATGTGGAAATGGAAGAAACTTCTAGAAGGACAACCATGACTACAACACTTCACCAGCCTGGGATATAAGTCAGAGTGACCTGACAAATGTCTTTTCTCAGGAAAAGACACATGGGAACTTTTTTAAAACCTAGCAGGATCTAATTAATAATATTTTAGAATAAGCACTTAAATTGAGGAAGTGGATTCTCATCCCGTTTTTATTCTATTTATTTACTTACTTATCTTTACTACTGTTAAGGTTTCACTATGTTGGCCTAGCTCACTTTCTCATGGACGGAGGTTGACTTCATTTGAACCTAGTTTTGTAAAATTTGACTTGCTTGTATGGAATGTTGTTTGATTTTAATAAATTCAATAAAATGTTAAACAAATACATAACATGGAAAAAGTTTCTGCTTTAGGTATGTGTTTAGCATTTTTTGCTTTGCATTTCCTTTGATCATCATCAAACTATTGATATTTCTGAATTGACGTGTGTGTCTTGGAGTTCTTGCCACCTTCCCTACTTTCCTGATCTTACTCCGTGTGATTTTTTCTTGTTCCCGCATATGAAAAAAGAACTCAAAGGAAAGCATTTTTGTACCGTTCAGGAAGTAAAAGAAAAATTGCTGCAGGCATTGAACAACGTTCCTCTTCAGCAATTCCAAAAATGTTTCCACCACTGGGAAAACCATTGGGAAAACTGTATTCATTCACATGGAGAGTACTTTGAAGGAGACTAAAGTTTCAGTAAGTAAAAATTATTAAAACCATTTTTTTTCATCTCCAGTTATTTTTGGGTACCCCCTCATATATATATTCTTAGATCTGATTCGCAATCTAATTACTTGGGTGGTTACCTACCAGGTAACACTTGCTAGATATTTTAAGTTTTGTGAATCTGATGATGTCTCGTTACATGTTATGATTTTGAAGGCTGTGTTGAATAATTGTACTAGTGTATTGAATAGTTATTCTAGGTTTTTTAAATGTATTTTTACTTTATTTTAAGGTTTTGCAGTGTGCAGAATTTACTTCTTTGTTGATTATTACCTTTAGTGTCATTTTATTAATGTTAATTTTTTTCACCTTATAATTTTTGTTTTTCATGCTGTCTGTTTTTTGTGATACCACTATTTTGAGACTAAAATAAAGTTTATTAGTATTTTCCTATAATTTAATTTTTCTTATTTTTATTAGTCTCACAGCTGTAGTCTCAGCTGAACTACTTTGACCCATTACAAATTATCCAGTTTGGTGCTCTCACTTGTCACAATAAAGAAATATTTTTAAGAATTTACTTAGTAGTCATATAATGTTAGTTTTAAGCACAAATTCCCACACTACAGACCACATTAATTTTGAAAACTGCAGCATATTCGGTAATCTTGTACTGGTTGAATGGAATTTAGGTCATATTCAGGAAGTTTTTTTGAATACATACAGAAATGTGATGACATTCTGAACTTAGGTATAGCTCAGTTGTATTGGTCCTTTCTTTGGCAGTGTTTTGGCAATGGCAGCTTTGCATATCAATAATATAGGGATCATCACTGTACTACACAGTCATATTTGCCTACATGTATTAATAGAAGTCATATTATAAAATATAAGTGGTAAGCACAACAGCCTTCCTGGTGCTTTGTTTTTTAGGAGTATGCCACTTTTTTTTTGGCTCATCTGTAAGAACACAATGACTCACTCATCCCCTTTTCCCACTTTGTTCCTGGACAACATCCATCTCGTTGAAGAGTAGATTTTTTGCCTTTTTGAGTCACTTGTGTTTTTCTCTAGTAACATTTATAGAATGTTACCTTCTAAAATTAATGATTTTGTGGACTTTATGGAACAAACTGTTTATAATGATTTTTTTATTACTAGATGTTTTCTTTTTGACTCTTGTTTACAGAAAAGAAAGATAATGAATGACATAATAATTTAAATATCATATGTTATTTATTCTAGTCATTTACAATGGACAGTGTAGCTTAAATTGTTTTACCAGTTATCCCAAACAAATCTTATCAATTAATTAATTTAAACAGTAGTGTAAATAAGAATGTAGCAACAATCGATTTGCTAAAAAAATACTATCACAGGCAAGAAAAAAAAGGTGGTGACAAATGGCATAATTTAAAAAGTGTACTGTATATTATTAATTCTTAGTGTTTTCAACTGATAGTTTAGCTTGTAATTTTTTATTATTTTGTAATTAACATATAAGAAAAAACATCATTTTTCTTAAAAATTGGAGTTTCATGTATCCACAACACCCTGCTAGGCTTTTATGACTTTGCTTACCAAGTGTAACTTGACCTCATTCTCTTTGGCTGAGAATCCTGGCTTTGTAATTAAACTGAGGCTTACTCACTAAGCTTACATTGTGGAGTGTCCTGATTTTGAGAGTGTCCTGTACATTTTGTCTTCTGTTCCTGTCGGACTTTTCCACCTTTATCTTCTGATTTGACTGCTCTTTTTGAATCATTACTTACGAATGCCAATCTTACCTAGATCACACCTGCTTCAGTCCTGCACGAGCTCTCTTCCTTCTCTCCTGTTACTGCCTTCGCGGTGAATATGAATCTACTCTTGCTTTGTTTGCAGTTGCCAGTCTGAACTGCGAATGTGCAGCCTGCCCGCTATGCTTTTCTTTATCTAGCTGGTTATGCAGTGAGATTTGGGTTGGCTAATGTGTATAGCTGGAGTTAGCATGGTATTGTGCGGCATTCTGTTCACTGTTGGCAGTGTCCACCAGTGTCTGGATATTCTTAGCCTGTTCTGTCTCTGGTTTGGAGTTGCGCTGTGTGTTGTCATTTCTACTTTTTTGGCAATGCAGCTCATATATTCTCCATATGACGTTAAAAGTCTTGACTGTCATCCATGATTGGTCTCCCTGACATAGTTTTTGCAGCTTGGAATTATTCTGCGTCCTTGCTATATTCACCAGTCTAAAAGAGGCCCCTCGCGGGTCTATGGCTCAGACAGATCGATTCCAAGTATATTGACATCTCACTGTGTTCACTGGTGTACCGCTAGGGCTGTCTGAGGAATAAACATGGGCCATCTTCATCCTCTTCAGGAAGTGTCTGCGCCCTACTCTCCCGGTTGTTCCAACTTTAGGCTCGCCCTTTTGAACACTCGCTCCATCACTAACAAGACCTCGCTGATTAATGACCTTATCTCTCAGAAGCAAGTGGACATGTTTCTTCTTACAGAAAAATGGCAACAACCTGGTGACTATTAACATTTAATCTTGCTGTCTCCGCCAGGCTATAGCCACATGTGTAAACCCAGGTTAACAGGAAAACGGGGTGGCCTGGCTATGGTTTATAGATCTACCTTGACAATATAGGAACTCTTCTTTTTGAAGTCACATCTTTGGAATATATTGCTGTTAAACTGGTGTCCTCACCTCCTGTACTGCTCTTGTTAGTTTATCGCCCTCCCAAATCTGTGGTGAACTTTCTGTCTGAATTTAATGAACTTCTCACTGTAATCTCATCTCTTTGCCCTGCTGTAATTTTACTTGGTGATTTTAATATTCAAGATGATATCAACTGCTCTCTTAGAGTTGAAGTTATCTCAACTTTGGATTGTTTTGACTTGACACAGCATGTGGATTTCCCCACTCATACTCAGGGTCATATTCTTGACTTGCTTTGTTCAAATGGCTTGAATAGTGTCTCTGTCTCAGGTTCACTCTCTGGTATTTCTGATCATAAGTTTATTGAATGTAACTTTAGTATTATTACCACTACATCTGTCAAGAAAAAGTCTGTCTCCTATCGCAACATTAGGTCTGTTAATTCTGAATTTTTCCTGTTTCCCTTCTGTCTTCGTCTCTTTCTGAATTGCATTTTCCTACCTCTCCTGAAAACATGGTTTCCCTTTATAACAGCTGTGTTTCCCAACTGTTAGATAACTTTGCTCCCTTAAGGACTAGGCATGTTCCAGCCTTCCGCTCGTGTCCCTGGTACCCCGATGAGCTCAGAGCTATGAAAACCACTAGGCGCCATCTTGAAAGGCTTTATAAGAAAACAGGCCTCAAAGTTCATTCACAGTTTTGCACTGAGCACATACTTAAATAAAGGGATGCCCTTAACATTGCTCATTCCAACTACTATTCCTTTCTCATAAATTGTGCTAAGACTAGGCCTAGAACTCTTTTTAGAACTGTTAATAAACTCTTCCAACCCCCTCCTCTAGCATGCCCCAATATAGCTGAACACTGTCAGGCTTTCTTACATTTCTTTAATACCAGAATTGATCAAATCTATCACAATTTCCCCTCCACACCTCAATCACTCACTCATTCTAATCTGCCATCTCCATCATCAAGACTCACTTGTTTCTCACCTGTTGACTCTCTTGCCATCTCTGAACTTATGAATAAGTCTAATTCCTCCTCCTGTCTTCTTGATCCTGTCCCCACTTCTCTGCTTACAACATGCTCATGCATAATTAGTATTCCTGTTGCCTCATTGGTAAATGTATGTTTCATTTCAGGTTCTGTCCCTAATGCCCTCAAAACTGCTGCAGTTACCCCAATCCTTAAAAAACCTGACCTGGATCCTTCCTTTCTCTCCAGTTACAGACCTCTAATCTCCCTTTTTTGGCTAAGGTGATGGAACGCATTGGTTGCTACACAACTCCATGCTTTTCTTCTAGATAATACACTCTATGAGCCTTTTCAGTCTGGCTTTCGTACACAGCACAGCACTGAGCCAGCTCTTCTTCATGTAGTCAATGATCTTCACTGGTCTGCAGATTGCGGTTTCCTTAATATTCTCTTCTTTCTTGACTTAAGTACAGCATTTGACACTGTTAATCATGAAATTCTCCTGTCACGTCTCTCTGCTGTAGGCATCTCTGGTTTAGCCCTTCAATGGCTCACATCATATCTTTCTAATAGGCAACAGTTTGTCACACTCCGCCGATATAAATCTTCCACCTCACCTGTGTCGCATGGTGTCCCACAGGGTTCAGTCCTTGGGCCATTACTTTTTCTACTTTATATCCTTCCTTTGGGTCAGATTATTCGCAGACATGGCCTTAACTTCCACTGTTATGCAGACGATATACAGTTATATCTTAGTACAGGCTCCCCTACAAATTCATCTCCCAGCACACTCACTGACTGCATCATTGATCTTAAGCTATGGATGGAAAATAACTTTCTCAAACTTAATGCCAATAAAACTAAAATGTTACTGGTAGGTCCAAAATCTCAACTTTGTAAGGCATCCAATTTCTCTATTTCTGTTGATGGTACACTTGTCATTCCTGCTCCTGTTGTCAGAAATCTTGGTGTTTTGTTTGACTCATCACTTAACTTTGAGCTACACATTAGGTCTCTTTCCATAATTTCATTCTATCATTTCTGTAACACTGCCCGCCTCTGTCTATTTCTGTCCTTTAATGATGCGCAGACTCTGGTTCATTGTTTCATAATGTCTTGTATTGATTACTGTAATTCCCTCTTCATTGGCCTCCCTGCAAAATCTATACAGAAGCTACAGTATATTCAGAACTCCACAGTTAGAGTCCTCACCCACACAAAGCGTTTTGCTCACATCTCTCCTGTTCTCTCCCATCTTCACTGGTTACTGGTTCCATCAAGTATTAAATTCAAGATTCTGCTTCTCACCTTCAAAGCCCTACATAACCTTGCCCCCCGTCTACCTCACTCAGCTCCTAGCTCCTTACACTCCTTGTCGCTCTCTCAGGTCCACGAGCAGTAATCTCCTTACTGTCCCACGCACCAGACTCTCCACCTTAGGAGACAGGTCCTTCAATGCTATAGCCCCTCAACTCTGGAACTCTCTTTCTCAGTCTCTCCGAGATTGCACCTCTTTCTGCAGTTTTAAATCTCAACTGAAAACATTCCTCTTCTATGAACTTTTGTCATCTGTGTAATTTTTTTTTTTTACTCTGTATGTAAAGCGACCTTGAGTTTGTGAAAGGCGCTCAATAAATGTAACTTATTATTATTATTATTATTATTATTATTATTATTATTTAATGCTGTTTTTCTATGTTTGTGGCTTTATTCGTTTATTGGGTGTATGCATGACAGCATTCTTCCTCTAGAAAAAAATAACTTACAATGATGGAAAAAATTTAAAATGAAGACATTCTGTTTTTGTTTGTGGCTAGTACAGGTATTTTGACATAATCTCAAAAGAAGCATTTAGATATGTTAAATTGAATATAGAAAGAAAAAAAGTCTTGTTTATTGGTTTAGGGGTTGCAGTTCTTCATCAAGTAGGAGCTCCTGAATATAAGATTCTGGTATAATGTAAAGAAAATAATTTCTGTCATATCATTCCACTTCAAGTAAATGTGTCTGGTACAATGTTCAGCCATAATGTTGTAGCAGTGCTACATTACAGCAGTTTTAAAAAGAACAGGCCATTCAGCCTAACAATTTTGTCAATCATATTCTGCATATTTCTCCAAAATAACAATAACAAGTTTTAAAGATTCTTAAAGTACATCTCTGTACAACACACATTGGTAACTTATTCCATGTTTTTGTGATTCTCTTTGTGAAGATAAACATCCTGACATTTTTGTGAAATTTGCCCTAACCATGTCTTGTTTTGTGTTCCTGTGTTCTCATTGAGGAATTAATTTTGAAGTAATACCTGGTGTTCTTGTCATAATTTTAAACATTTTGATAATGTCAGCACCTCATCTCTGTTTGCTTAAACTGACAATTTAACTAACCAAACTGTTATGATTTGGAATTCTTTCTCATTTTTCTGCAATTTCCTTGTATCAGTTTGGATTCTATTCCCTTTCTTTTGAGGTTTTGTTATTTGGAAAAATAATTTTGTGGCTTTGAAGTACATTTCAGGACCTTAATAATATTTAAGTTTTACTGAGATGCTATGATTGTTTATAATGGGTGCCACTATTAGTGTTTCATATTTTTAGTTGCTATAGTTTTGTTTCTCATAGACGACTGTGAATACATAGCATGTAATGTAATCAATGTGAGGATTGAAAAGGTTGTAGTTGTACACTTTCCTTGTCATCTGTAATAGTGGATAAAATTAGATTAAAACACTTTTTGCTTTTATGTGATTTTTCCTCAGCGTATTTGGTATTTGACCCATTGCTGGTTTTTTGCCTTCAATTTTGAGGTTAGCATTTTTAAATTAGATGAAAATCGGCTGACTCTTTAGCAGCAACACTAGCTTTCTTTTCACGTCTATCCCCTGCTTGCAAATATTCTAATTTCTAACTACCTTCTCATGGTGCATGTCACAAACAAGCTTCATACACTAGTTGTGATGCCCAGGTTGCCTGCTGCTGGCACACTTCTCTTGAACCCAGGACATCAATAGATGTAAACCAAGGATGGACTGGGCAATGAAGACACATAACACAGAAAGGGTAGGTGTGTCATACGTGCTCAGTGCATTTTATTTCAGAATAAAAATAGAAATTAAATGAAGTGCAGTACGGATCTTCAGTAACTAACAAAATACATAATCCCAGTAAAAGAGAGTTCAAGTGAAGGTTGAAATGCTAATTTATAATCCAGTAATAAAAAATAAAATCAGTTAAGAATACAAGAAAAAAACAGTCAAGATTAGTCTCTTTAAAAACCATCATGAGCCTTTGTACTTCCTTTTAACACCTACACCTTCTCTACTCACTCTTTAAGATCTCCTCAGTAAGAAAAGATGTTCACAGGCAAGTTCAGTCATTTTGCACTCTGACTCATGTCATCACGCTAGCCCTGCTCACTTCTCCCATTACTAATCCCACAGAGGGAGACAGTTGGATCAGTTAATCATTCCTGCTCCTTGTGCACTTAGCAAGAGCGACCCTTGCCTGTGAGTGCCGTCCACTCGCTGTATACTGCTTCCCTTCTCACTACAGTACTGGTTCAGCCTTGATCCTGCCGCTCTTCCTTTCTGTCTTTCTTTCTTTCCCTTTAACCTCCATCTCTCCTTTTCTTTCTCTCTTGATCCCTCCCCTCTGTCCTACTCAAGCTCCTTTTATACTTCAATGGTCACATTTATGAACCCTAGCACTCAAACAAGGAAATCGTCCGAAACATGTGCATCTACATGTGAATGTGGACTCCACCACTTCCTTCATAAGCACCCTGGGTCTGCTCATCCACACTACTGCGTGTACCTACATCCATATGGGACCCAAACATAGTTTTTATTTTAAAAAAAACTCACAACGCAACAGGCCTTTATTTCATTTCACCAAGATGGTCAGTTGTTTTTTGCCAAGATTCTTAAGTTCATTGAATTTAAAATTAAATTAAACCATACAGGAGGCTGAATAACTTAGACAATTATCTCTTGCTGCTGCCATCTGTCAGTTTGGAGGATGAACAAAATTCTGCTCTGCATGTCTCACTTTTATTCCAAATTTTTAATTTATCCCTCAAAAAGTTGCTTTTTTATCTTGCCTTAACTTGGTTATCCCTGCCGGGATACATTACTCTTCGTCTAATAATAATAATAATAATAATAATAATAATAATAATAATAATAATAATACATTTTATTTATATAGCATCTTTCCCATGAACAAAGTGCTTCACAGAATTTCGAAATGAACAACAGAGCACATACAACATAGGAAAGAAATAACTTCTGCATGAGACACTATATAAAGATAAATATATGAAACACAAAGATTTGAATTAGAATAAGAGACAATAAACCAGAATAAAAATGAAAAAAAAAGCAAAATACTACAAGAAATACATGAAAAAGTTGTATAATATGTGTTGCAAATGCAAATCAACCTGGACAGAAAGGATAAACTGTAAGAAGGGTCAGAATGTCAGCATAAGGTAATTTACGCTGAACAAATTAGTTTATGTTGCTTTTTAAAAAGAATGAATTGTCTCAGCTGATACCATTAATTTAGGAAGGTCCTTCCAAAGTCAGGGTGCGAAGGTTCTGTCAACCACAGACCACGGGTTAGTTTGACTTTTCAGGATGCAGCATATCACAGCGTTATTGTAGCACTTATCATGATAAACTAGACATACTGTAAGGTCTGGTGTAATCTAAGACCTGGAAGGGACTGCAATTGCATTCAGTTTAATAAGGTGCAGGTCAGCAATCAGGCCTTACCCTGGTGACAGATGAATTTATAATGATAACATTGTCAGTGGCACAAAATGATGCAAAGAGGTTAATTCTTCCTGGGATATAATAGGGTACATAATGTATGAGTATATGTCTCCCAAATTGATAGGTAATCTCTGTTATAAGTATTTTGGGAAGTTATGCTAGCTATAGGCTGGCCTTTTAAGTATTTTGATTATTTTGTGTTTGTTTTATTTGTGGAGAATTCAGTCATGTTATAATTTTGTTTTTTTCATTCACTTGTGCAACAGTAAATAATTGTATTGTATTTTTATTATATTTATTAGTATTTTATGGATGCTGTCATTTTGAGTTTTTTCACGGTCAAAGCCATATTTTTACAGTTTGATGGGCTGTATGTACCAAGTGACCAGAAGTTGTCATGGGATAATGTCACAGTTCATACTGGCAATGTACTGTTAGTAGTGTCCATGTTTCTATATTTTTTGTGCATTAGCTTGTGCTAAAAATATTTCAGGAATTTAGGATTTGTCATGTTAATTTTTTTAACATTACTTTCAGTTTTGTGTACTGTATTGGGCGTTGGTTACCTGGTATATTTTGATCTTTTAGCTTTGTCCATGGCCTGTCTTGATTATGATTTGTTCTATCAATCTTCTGTGATTTTATTTATATAACTTTGTGTGGATTCAAGTGTGAAAAATGTGTATGCCAAAAAAATGTAATTTGTAAAATCTGGTATACACACATTTGTATGCAATTTACCTTTATAAATCAGGATAGTCTTGTAAATGTGAGTAAATGAATGCACCTGAATCCCTGCTGTGATACCTCCCTGATATAACCTGACACATGCATGCCCATAGGGAACAGCTTAAGGGCTTATGTGATTGTAATTCTCTGCCATGACATGAAGTGGCACTGTGCAATAATGTACTCTCTTCTCCTTTCCCATCTGCAGAAAAGAAGATTAACCAAATTCCATCTATGTTACCAGTTCTGAGGTCAGACTAGCTGGTCCTGACTCTTCCTCCCAGAGTGGATCTTAAAAGCAAGTGACACAATCTTGGGCAGTCTGATTAGGGATACTAGAAGACTCAACAGCTTGCACATTACTCACATTTTTTTAAAGTCTTTTCTATGCAATTCATATACAGGGTTGGCTGTGCAGGTCCCCCAAAACACTTTCTTTGTCTTTGGTATCATTACAAACCATATATGGAGTATGTTATTCAGCCTAGTACATATGTAATAAACATATTTACCTGTAAAGTGAGACAATGGCACAAGAAAAAGAAGCAAAAATCAAAAATTCTGAAGACTGAGAGATGGTAGGTCTCAGTTTTAAGGATGAGGCACTCAAAGACCTTTTATTTGGTGACCTAAGTGTAGGTGCCATCAACAAGCACAAATATATTGAATGGCATCATGTTACTGCCACAATGAATCCGGTGACCTCTACCAGTCACACCATGTCTGAAATAATAATATTAATAACAATAATATTAATAAACAACTTAAAGGAAGAGATGAAGAAGCAGATCTCTTGCCAACGGCAGAGTGTGTGTGTAATGATAGGGGAGAAAAGCACGCCTGCGCTTTCTGATTTCGATCTTCAAATGGAATCTGTAGTCAGAGATGCGCTATTACGTGGCATTATGCCAAAACATACAGATGTTACATACTGTACTACCAAATACAGTACAAAATACTGCTCTTAACATTTAAAGCTGTCCACAACCTTGCTCCTCTCTACCTAACTGATCTCCTACAGACTTACACTCCTCTCACTCACTCAGATCCTTATCTGCAGCTCTGCTTTCTGTACCACACATCAAACTCTGTTCTATGGGAGCTCGAGCGTCTCTTATAGTGCTCCTCAACTCTGGAATTCTCTTCCCTCTCATATCTATCATCTTGACTCAATAACACATTTTAAAACTGCCCTCAAAACTTACCTCTACAAACTGGCATACCAATTATGAATTTAACACTGCCTGTTATCTTTGATGTTTGCTACTATCTTTGTACCTTATTGCTATTTGATTTTATCACCCTCTTTGTTTTTATATCTTATTATTGTTGTTTAATTTCATTGTAAGGTGACCTTGAGTGTTATGAAAGGCGCCTATTGAATAAAATGTATTATTATTATTATTATTATTATTATTATTATTATTATTATTATTAGATGTGACAGACGAAAGAGCTGCAGAGTTATCAGGTAAAACACTTACTGGTAATGTATGCCTTAGAGTGAAATAGCCATGTTAGTGCAATTTATATAGTTGTCAGTAGATGGATAGGGAGCAGGGTCATCAGATTCCATATCAATGAGGTCAGGGGATGGAAGATTATTATACTGTGCCACATTATGTAGCACAGCGTATGCAATCACAATGCTGCAGACCTTTGTTGCCTGGTAGAACAACTTGCCTCCTGACACATCTAGACTTCTTCACTTGTATTTAGTGGAGTCGTATGGTGCATGCAAGAGCATACGAACAGGCATAACCCAGTTTTGGACAGTGTTTTTTTTTTAATTTATTTAAAGCAAGTAACATTCCATACAAATTTAACAAAACTAAATTGTCTCCTCAAATTCTGGGAGCAACTCAGCCCATAGTTCCAAATAGAATAGTTCTTGGAAACCTAAATCAACTCTTAAGCCTCACATCACCATGGGAACAAAAATCTGCCTTTCCCTTGAAGTTCATTTCCTTTGTATACGACCATCTGCATAGTCTTCAAGCAGCACCAAACAAGCCACATTTTGTCAAACTATTATGTTAGCAATAAGTTAGAGTGCATGATATTTATAGCTTTCTGTATTCAGGGATTGAATGACACTTGTGTTTTTACTCGATGCAATAATTGCTAACAAGGGGTTGCATTGGTTTATAATCCTGAGAAGTGATAACAGGTAGCCAATATAAACTGTCAAAAAATAAATAAGTTGTTCATTGCAAATACACAGAACTGGCCCTCTTTAAAGTCAATTAATACAGAGTCTATGTTTTTGGTGTGCACATTATAAAAATGGGTTGGTAATATGAATTATTGTATGTGTGAGTCATCATTTAGCTGCTTTGGCTGTATTTCCCTACTTGATCAAGTGTACAAAATTCTTTGTACACTGTGAAACTATATGAATGGCCATGTGTACAAAAAAATTTTTGAAGGGAATAAATGACATAATTTGAAAACACTTCCAGAATATGTTTTGAATAATTTTTTTTCTAGTTTCTTTACATAATACACAAGTAATTATACAATTTTAGACAGTTTTCAAAGATTTTTCTTCAATATACTCAATTTCATTTCCATTTTTGACCATTTTTTCACAGTGTACAAATAATTTTGGCAGCACTGTATGTCTGGAGTTATAGCAAGACTATGCTTGGAATTACCTAGGCCATTTCTGATCCTTGAAGAAGAACTTGTCCCAGAAGTAGTTTCTAGCTGGGGCATGAAAATCAGTTTTGGTTACCAGATCATCATTCTCATAGTGAGAAGGTATTACAGTAGCTATAGTATGACAAGCAAGAGAAACGAGTCCAAAAAAGGGAGAAAGGTGAAAGGTTGAGAAGGATTATATAGAAAGAGGTACAAGCTCTAAAATGGGCCAGCCATTCGACTCAACAAATATGAATTGACTTATGTTTAGTTAGGCCTAGGGGGTTTAACTTTATTATTTCACTGTTATTATGTTATCCTTAAATCTCCAAATACAATGTAAAAAATCTATTGCATTATTTTTTGATAATAGATTATTTTACTTTTACATACAGGTAGGTCCATAAGTATTTGGACATGGACATAATTTTCATAATTTTGTCTCTGTATGCCTCCTCTATGGTTTGCATGTGCTGCTATTTTTCTTCATAGCCCCCCCATTTCCAGGGGCTCAAAAGTATTTGGACATTTGACTGACAAGCTGTTCCATAGCCAGGTCGGAGCAGTTCTCTCATTCTTTCTTTAACTATTAAGCATGTAAAATGTCTGGAATTGATTCCAAGTGCAAAAGCACTTTGAGCTACATTTTTTTTTTGTATGAAAATGTGCTATATAAATAAATGTTGTTGTTTAGAGAGACAGCAGTCTTTAAAAGTAAGGTTTTTTTAAAAGCCTTTTCAGCTCTGGAACAATTTTCTTTGGAAACAGGAAACTTTAAAATCAAAATATACCAGAATGCTGGAAAGAGAAAGGTTTGGAGAAGAGAAGAAATAGCTTAAGAAATGATGAATATCACATCAACTGTCAAACATGGCTGCAGCAGTTTTATAGCATGATCATGCATATCTACGTATGGAAGTCAGTCCATACTGTTTACTGATGATATGACTGCAGTCAGAAGTAGCAGGATGAATTCTGAAGTGTATAGGGCTTTACTATCTGCTCAGATTCAGCCAAATGCTATAAAACTGATAGGAAAATGCGTCACAGTACAAATGAACTATGAACCAAAATATATTGTGAAAGCAAACTAAGTGCTTTCCAAAGCAAAGAAGTGGGATATTCTTCAATGGCCAAATCAATCAACTGACCTCAACCGCACTGGACATGCATTTTTCATTTGCTGAAGACAAAACTGATTGCAGAAAGTCCAACAAATAAGCAGCAACTGTAGACAGCTGCAGTAAAAGACTGGCAAAGCATCACTAGAGTGTAAGCCTAGCACTTGGAAATGACCACGGGTTCCAGATTTCAGGCAGTCATTGACAGTATAGGATTTTCAAATAAATATTGAAAATGAGCATCTATGATTATGTTCATTTTTCCAAATACCTTTGAGCCCCTGGGGGGCAATGTATAAAAATGTGTGTCTTTTCTAAACAGCTCATACATTATTTTTGTTAAACCCCTTAAATTAAAGCTGAAAGTCTACACTTCATCACATAATGATTGCTTTATTTCAGATCCATTGTGGTGGTGTACGGAGGCAAAATTATGAAAATTGTGTCACTGTCCAAATGCTTATGGACTTGACTGCACGTGATACTTCAATATTCAAAACTTATGTTCAGCTGCTATCAGATTTGCTCCTTTACATCAACAATATTCTTTGTTCTCCCTACTCCCACACTGTTTTCTTCTTTGCTCTCTATACTTTTGCTTATCTCACAGCATGTTTAGCTGCATTTTTACTTTGCTAGTCTTACACATTCCTATTTGTTGCCTCAGTCAGCAATGCAATCTTCAGTGCCTTTTTGAACGTTAAGACAAAAACTGCTGGTACATACCTTTCTCATTTGTTCCACAAATGAGTCTGTGACTCGGGATCTACTGCAGCATATTGTAGCTCAGAACTGAGCAATTCCATTGTATAATATTTAATTTAAATTTAATTTAATGCAATTAAGTTATGTAATTTTAATGTACATGTTTATGTATTTAATGTAATGTAATTTCAATTTATTATATTTAAGAAACAAGTCAGGAATGTCACAACATTCCTCTCATGTTTGGTGATTTAGATCAAATCTGTGAGCACACCAATAGGCATCACTTAAATTTTTCTTTTCTTTGCTTAGCACTAAATTGTACATATAGTCCATTCTTTTCCCCCAACTGTAGCAATTTAGCTGCATGCTGCCATGTGCACTTGCTAACCTCTTTGTTACAGCTACTCCCTTTTCCATCCAACTTTTTTTCTCAGCTTAGATCAGTGGTTCTCAAACTGTGGGGCTGCCCCACCTAGGGGGGCATGAAGCAACAAAAAGGGGGGCGCGAAGATGTGAAACAAAGAAAATAAGAATCAAAAATATGAAAAATACAGCTATTGAAACCAAAACAAATTAACTTAAACTATATTCTGATACTAGAAAAATAAATATAGAGTTAGATAAATGTCGATAAAAGTGAAGTAGGTATAATAAAATATGCATATATGATATATCATTAATTAAAAAAGAACAAATTGGTATTAGTGGGCTCCTTTCAAAAAAATGTTAGGGGGGTGTGATTAAATCTGTTATGAAAACTCGGGTCGCAAATACTTAAAGGTTGAGAAACACTGGCTTAGATTATGCTTGAGGCCAAAAATATTTGGCAGCTTGTAGTGAAGAATCATATAGTTACATTTGGATTTAAGTTTTTAATAAAGAATTCTAAATGCTTTATGAGCAATGACAGCAACAGGAGTGCAGGCCATGACACTGCAACATCGCTCAGTCCTACTTTTAAAGGTTACTTCTCTTTTTACCCAGTGTGTTGCTTCTTATGGTTAGTAGGGATTTCATCCTTTACTTGTAAGTATTTATGAGATTAGTATTTAACTGTTTTATTAGTCAATATACTACAGCAAGCACAACAGAACTAGTTAAAAATTAAAGAACTAAAAGGCAAAATTGTTATTGCATTTTAAAAGTGTACTGTCTGTTGTACAACTGACAGCAATAATTTAAATTCAAACGGATTGCAATTCACAGTTGTTCTGTTCAGTCTTATCTTCCAAGCTCTGCCTCTGGACTACTTTAATATTTGTATTAGAAACCTTTAATATTTGTAGACAGAAACCTTAAAAAGTAATTACTGTGTAATATAATGAAACACCATAATACAATTATTCATTTGTTACTGAAATATGACACTAAATTTTCACACTCCTTAATTACACACAAGAGAGCAATTCTTCTTCTTCTTCTTCTTCATTCTAGCGTTTATCCTGCATGGCAGGGTCCGCTTTTTTGCAAATCCGTCTCCATTTGGCACGATCGAGGGCATCTTCTGGGGCGGCATTGACGGTCTTCATGTCTTCCTTTATTCTGTCCATCCACCTCTTCTTCATCCTGTTACGTGGGTGCTGACCACCAGGATCAAGCCTCATAGCCATTTTTGCTACCGAGTTGTCGTCTGCGCGCACGACGTGTCCATACCACCGTAGTCGTGCCTTGCACATTTTCTCCGTGATTGGTGTGATGCCGAGGCACTTTCTGACGTCTTCATTCATGACTTGGTCCCAGCACGTGAGGCCTAGGCACCACCTCAGCATTTGCATTTCCATCATGTGTAGGGCCTGCTCGTGCTTGGTGGTGGCTGGCCAACACTCCGATCCATACAGGGCGACTGGGAGGACTACAGTCTTGTAAATCTTGGCCTTGAGGTGGTCAGGCATTCGGCGGTCACACAGCACACCCGTTACTTGGCGCCACTTCGCCCACGCGTCGTTGATCTGAGCTCGCACATCGGGAAGGATGTCCCCGTCGTTACTGATCGTCGATCCCAGATACTTGAATTCATGGGTCTTCTTTAGGTCTTCTCCGTCGATTCTGATGGTGCCATCGGTTTGGAGGCCAGCTTCCATGTATTCAGTCTTCTTGATGTTGAGTCTCATGACATGGTCGGTCAGGCGTGTCTTCCATTGCTGCGTGTATTGTTGCAGCTCACTTCTAGATTGGTTCGCCAGGAATATGTCGTTGGCGTATAAAAGTGACCATGGTTGGGGAGTTTGGAGATCGGCGGTCGCTGTGTCCATACAAAGGATGAACAGAAGGGGCGAGAGGGCCGAGCCTTGGTGTACACCCACGTTGATGGCGAAGGGCGGTGAGATTCCCACAGGACATCTGACTACACTGGTGATGTTTATGTAGAGCAATTTGACCCAGTCGACGTAAGCTTCCGGGACTCCGTGAGATCGCAGGGCATGCGAGATAAGGTCGTGTGGCACTCTATCGAATGCCTTCTCCAAGTCCAGGAATGCCATGTGGACCATTTGATTTTTCTCTCGATGTTTCTCTACTAGCAGTCTCGCGGCGTGTATGGCGTCAGTGTTTCCACATCCCTTAACAAACCCACACTGGTTAGGGGTGATCGTGACGATCCGTTGCAGGCTGGCGTCTAGGATCCTTTCGAATATTTTCATAGTGTGGCATAGGAGGCGGATTGGTCGGTAGTTGGTGCAATTGGTGACATCGCCCTTGGCTTTCCAAATGGGGACGATGATGCTGGTTGTCCAGACCGCTGGTATCCTGCCCTCTCTGATGATGTTATTGAATAGGGTGCTGAGAGCGGCGGCTCCTAGCTGGCCGAGGAGTTTCCAGGCTTCGACGGGAATGTCGTCGGGACCAGGCGCTTTTCCATTCTTCATTTTCTTCACAGCATCCTTGATCTCAGCAGTCGTGATCGGCGGGACTGGGCCATAGACGGGGGCGGCACTGTGGATTGGCGGGTGGGGAAATTCTTCATTGCTGATCTGGGAGAAGTGCTCACTCTAGCGTTCGAGGATAGCTGGTGGATTGCGCAGGACCTGTTGATTGACGTCTTTGATATGTTTCACTTGGCCGATGTCCTGCGTTGAACGGTGTCGGCTGTTGGCCAGGTATATCTTGTTCGCTCCTCCAGGCTCGTCCAAGTCGTGGTAGAGCTGGTCATAGTGCGCAGTCTTCGCCGCTGCCACCGCCTTCTTCACCTTCGCCTTCAGGCTCTTGTACCGTTGGTAGTCCTCGTCTTCTCTAGACTGGCGCCACTTCTTTAGCGCTGACTTCTTTTCTTTCACGGCGCTTTGGACTTCTGTGTTCCACCACCATATTTGCTTGTCGATAAAGCGCTTTCCTGGCTTGGTCTTCCCTAGGACGTTGGTTGCTGCTTCTCGGATTTGGTCGGCTATCTTGTTCCATCTGGTCTCGACTAACTGGTTGCTGTCACTGTTGAGGTCGATCAATCTGAGTGCTTCGGTGAGGTCCCTTCTGCCTTCAGCCACCCTCCACCGTTCCTCGTTGGTGGTTCTCACTTGTCGCCGTTGGCTGATGTCTAGCTTGAGGTCCATGACGAGTAGCCGATGTTGTGGGCAGATGTTGGTCGATGGGATTACTTTGACATCGGTTAACAGTTTCAGGTGTTGCCTTCGGGTGAGAAAGTAATCGATTTGCGTTTCTCTTCCGCCGCTAGAGTATGCGACGAGGTGTGATACTTCTTCTTGAAGAAAGTGTTGGCCACTGCAAGATCATGCGTTTCCGCACAATCCAGGGCACGTTCCCCGTCCTCGTTGCAGCTTCCGTAACCTTGCCCGCCATGAAGCCTTTCATAGCCATTCCTATCTCGCCCAACGTGACCATTGAGATCGCCGCCAATGGCAATATATTCTTCAGGTCCAAGTACTCGAAGGTGGGCATTGAGACTTTCGCAGAAATCTTCTTTGTCTGCTTCCGAGCAGTTGGTCTGGGGGGCGTAGCAGGAGATCACTCGCATGGTGATGTCACCCGTGTTGATCTTGAGTGACATGAGCCAATCCGATATTCGAGTCACTTCGACCACATTGTCCCGTACTTTCTGGCTGAACACTATTCCCACACCATTTTGGGGCTTGTTGCCGTTGTAGAATAGCTTGAATCCATCGCCTATATCCCTTGCCTTTGCACCAGTCCATTTGGTTTCTTGGATGCACGTGATGTTGATGCGGCGGGTCTTGAGGATGTCGGCTAATTCTCGGCTTCGTCCTGTCATCGTGCCGATATTGAGGGTACCCAATCGTAGGGGTTGTTGTTGTTGGACTCGCTTCTTTCGCCTGCCTCGTCCATGGGCAGGTAGCCCTTTTCCACTTCTCATGATGCTTGGGCGAGGGCGCCGTGCGTTGCCTCCGGGGGACGCCCTAGCATTATCTTCCAAATTTTGAGACGGTATTGCCATTTGATGCGACCAAGAAATGAATCGACCGATGTGTCGCTCCACCTGACATCGAACACCCTCACCGTTAGCCAATTTCCCAAAGGGTCGTTGTTACCAGCCGGCACCGCGAGGAGGTGGTGATGGGATTTTGCCAGCCACAAGAGAGCAATTAACATCCTAAATTATTTCATAAAAGGGAAACTAATGAAAATTATGAAATTTGGAAGTCCACAAAAACATGTATGGGGCAGAAAAAGAAATGCCAAACATAATAAAGAAAACATTAGGATATATTTAAATTGTTATACTTTTCTTAAAAGATGAAAAAAAAACATTGCAAATCCACGATTTATATTAATTTTATATAAGTAAGCTTGATGCTAACACTAGTTTTTACGAGCATGCATGCACAGTAAATAATATAATGGTTAAAAGGATAAAACATATAGCTAACATAAAAGGATGGAATAAAATAAATCTTGGGAAAAAGCATGAATTAGTGCTAACCAAATTCAATGACAAAATCTTCTATCAGCCCAAATATTGCTTCATTTAGTATTGCATGAACTTCATTCAGTCCTTCTGACTGACACTATCTACACTGTGCATTAAGTTTGACAATCCTACAGAGAAGAAATTTGTTCTGCTTCTCTTCAGGCTTCAAAGAGTTCTGCCTTTCCATGCTTTTGTAGACAATTTGCCTATTTTCAGCTCACATGTATTTTGGAGTCAATTTCAAACATTATATTTATTGTATGGAGCAGCTGTACCCTGAGTCAAGTCAGGATTCTAATTCCCAGTCTCTTTGTGTTCATTTCTGCTATATATTGTATGTGGTCTCATTGTCCTTCTATTTTTGTGTCTTCCTTGTTGTGTGTGCACTTTGAGCCAGTTCCTGTGTGTGTGCCCTTATCTTTGTCATCCTCTTTTTGTTGTTCCATTCTACCATTCCTATCCCCACTTCTGCTACTACTGGTCTCACACACTTTGAATTACCTTGTTTGTAACCCCTCTGCTTTTGAAATGCCCATGCATCATTCTATATTACATAGTAAATATTAGCTTCTTCACACATTTATTCCCTACTTCTTCTGCTTCTTGTATCCTTAGCTGCAGCTTATACTCCGAATTTTTGGCTTGTTTAACATAATGTTAGGCTAACTCTGTCCAACTTTTGACATATTTCGCAATGTACTTTGCTTGTTGTTCCCATGAGTAATGATAGTTTGATTATTTATCTGGCTTTGGTCATTAATGTTGTGGTATTGGTTCACTAGTTCTCATTTCCATATCCTGATATGTTAGAATGTCAGCCATGCCACTGCAGTCTTGGCAGATGCTTATAGTTAAACTTGGAAGAGCTTTACTCCAGCTACATTAGGCAAAGTGAATGACAGTTGCATATTCCCCAAAACGGCTCAGGGAGATAAAAATCAGGTACCTCCCTTATTACAAATGTAATGCAGTATTTTGAAAGTTTTAGAATATGAAAACTTTGAGGATATTTCTGTACAGGGAAAATATATTTTTAGTAAGAGTTCATAACATGTGATTTTTCAACTGTGAAATGTGAAATGTTAATTAAAATTAGCATTTTTTTTAATTGTTTCGAAGCAAGGAATTTTGTTCCATAAAAGTTATTCCATGAAGTTAAAGAATGAGAGCCATTAGATTTAAACCTACTGCTTGGAATGCATCAGACAAAACTGTAGTAGCAGCTGTATGTCAAGATTGTTGGCCTATATATTCTAGGCAGAGAGTCAGACTCTCAAGAATAGTATTGAGACTTTTATTATGAACACGATCATTTTAACACTAGAATCCTTGAAGCCTATGAAAAACCTCTTAATTCCGGCCCACCTTAAATTCCTTTGCACCTCTCTATCAGTCAAGCAGCCTGCTATCCCATCCTCCTGTCCCATCCTCCCCTGCCACAGCTCAACTCAGGCAAAAAGTTCTCCCAGCTCAAGGCTCTTTATTGTGGTGTGAGGTGCCTGGAGTTGTATTAGGTAAATAATATATTGTTATTTGGAATACATACATTTCATGTGTGTTCCATGTCTATAAAAATCTGTGTAAGTGTAGGATGTGATAGCTTGTTGCTTGTGCTGATTGACACATTTGCAAAACAAAAGACGCTGATGAGGAGAGGTGCAAAGGAATTTAAGGTGGCCCAGGATTACAAGTTTTTTCATAGGCTTCAGGGATTCTAGTGTTAAGTATTTTGATTTCCTCTTTGTTTTTATTTATTTATTTTTATTTCTGGATCTCACATTGATTTTGTTTCTTGTAAATTGCCTTTTTCACCATATTTTTTTTTGGAAATATGATCTAGCTTCTTAAATTTGGAGCCAGGCTGATTTTGTTTCTAGGCTGTTATCTGAAGTTTTGTAGCCTAGTTTTTAAAGTATAAATCATTTTGAGTAGTAAAGATCATAATTAATTAGGGGTGGCGTTTGTTTTATTTTTGTGTTTATGAATTGAAGAAAAAAGTTTTATTTTGTTTTGTTTAATTAAAAAGAACAAGGAAATAATCATTTTTTATCTTTTTTCTTTTGGTTTTGACTTTATTCTTTATTAAGATTGCCCTTATGCTCTGGTTCAGGAAGGAGCACTTAGAAAAAACTGGTACAGGGGTCTGTTCCAGAAAGCAGGTTTAGTGTGAATCTGTTGAAAATAAATTAGGATTATCAGGATTATCAGAAACTGTTATAATTCCATTCCAGGAAATCAAAGATTTAGCCAAACCAGCATTTCTGGGACAGAATAAACCAGAAAGACCTGACATGTGAGGCCAAATATGCAAATTACTCACTAATGCTGCTTTTTGGAATATGTTTAGGATTTGCTTGTTCCAAAAAGAAAGATTTGATAAAATCTAGCACAGTTCTGGGACAACCAATGCCCTGAAACTAACCTGCAAAAGAGGAATGATTAACACTTAGCAATGATTAAAGAACAGAGCATCCAATCATAAGATTGAAGGTTGTAAATGTCCTGTCAGAAATACTAATCACTTTTCCACTATTTAAAAAAGCAGAGTAGACAAAATGTTGAAAATGTAATGACCCTTAAACAACTGCAGCATTTTCTAAGCAAAAATAGCGTATATTAGACTCACTGGTGGAAGAAGCTGCATATTTTCACCTTTTTCTCAAAGCTCCTTGCCTTTTAAAGAAACACTACTGAAGACTTTCCTCTTCCATGAATTCCTATATCTTTATCTCTATGCTTTAATTTAGTTTCAAGTTGGGTTTCTGTCTTGGAATAAGAAAACACTTTAACTTTTGTATTGTGCTGCAGCTCATTTTACTGATGGATTTTACTATTGTTTATATTATTCTATAGCCCTTCATTATTTCTTTTTTTTCTTGCTTTTCCTTATTAAGGTAACTTGCTGTATGACACTTGTAGCCATACTCATCCCAACACATGGTTTCTCCACTAGATTTCTTCCCTTGTAAGATGCTTTGGATAAAAACCTTTGGTAAATAAATAAATGAATTGCTAAATTTCCCAGTGCAATTAACTAAGATATGAAATGCACATCTTTATCAAAGCACCAAGTGTGAATGAAGGAGACAATTGCGTTGTTCTATTAAACAACAGAACTGATGAAACTATCAATATTGTCTTTAATTATTGTGGGATTGTTTTACTGATCAATGTTGTCTTTATTTATAGTAGGTTTATTTTACTGTGTTCACATTATCATCTTAATCTATGAGATCTGAATAACAATCACTAAAGCAATATATACCAAGCACACATTAACTAATTTGGTTTCTCTTTATACTTTGCAGCTTAGCCAATTGCAGCAGTTTGTAGGCTGAATATTCTGATATCATTACAATAGTAAGAAGATAGTACTAGGGTGTTGTACCGTGTTAGCCATTATGGATGTAGTGAGAAGTCAAGCAAAATGAACACCTTTAATTGGAAGACTAAAAAGATTACAATATGCAAGCTTTCGAGGCAACTCAGGCCCCTTCTTCAGGCAAGATGTAATACAGAAACTGGAGTTCCCTGTGCTTATATAGACACTAGGGCAGATACAACATTTGAAAACCTTTAAGTGAGACATCTTAAATGTAAAAAAATTAATAGACATCTTCTGGCTAAGATTCATTTAGCAAGAGAGGAGAACAATGTATGGTCAAGATCTTTAGATAAGGAACTGTCCAACAAAGTCTTTTGAAGTTTCTGATGAGTTTTTCAATACAATGTGGGTCTGTAGACAGTTTGACTGTGTCAGTCCGAGAGATACAAAGAATCCTCATACCTGGCCGTAAAACTCTTGTCTCTATTTAAACCATGTTGTAATGTGTTAAATTTTAGCATGAGTTTAACTACCAAGGTAATAATACGAGCTGCAGCATTCTGAACGAACTGAAGTTTGTAAAGGAGTTTGTGAGGAAGATATGAAATTGATTAAAATTATTTAAGTGTGGATGTGTGTGATGGAGTGGTGTTCCACCCAAGCTAGTTTCCTGCATTGTGCATAAAACTGCTGAGATAAGCTTCAGCCATCCATAACTTTAATCTGAATTAAGCTGAGTTTAGAATGTTTGGTTATTTTATGTGAACAAAAATGATGAAAACTGAAAATATGTAGTATGAATAAATAGAAAATAAATTTCTAACTAAGGTTTGAAAGTACTGAGATTCATGAGCAGATGTGGAGAAAATTACAGACTGAGTGACACAAAGCTGAATTAATGTTTACCTAAAGTAATGCATTATGATTTCACCAAGAAGACCATCTTAAAAACTTGCCAGCTGTCACACAGTTGTAAGCAATTTAAAGAAGTACTCTATGGATTTTCCCTTTCTTACTTTTTTATATTTGTTGAATCTTGAAGATTATACTAAAACTTGGATTGTGGACAAACCAGGAAGAATAAGAAAGACCACACATTCTTATTTGTAATAATTTTAAAATTAATATTCCAGTTTTAAATCAAAATTGGAATTTAAAGTGTTTACACATTTTTAGAAAGGCACTCCTCTAAAACCATACTGTAAATCCCTAGCTGTTTATACATTATGTATATTTTGACTACAGTAACTTTAAGGTAGCAGCTAAAAGGTTTGCCCATGTTCACAGGCTGTTTAAAAGTTGTTCTGCCAACATTGAAGACTATGAATTTTTCAAATCTTCCAGATCCATTATCACAAATGAGACTGTCAAAACTTATTATAGCTAAATGAGGCTGCTGGCATACCTGCAGGCTAGCCTGAAGCATGCCAGCTTGTAACGTACCTGGAACTTGCGTCTTAGACCGACTGGGTCAACACATGTTGACACACAGGGTAAATACTGCATAATACTAACTTGAACTCCTACATTACTCAGAATCTGACCATGGCACAGCTGCTTAGCAATCTATACCTATTTTGGACTGATAAATACAGATATAAATATATTATATACAAGGATGTTGTACTTTATAAAGAAAATAACATTTTCTGTTCAGAAAAAGTAATTTTAAAGAATTTTTATCTAATTGCAATGTAATGAATTTAACGTCACATATAATTCTGTATGTGGAAGTGCCCGTCAAGTGTATGTCTTTTTATTTTTCCTCCACCACCTTTAAATTATATTTTCAGCAAAATGGTTGAACACTGACAGCAGAATGTTAACATTAAATAAAATAGTTTGTTGAATATACAATGTATTCATGTCACAACGGCTTCATATTTATGCTTGAAGGCACAATGCCAAAGTGTCAGGATCTTCATTTACTTGAGTACTTTTGCATGCTTTTACCATTTTTTTTGTTTATTTGGTCTTTTCCCTTTCTATTTATTTGACTGTGGTTAGACTCTTCAGATGCCCCCCAGGTTTCAGGTTATGTTACTGAGCAAGAGGTGTGGTTGAAAGTCTTTAAACTTAAAAAGGTGACAGGCAGAACTTTCTTGTCGATCTTAATGTAAATACGGGGTGACTACTGGTCTTTTGGAAAAATGTATAATAATAAAAATGAAATATGTGCTGTAGAATGGTTAGTAGAGGGGAGGCAGCAATCTGGCTGTTTTTGAAATTAACTAATGGACAGATACTGTTGTTTTTCATTTATGCTAATTAGTTTTTGAAGTATTTGAACAGGGGCGGCACGGTGGCGCAGTGGGTTGCGCTGCTGCCTCACAGTAAGGAGACCCGGGTTTGCTTCCCATGTCCCCCTTCCTTCATGAAGTTTGCATGTTCTCCCCGTGTCTGCGTGGGTTTCCTCTGGGTTCTCTGGTTTCCTCCCACAGTCCAAAGACATGAAGGTTAGGTGCATTGGCGATCCTAAATTGTGCTTGGTGCTGTGTGTGTGTGCCCTGCGACGGGCTGGCACCCTGCCTGGGGTTTGTTTCCTGCCTTGGGCCCTGTTTTGGCTGGGATTGGCTCCAGCAGATCCTCATGACCCTGTAGTTAGGAAATAGCAGGTTGGATAATGGATGGATGGATGTATTTGAACAGCTCTGTATCTTTATATGTGATATTTCTGTATTTAGGGAGTTCTTGCATTTTGCTTTGAAAGTTGTTGTGGTGCTCTGCTCCTACACTTGAGCAGCGCTGTCCAAAAATAAAGTTGTTTCTGCTATTGTACTGTATTTCTGACATGGCAATGATGGATTGGCTGTCCAGCTCTGTGAATAGGATTACTTATGTTCTGTTTTGCATGTTGTATTTACCCCATTTTTGGCACTCATTGCACACTAAACCTACCTGGAAGTGTCTCTTTCTCTTTGAATTGCCTTTTCAAAGATTTCTTCCATTTTTTCCCTTCAACATTTTTTGGGAGTTTTTTCTTGTCTTCTTGGGAGGCTGTCAAAAAACAGGGCCTGTAAAAGCCCTTCGGTGCCCAATCCTTGTGTGATTTTTGGGCTCTACAAGCAATAAATTGTTGATGTTGTTCTTGGATCATAAATCATATGTGGTCATAAATGGTGGCTATCTTCAGGGATGCTTGAATTAAAAAAAATCACATTTTCCAAACATTTACTGTAACTTGCCAGTTCTTTCTAGAGAAACAAATTTAAATAATCCACTTACTTACTTACCTACTGGTCCCTAAAATACAGGTTTGACTATGAGATGGCTTTGTGTTTCAGTTTTAAGGAATAATTTAAATCCAACAAAGTACTTTTAGCTTCTTCCATGTAGAATATTTCATGCAATAGTTTTCCAGTAAATTTATTTTATATAATTTAATGACTGTCACGTTATTGACAGTGTCTAAAGACCAATGTAAGCAATATGTTGTTCATTTGCAGCCAACTGAGCAAATCTGTCACATTGGTTTTAACCTATTTGGTCACATTAATGACCACAGGAAGAGAGGTGCAAAGGGGAACCACTTTATCCTCCCATCAGGCTGCTGGGTTTCTCAAATGTTTTCACAGTGTTTTGTTTTTTTGTTTTTTATGTAGTTATACCTGTATTTGTATATCATTTATAAAAATGACCAAAGTGTTTCAATATATGTAAATGCTGAATAAAATTAAAAGTGTAGTGTAAAAATAGACTAATTTCTTTATTATTAAAAGTGCAGTGCTTTCCCTGTTGATATTTGAAGAGAATCCAAGCACCTTAACCTATGCAAGGTACGTTGCTACTTTTTTTTCTTCTCTATTACTTGCAATTTTAACAGCAATAGTATTCTTTGTAATTATGTAGGCATCCTACAATTGTCTGAGCTTTAGCCTTTTCAGAAAATTTGCTGCATTTAAAGTGACATAGTATCACACAGTATACGCATACATTATATCCTGCTTTTAAACACTGCCTAATGTGATAGTATAAGCATTTTTTGACCCAAGGGGGTAATTGACAATTTTGCAGCATTTTGCAGTAAACTTTAAAACACCTCTAATTAATTCCCTGAACTTTTTTAAAGTATGCATTTAAAGATTGAGACAGTATTAGCAACCCTCAAAGAAATCACACAGAGAATCAAAGATATCAACTTAATAACTCTACAAATATTTTCCCTGAAACCACAATATAGGACAGTGGTTCTCAACCTGTGGGGTGGACCCCCCTAGGGGGGCGCAAAGTAACAAAAAGGGGGGGCACGAAGATGTGAAAAAAAGAAAACAAGAATCGAAAATATGAAAAATACATCTATTGTAACCAAAACAAATTAACTTAAACTACATTCTGATAGCAGAAAAATAAATATAGAGTTAGATAAATGTCGATAAAAGTTAAGTAGGTATAATAAAATATGCATCTATCATATATCATTAATTAAAACAGAACAAATTAGTATTAGTGGGCTCCTTTCAAAAAAATGTTGGGGGAGGCGCGATTAAAACTGTTATGAAAACTCGGGTCACAAATACTTAAAGGTTGAGAATCACTGATATAGGACACAATTTACACTGTGTAACAAAGGCGCTATATAGGCGCTTGACCTGACACAGATGGACATGGAGGCACGTATACAAAGCACAAAGACTTTATTTTTCTCTTCAGCTGTGGGACACGTCTTCCCCATGCCACACAGCCCAACACAGTCCCAAAGCATAAACACAAAACAATTCTCTTCCTTTCTTTTACCACCACTCCTCCTCAAGCTTCGTCTCCTTTCTCCCAACTCTGGCTCCTCAAGTGGTGGTGTCTGGGCCCTTTTATAGCCCACCCGGAAGCATTCCAGGTGATTGACCACCTGGTCCTGATTGCACTTCCGGGTGGGGCTGAAGACTTGTCCAGCCGGGCTGTTGGAAGCAGACAGCCCCCACTAGCGGTCACCCCAGGCCCCAACCAAGCTGTGGAGGACTCCATTTGCCATGGAGCCCTGTGGGTTGTTGGGGAATCACCGTCGGCGAGGGAGGCTGCCACCAAGCGTCCCAGGGGAGGTATTGGACTGCCCATGGCGGCTCTCCCGAAACATAAGCAGCAGGGGTGTCCATGCCAGGCATGGGACCTGGCTGTCCTTCACAACTGGTTGGTCATGTTCCAAAAATTTACAGTATACAGCAAAGAAAATACATATCTGTGGTTCATTTTCTCCAGAAATAGGTAATACATTTTAAATATCAGATGTGGTGATGGTGAATCAGTGAAAAATAAAATAACCATAAGTTTGAACCAATACGCCCAACTATTATTTCGAGGTATTTTACATATTTGATTCAATAAACGTAACAGAATCATATCATCTTCACAAACTGAGTAGTTTAGTGTCAAAAACGTATGCATAGTAAAGTTGTTATGGGAATCAATTTAACGGGACTCCATGGGGACTGAAAAGGGTGTTGCACTGTTCATAATAACAGTTTCCATTCCTGCTTCCAGCCCAGTGGATGTCCCACACAACAATCTGTGTCTTTCATTGTTTATTTATCATATAAATTACTTTTAGAGCCACCTTTTTCTAATATTAATTAATTTGTACCATTTTATCACATTCCATGTACTGTAGCCAAGGTTGTTTGCAACTTTTTAACTCTTTCAATATTCTTTGTAAACTAATTATAATTAAAGTCCCATCATACATGTTGTAAAGAAATAAATTATAGCTTGTCATTTTCATTGTAAATAAATTCATCCTCCATGCTTTCTCATGTTACACAAAATGCAAATAACATGCTAATTAAATAAATGTCTTAATAACACACACATATATAATAAATAGTATTTAAAAAATCTCAGCACTGTGGATTTATTTGCTAATGAGTACAAATGTGTGTTTGTTTTAAAATGAGTATTCAAGTGTTGATGAGCCCCATTTTCTGTTTAGCAGAAACTAACTGCTGTTTGAGAATTATTGCAATTTAACAAGAGTAAAAGCAGTCCTCTGAGTTTCAAATTTTGGAAGCACTAAACATCTTTCTCAGGAAATCAAACACACACACGTCTCATTAGGTGCTATGTTCAATTAAAGTCAGAAATCAGACTCTAAATACGTGTTCTGCAGAAATTAAATACAGCAGTCACAGTTGTCCCCCAGGATATAAGTTAGGAACACTGGTGTAAACAAACTCAATAATAACAAAAAGCCTGATTCACTCTGATAGAAGGGGAAGTAATGCTGAAAGAAGAAATAATAAAGAGGGCTTTTCTGTTGATTCAAATAATCTATATGTTCAGTATAAAGTCTATTTTTTCAGGGATGCCGATACTGAACTAGGCAGTTTTTAGTTCCCTTACCTTCTAATGGAGCTAACAGAGCCAAAGAGAAATGGCTGGCTGCCAGGGTACTCAGTTTACACATATGGGGACTGTTAAAACCAAACAAAAATACAGAGCAATTATCAGCAGTGGGCGAGCTTCTTTTGATTCATTCATTAATATGGAGCCAGGGAGGCAAGCGGGAGCTGCTAATGACAAATCAACTTTACTTTAATGTAGACTACAGGGAGTTGGGGGTGGGGGTGGGGGTCTGGGCGTTGGTTAATATTAGAAGGATGTGGCTTTTTCTTTTTTATTTCTTTTCAATTTAAGGCAGAGACCACCAGTCATTCTCAATGGCTTGGTTAGCTGTTTGAACTGCACATCAGTGATGTGGTTTATTGTGACAGGAATATATGGAGACACTTCTTTGGAATAACTAAAATTCCTGACAATCCTACTTGCTACTGCTGCTACAATGTATATATTAGACTGACTAACTGAATGAGACAAGGAGAAAAGCAGGTACTCTTTACCCATTAAGAAGAGCATGAACAAGAATTTGGAGAACTGTGCAGCCTCATACACTGAAGGATTATTTTCTCTGCTGGAACAAAACAAACAATTGTACTATTGAACAAAATAATTCAAAACAAACATGCCAGTGCAATGACTATTGCATTACAAAACAATATTTCCTGCTAAACCTGTAAGATTCTGTAACAAATAATAGATAACTCTTTCCTTGTTTTGAAAATGAGTCACAAAGTTTAACCTTTACTGAAAAAATTCAATTTTATAATTTCTCTCAATGCATTCTGGCCATACCTATTTTTTATGTATGTATGCATAGTAATAAATTGTCACAATATGTGTTTAAGTGTACTTGTCTCTGAAAGCAAGATGGGCAAAGGCTGACTCCCATACCAGTCTCTGTTAACCTACTTTTGAAGTGGTGTTGGATTTCTGAAATTTTGCTTCACAATTCAAAAAAACAAAATTAAGTGCACCACTTTACAGTCAATAGAAGCTGACTAGGCAAATTGTACTTGGTAATTTTTAAATCACTTCAAAAGGCTCAAAATGCATGCTTAATAATAATAATAATAATAATTATTATTATTATTATTATTATTATTATAAACCAATCAAATCATTATGGCCTTTTGGAGCCAGAAGCAAAAACTCACAGAAACCTTAAAAAGTGCCTAATGCTGAAAAACTCTTCTCAGTTAAGCAATATATGACGCATATGGAACAGTGTATTCTAACTGTAGCGGCATGCCTGAAGACTTTGGCAGACCTAAATTACAGCGAGGTGCGCTAGTAGCTTGGCAAAATAGTAAAGTGCTTGCAAGAAAGATGTTTGTCTTCTGGGCACTGTACATAATGCAGCTACAGTCACTGTACAGGCAAAAGGCAACAAGCAGGTTACAAGGTCATGTGCTCTGGTCGACTATAATAGCACGTAAATTGTGTGGATCAAGAATTGACTTTTGATCCTGTTATGCGGAGGCAACAAATGAAATGCTACAAAAAGATATTTTGTCATTTGGAATGCATTAGTGTTATATAAACAAAAAGCTAGCAAAAACTGTATCTCATGCAAACGTTATATGCCAGCTTGTAGAACAAATCACATCCACCATCCACACTACTGCTAAAGAGATGCGGTTGACCCAGCACATTGCGGATCAATCCAGAGGGTCTTATTGGTAGGCATTTTATTGATTAAATACCTCCAACAGAAAAAAAAAACAGAATCCAACTTGTACCTTTGCAGTTTGCTGTTCAAAAACCAATAAATCTACAAAGAATATCCGAAAAGAAACATACTATTTTATGTTGGATTGTGTCTTTCACCATGCTTTAATTTTTACCACACAAAGGACTCATTTATGAAATTATATACTGTTTTGGCATCACTAGTAGTACTTTTATTACTGTTTTTATTATTTTTGTTATTATTGTTCATTTCATATTATTATTTTTATTCATCATTACTATTATTAATATGTAATATTATTTGTATTATAATTTTGACATTTAATAAAAATTTAATTGTTCACTCCAAAGAAAATGCAATGCTTTTTACATGTTTTTTTGGAATGCAATGCAATGCTAAGGAGGTTAATTAAAGGAATTATTAAGGATAAGATGAGCTGCACATGGCAAATGCAGGAGATTTTTTGAACAGTCAGCTTGGGTTCAGAGGAGGGAGGTCGTGTTTTACTAACATTCTGGAACTTTATAAGGAAGTAACGAAAGGATATGATCAAAGTCGATCATATGATATTATTTATCTTGACTTTCAGAAAGCATTTGATAAGGTGCCACATTATAGGCTGGGCATGAAACTAAAAGAAGTGGTAGTTCAGGGTGATGTTTGTAGATGGGTGCAGAATTGACTCAGACAAAGGAAACAGAGGGTAATGGTGTGAGGAACCTTATCAGAATTGGCCGATATTAAGAGTGGTGTTCCACAGGTGTCAATGCTAGGGCCACTGCTATTTTTAATATATACAGTATAAATTATTTGGACAGAAGTATAAGTAACAAGCTGGTTAAGTTTGCAGATGATACCAAAATAGGTGGATTTGCAGGTAATTTGGAATCTGTTAAATCATTACAGAAGGACTTGGACAACATACAGGCTTGGGCAGATTTGTGGCAGATGAAATTTAATGTCAGTAAATGTAAAGTATTACACATAGGAAGTAAAAATGTTAGATTTGAATACACAGTGGGAGGTGTAAAAACTGAGAGTCGTAGTGGACTGTTGTAGTCAAGCTTTATAATGCACCAGTGAGGCCTCATCTGGAGTAGTGTGTGGAGTTTTGGTCTCCATACTATAAAAAGGACATAGCAGTGTTAGAAAAGGTGCAGAGAAGAGCGACTAAGCTGATTCCAGGGCTACAGGGGGTGAATTATGAAGAAAGGTTAAAAGATCTGAGCCTTTTCAGTTTAAGCAAAGGAAGATTAAGAGGTGATTGAAGTGTTTAAAATTATGAAGGGAATTAGTACAGTGGATCAAGACAGTTATTTTGAAAAGAGTTCATCAAGAACATGAGGACACAGTGGGAAACGATAAGGATAAATTTTTAACAAGCATTAGGAAGTTTTTCTTTTCATACAGATCTATAGACAACTTGGTTTAAATTTACCAAGTAACATGGTAGACAGTAAGACTTTAGGGACGTTCAAAACTAGAATTGATATTTTTTAGAACTGTGTTTATACAATGGGTGAGCTTTGTTGGGCTGAATGGCCTGTACTTATCTACATTGTTCTAATGTTTTAAAACTGGGAACTGGTCATAGCAGCTTTTGCAAAGCTACAGTATGTATAAACGTATAAATAAAACCTTTGTTTTCTTTGTCTCAGATATCATCATTTCATTGTAGACCCATGTTGCTACCTTGTTTTGGCCAGATGTCGTGATGATTTATGTCAGCAGTCCGCTGGTATTTAAGATTACAGTACAAGTAGAGTTCAAGTTTGTGGTATCTAATTAAAAAACTTTTTCTGAACTATCTAGTTATAATCACCAAGATGAATTTTGCATTTAATTTTGTATTTGATTTTCGGCATTCATTTTAAGAATTACTGTTACAGTCTAGATGATTTTTCTGGCTTTTTGACTTTGGTCTGTACCTGGCTAATGTGTGTTATATCTCTTTCATCTCTTGATCCAACACTATGTTGCCATTTGGCCCACCATTTTGCACTTGCTAAACTCAACACTACTAAATACTGCAGAGAGAAGTCGAGAAGAAGTGGGACGGGAGAACATACAGTGCAAATCTGGCCAGTATTTTACTAGTATAAGACCATCACTGAATAAATCTCCTGCTGGGACCACTTCTGGGTTTTGCCTTGAGGACTTCTAGGATCAGTAATACCACATTGAACTCCTGGGACCATCCATGAATTCCTGTCCATAGCAGGAACATAAGGTTGCTATAGTCCTCATATTTGTCGTATAAAGGACAACCAACTTGGCAGAGGCCTGATTTCTTTAGAACATAGTAGGGTGTCATGAATTAGGTACTACATCTACCTGCTGTTGCCAACCGGTTTGGAGGAATTTTACAATTCTAGACAATGTCCTCCATTGTCCTTACCATATCACCCTGAAATATTTACTTTCAGGTATCTTTCCAGTATATATTAAAATGTGGCCTACCTTCTAGAATGTGTTTGGATTGGTGACCTACAGTGCCCTCTACAATGTTTGGGACAAAGACACATTTTATCTTGATTTACCCTCTGTTCCACAGTTTAAAATTACAAATCAAACAGTTCAGATGTGATTAAAGTGCACGTTGCAGACTTTAATTTAAGGATATTTCCATACATTTCCTTCACACCATATAGAAATTATATCTTTTATAAATGTTCCACCCATTTCAAAGCAGAGACGTAAATCAAGGAAAATGTCTCTCCCAAACATTAAGAAGTGCACAGTATTAGAGCTACTGCTAGATACGTTTAACTCTATATCATTTTACAATTAGTACTAATGTTTGGGACATAAACATGGAATTTCTTTCTAAATTGTTCACACCTTACCTGGATTTTTTTATGTTGTTACACACATGCGCATGGGAGGGAGTCGATGGGATTAAATAAGTATAATGGTACACTGGAGCAGGGGGTGGAGCTTTCCACTAATGCCTTCTCTCTCCCTCTCTCCTCCTCTGCAGACCCATGGAAGGAAATCCCAGTGGTGTAGCTAGGGGTGGGTGGAGGGGGCGGTCTGCCCCAGGCGGCACATTTTTGGGGCTGCATTATTGGCCAAAAGGCTCAGTAAAATTCGTGTGTAAGCAGCAGGGTTCTGAAAAAACATCATTCATGAATGAAAAAAGTAAAATTCTCTGATTTTTATCCACAAATGCTTCAAAAATAATTTTCAGACTGTCCTTCTGTGATGGCATCAGACACAGCAGTTGAAATTTATGAGGCAATAACAAAAATAAACATAAACATTACACGATAATAATTTCTAGGAAGATAAACAACTAATTTACAATTTATAATTTTGTTTCGTTATCAATCCGGATGCGTTCTTGCTTTGCGCAGAAAACATCCCCACCTCTCACTTGTATACTACACTGGTTCTGGTTTTCGCAGTGCAATTATATTAAACTAATAATTATAACATGGCTTATCAGTGCATCTATACTATATTCTTGTCTAGATGATTCTTATAAACAATTATATATGAAAAATTGATTGATGTTTTTTTATATATGAATAAATCAAATCTTAATTTTTCTCTATATGCCATTTTAACTTTCTATTTAAATAGGTTAACATATTCAGATATGTTGGAGGGCAGCAAATTGAAACAACGTCCCGCCCCGAGCAGCACAAATTCTAACAATGCCACTGGGAAATCCCTCCTGACTGTCTTAACCTCAATTCCGGGTTCCAGCCCTCCTGACCTCACTTCAGGTATTACACTCCTGTGTCACACAACTTCATGTCAACCGACTATATAAATGCCATCTTGTTCTAATGTACTTCAGTTTTGTTTTGGATTTGCTCTTGTAAAAATTGATATATTGCTTCATTTTTTGCCTTTTTTCCAAGTATACAGGGTGGTCATCCCAAACCTTCATATTTCCACAATGGTTATTAGCAAACCTTCTAACATGCAAAAGAATATTTCTAGGATATTTATACTACCATGAGCTAACACTGAAGAAGCTTTAAACAGAATGTTAGTGGGTTCTGCCTTGTCTCTGATTCTAGGCATTTCTCTTGAAAACAGTGATAGGTGAGAAACCTTTGTTATAATGTTATTTACTATTTACATAACTGATTGCTGGTATTATGTTGGACTAGAACCTTTATATACTATTTTCAATAACAAAGTTTAAAAAAGATGATTATGTCAATGGCATACTGGGATCACCTTTTACTGTGACTTTATAGTCAAATTAATAATGTATTAGTAACAATATTACCACCATTTGTGCTAAGGACAGCACCCTTACTGAGCAAATGAGAATAAAAAGATTTGTGGGGGACGACACATGGAGACCAGAGTCCCTCCTAGAATTAGTTTGGGATTTTTACCTGGCCAGATGCCCAATAGCATGGAAGAACAGGGCAGAGCAGTATACACAGATTATTGTCTCAGTACCCATTTGAATGCCAGGAATTGTAGTCCGGTAGCGCAGCCCTGCTGGGGTCTATGGGTGCTGCAGGGAGTTATACTCCCTGTTTTTGGGGAATTCCGTATTGCCCAGAAGTACTTCCTATAGGCAAAGCTCTGTTACCAGAAGTACTCCCAGGAATGGAGACAGGTAACACTTGCCTCAAAGGAGTAGCTGTGTGGTGGAGAGAAACAGAGAGAAGAAGCAGAAGAAGAAGAAGAGACAACCTGTATAACTGTTGTACAGAGGTATTTTTAATAAAAAACCCTTTGTTTTGAACCAGGGGCTGTTTTGTGCTTTTGTGATCTGGGTTAGTGGCTCTGTGGTGCCTCCCTAGCTTTCACAGAGTGAACAATTAGACAGGTTTTAAAAAGTGGTGTGTAGACAACAGCCTAGCCTTGAAAGTCATCAAGACAAATGAAATGATTGTAGATTGTGGAATATCCTATTTAATTGTACTGTAGCAAGAAGCTGATTCATCAGATTATTAAACTGGTTAGACCCAAACATTTGGAAGTGCATGAAAAAATATAGGAATTAAAAGAAGTGCTCAACTTCTCCATTGCTTATCCAAGGAAGATAATTTTAGCAAATGATTAAATAATTGAACATTCCTGAACTGTGCAAGTGTCATTTGGTGTAACAGTTTGACATGAAAGCTATATCTCATACATCAAAAAGGACCTCTAAGTTGCACTGACATTTGGTAAGGGAAAGAAGCAAATATCATACAGTAAAACTTGACTTACAATCAAATGTTGAAATATATGCCAAACACCAACAATAAACCTATCCAATATTATTGTATGTGCATTCATCCACTTATACACTCAACACAACAGTATTACACAACCAAACACCAGACCATTAGGTTTCAAAATAGCTTGTTGTCTGGTACATGTCACTGAAAGGCTAGGCAAACTACTGCCATGCTGCATTCCAGAGCTGTCAAATGTCATACATAGTGCAAATATTTCACATTTCCACATATATTATTTTTGTGAACCTTTTTTATGTATTCCATTGGTTATATTTTTACTGAGGTAGTAAAAGCAACATGAATTGTAATGTGCTAGTTACATGTGGCCAATGGTACTCGAATTTTTGAACTCATAGTCTACAACTTGTATGCCTAATATAAAATCATTAATTCATGTTAAGTTCCCTGCGGTGGGCTGGTGCCCTACCCAAGGTTTGTTTCTTACCTTGCGCCCTGTGTTGTCTGGGATTGGCTCCAGCAGAACACTGTGACCCTGTAGTTAGGATATAGCGGGTTGGATAATGGATGGATGGATGGATGTTAAGTTCCAGTCCAAGCAATACTGATCAGATCTATTACTCATTAATGTACTTTAAACAGTTTTTATCACAAATCTCCATATTGCTTCTGTAGAAGAGACTTCGGAGGCTGTGCATGATGTACTGTATCTACCAGAGGGAATATCTCATTCCAAATGCTGCGACGGCTGTTGGAGCAGAGATGGGCACTAATTGACAAGAGTGCAGAAATGGATCTTGAAGGTGTACTGTCATACCAGCAATGGGAGCTAGTGCAGGCCTTGATGAAAATACTACAACTGTTCGGGGAGTCAACATGTACTGTGTGGTAGGATGTAGTTTCTTTGTCCTCTGTAATACTATGTGTGAAGGCTTTTAAGGCTGCAGTGACAAATTTAAAGACTAATAAGGTAGTACGGGGTCTATCAGGGGCTCTTAAACTTGTGACCACATTGCAGTCTCAGGTGGACGAACGCTTACAGTCTGTCTTTGATGATTTTTTAGGTCATACTATAAGGCCATACTCCTGGATCTCTAGTTTAAGAGCTTGCCAAAGTCATTACTCAATCCATCAAAGTTTGACAGGCTCAAGGCAGATATGGCTTCAGAGGTGTATAGAGAGTTCTATCAAATGGATGACGTTTCTGGGGTACATGAAAATGCCACTTGCAATCCATCCTCAGAAAACACCAATGAGCAAAAACGCCTCTTTTGCAGAGGGGTAGGCATTACTTTTCAAAGCCATGGGCCAAGCCTGTTTTATCTGGTGCTGTGACCTTCATCAACATAATTGAAAGCTACTTAGCAGAGTCAGCACAGAATCACTGATCTCAGCTCCTTTGTATCAGAAAAGATGTTGGGAAAGCCAGCTCTGGATCTATCCGTAAAATACCTCACCTGTCTCCCAACAAGTGTTATCTCTGAACGTCTGTTTAGCACAGCAGGAGGTGTTGTGTCTCTGCATCACTCTTGGATTGTCTCATCACATGTTGATGAGCTTGTCCTTACAAAATACAACTTGGAGAAATTTCAATGAGAGTATAGTAGCAGAAAATATATTTTTCCCAGTAAACATAGTTTTCTCTTGTTTATTTAGTGATAAAACGAAAATTATAAGATTATGTTACATAAATGCTTAAAAACATATATCTATACTAATAAACGGCAAAGCCCTCACTCACTCACTCACTCACTCACTCACTCACTCACTCACTCACTCACTCACTCACTGACTGACTGACTGACTGACTCATCACTAATTCTCCAACTTCCCGTGTAGGTAGAAGGCTGAAATTTGGCAGGCTTATTCCTTACAGCTTCCTTACAAAAGTTGGGCAGGTTTCATTTCGAAATTCTACGCGTAATGGTCATAACTGGAAGCTGTTTTTCTCCATTTACTGTAATGGAGTTCAGCTGGAGGGGCGGAGTTCGTATGACATCATCACGCCTCTCACGTAATCACGCATTACGTAGAAAGCCAGGAAGAGCTACAAAACGCGCTTTAGAAAACATGCATTATATAATTAAGAAGGCAGCAAAACAATTAGAAGCGAGCGAGTGACATATAAAACCATATTCAGCACCTCACGTGAACTGACGCAGTGCGCAGACAAAAAGTAACAGTTCCAAAGAGTGCTGAACAAAAACTGAATTACACTGCTACGCTCAAATGGATAAACCACACGCAGTGGCGCGATAGTAAAGAATTCGCCTGTAGCGCCCACGTCCGAGGTTCGATTCCCGAGAGGGGATGCACTAAGTATGTACGCGCGCTTCTCGATTTATTTTAACCTCGCATCCCCTTAGTTTGAGACGTATGAAAACGCATGCGGTTAACGCAGAAAGACAGATCACCTATTCACCTATTGAAGCTTCATGAATAATGGATACTTTATTCGCGATCAATGATTGTTTTGGTAAAGCCATACTCAGTGTATTCATTAGATGAACGGTAAAAAAGTAAGAGCGAGGGGACGGTAACTTACTGAAGCACACAAGCAAAACCACAATAGCACGCGGGCTCGATGTACTGACTTGCGCGATCACATTCCAAAAAATATTTCTTTTCAAGTTCTATTTAGTCCATATGAGTCAAACTCAAGGCCCACGGGCCACATCCGGCCCGGCGTGTAATTATATCCGGCCCGCGAGATCATTTTATATACTGTATTATTGTTATGAATGGCCCGGGTATATGAAGCGCTGGTAACACAATAAATTACAGATCCCATAATGCATATTATGCATTACATACAGATCCATAACCGCGTTGCTGCAAGTTATTGCGAAGCTAGCCCACACGATGCCGAAGAGAAAAGTTGATTCTGAAAACAGAGCCTTTAAAAACCGATGGGAGGCTGAGTATATGTTTACTGACATTGCCGGTAAACCCGTGTGTCTCATTTGTGGAGCTAATGTGGCTGTAATTACAGAATTTAATCTTTACAACGACTGACAAACACAGAATGTAACTTGAACACAACACATCGTACAAATACGACCCTGATTGAAACAAATAATGATAATCGAATCCTTGATCACAGCAACACTCACAAAGCAATTACTGTATATTGACAATCATGTTACGTTATTTTTAAAATGTTCCCTTTTCTTTTTCATAGCTTCTTTAACACACTACGTCTC